>CM019149.1:107285273-107615588 GCA_009733165.1 Naja naja
CATCTTCCCAAATGTTGGAACTACAAGAATTCCCATTGGCTATGATTGTTTTATAATTATGGGACATATAATTCCTACTGCCTTGGCCAGAACACAATTATTTCTCACACCACCTGTAAGTCTGATTGAGTATCTATGTGATGTGGTCAGAAAGAATACATGGAGCATCATCCTTGAAGAGCTGTTATTTTCAGGAACGATGATTTTTCAAGACAATAATTTATTCCCCATTCATGATACATCTTCTAAAACTTCAAAGCATGAACAAGATCAGAAATCTTGCCTTGAAGTAATGTAATTCTCTACAGTCAAGCGTGGCTCACGCTGCTCCATTGGAAGTGCATTTGATGCCTCTTCATCCGAGTACAGTTAATTATATGGTTCGTTCATGACTTGCATTTTGACCTTCACATATTGCACATTTTGTGAATGTAACAAAAGAAATATGCCTTACTATATAAATGGATGGTAATTTACAAACCACCTCACAAATACATGGTGACAATGTTTGCATTGCTATTATGACTGATTTAAAATACCATTTGAGAATATTGGGATGAAACTAGTGTATCCCCAATGTTTCTTGTTTTACAGACTAATAGGTAATTTACTAAATTGAATATTTAAGTTTTGTCCATCCCTGTAGCTGAGGCAGAATTATGAGCAGGGGACAAACAAGTCTAAGTCTTAAATGTGTCCATTTGTTTTCAGTTTGTGACATTATTATTATTATTATTATTATTATTATTATTATTATTATTTTATTAGACTTGTATGCCACCCTCTCATGACACATGAGACAGTGGCAAGCCCCTGTTTAAACATGTAGAGCTTGTTTTTGCAGAATAATTGTAGATTGAAAAATATAGATGGCAGTACTGCTCACTTCTGAAAATTTGACCATTCAAGAATTTCCGGATGACTTTATTTTCATGCTCACAATTTTTCCCTAAAGTCATGGTGGTGCAGTGGTTACAATGCAGTATTTCAGGCTAACTCACTGCTCACTGTCAGTGGTTCTATTCTGACTGGCTCCAGGTTGATTCAGTCTTCCATCCTTCGAGGTTTAATGTTAGATTTGCATGAAGAGTCAGGCGTGGAGTGCTTCAGTGAAGAGTTTATTAGTGACTACAGCTCATAACAGACCCGATTTGGCTGGGCTGGGCTGCTACTTATAGCCAGCAGCGCGGTTGCCAATCAGAGTGCAGGGTTTTCCGCGCTTTTTAAACCAATCATATTTGACATTTTACAAGAACAGTTCAAACTAAACCAATGACATTCAAACCTGCATACATAACAGGTAAAATGAAGAGCCAGATTGTTGGGGGCAATAGGCTGTACTGATTCTGTAAATGCTAGAGAGGGGCTGTAAAACTATGTATATAAATTTAAGTGCTGTTGCTATTGCAGTTGCTATTGCCATTCTCCTGTTATTTAACCAGCTGTCCTTTAATCCATAAACCAGCTATGGGGATCCCCAAAGTTAGTCTGATCCTTAACATTCTTCTGAATACCTTTTCTTTTTGGGTCTGGTTAAAAGGAAAACAGCTCTTCTCCTCAGAGTCCCAAAATACTAATGTCCTGTACTGAAATCAGTGGGTGTCGTTTTAAGGCATCCATAAATGGGGGGTATTTACATTCCTGAGACAGGGAAAAGAAAGGTTGAATCCCAGCTCTATGCTGCAGTCAGGTTTTAAAATAGCAGTATTGTGTAGTAGGAGTCTGTTTTAAAGTTTAATTATTGAAAGAAAGACTTTTCTTATACGTTTGAAATATGAGCAGGCGGACCTCAATCGTTTTTTGGGGAAAGTATACACTTATTGTTTAAAGTTTCCTCCAAGCACTGGCTTGAACTATGTTCATCATTTGAGCCAAAATATGTCTCCAGCCTTTAGTTATTCTGAAAAATCAAAGTAAGAACATTATTGTAGAATTGGACATCCCTTCCCAGTTCCTTCTCTGGTGCCTCATCGTGACAGAGGGTTGTTCCTGGAAGAGATGAGTAAAGATCATCAGGATGGTATGTCAAGAGGAAATACTTCCACAGGGTCATCCAAAGAATGAAGACCAACCCAGGCATTCAGCTAATGCAAGCAGGCACCTATATCAGACAGTAGTGACATAGGAAGATGTTAGAAGTGGATGATCATTGTCATGAAAATGACAACACAATAATTTTAGACTTCATAGATGATGGCAACAGTGACCACTCCTACACTGTATCAAAAAAACCACAAGGACAGACAATATTACGTTGGAGAAGGCCTATGTATCAAGTTGCTTAAAGTCATTACCTTCTGATGGCACAGTGAAAAAATTACTAGAATTCTTTATTGTAGGCATGAGTTAAATTCAGCTCTGGACTTTCCTTCCTTCTAGTCAATATTCAACTGCAGATGCTCTTATTAGCTGTGAATAAAAATAAGCTTGTGTACAATAAACAGAAGGTTGTTTTCCTGAAATTGTTATGAATAGAGTTTAAAGAATGTAATAAAGAGGTAGTTAAAACGATCATCCCAAAACCTTGCCTATTATTCCTTTAAAGTTGTTGCCTGAGACACAATGATGATAGTTATTTTTTTTAGTATATTTCATGATGATGAAAGATGAAAACAGAAGCATGGCCTATCATTCACTTTCCAACTCATCTGTACTCATACCATATTTTCATTTGCCCACAAGGAGCCCAGCATAACTTATTTTCAAGGTTTCTAGTCACAATTACAGTATAAATCACTTATATAAGAAAAAGCAGTAAAGTTTTAATTTTAATTTTTTAAAAATGCTCCAAACATGTGGGCTACCTTGCCTAGATTGGGTATGTCAGCACTTTGCAAAATGTTTTAATTCAAATTTGGGAAGGCCTCAAATCTATTGTAACCTTGAGGACTATTTTAAACCACCCTTGAAAACAGAGTATGTATTGATGACTACTTCAATCTGGGAGAGTGACTCAGAGGCCACAAGATATTGTGAGATATGAGGGAGAAGTGAAGTTTTGAATGTCATTGGAAGTTCAAAGCTCCCTCCTTCTCAATATAGGGTGCCAGTAAAAGAAACAGAGTTACACTAGCCCTCATAATGGTACAATAGATTTCCCTTTCATTAATGAGAGAAGATGTTAAGAGTTGAATAGAGCGAACTAGACCAACCTCTGCCTTTACTTCCAGGAAATGGTGCTTCTTCCATTGTAAAT
Organism: Naja naja; assembly: GCA_009733165.1. NCBI lineage: Eukaryota > Metazoa > Chordata > Lepidosauria > Squamata > Elapidae > Naja > Naja naja. The sequence continues at coordinate 107,288,470 of CM019149.1, forward strand.
TCTTTGACTAATACATGCCCCACCCAGGCGCCCTCTCCCTAAAGTTGCTCATTAAACTTGTTTTAAGATTTGTAATAACCAAGCCATTATCGGTCTTATTCCACTTACAGATTCATTTGATAAAACTGAATCAAAACAGGCTCCTGAAGGATTTTTTTTTACTGTTGTTGCCATTTTTTGTAGTAAATATCATGCTGCATGGGAATTTCTGAGCTCATTATATTTGGCAGTCAGATGCACAGGTTTTCCTTTAGGCACCGCAGTCTGAATTTGGAAGGGAAAGGTGTCTACTATTTCATTATGATCCTGCACAAGCTGGAGAACACCTGTGACTATTTTTCCCCTTTAGGAAGGAGTAAGCTTGCTGACAAAGACAAAAACCGATTTTGCTGTTTCATGAAACACAAAAGGAATATTTCTTTTCATTGAAATGCATATTTACCGTAATAATCTGTTTGCTTCAGCAGAATATACTGTACATGGCTTCCTGTGACACAGGAAGATGAATGGCACAGTAAAAAATATGTGGTTTTACCTGCAGTTGAATGTCAATACTGAACGTTAGAGAGCATTTGAATAAAATCCAATACTCTGATTCAAATATCTTGTCCCTTCAATTTATGGGGCTGCTTGTGGTGGTCCCAATAGACAGTGGCCCATTGGGAACTGGGCCACGCAAGTGGCAGTTGAGTGTGCAAAGCTTCATTTGTGTGTACATGGGACTTAGTTTGCATCGTGAAACCATCCCCTTTCCCCACCGCTGCTGTCACTGCTACTGGTCCACAGAACCACAAAGGTTGGAGATTGCTGGCTTATAACAAAGAGGATGCCACCAAATATTTTTCAAACTGTGCACATATACTCTACCACTGAATTGCTGTTTTCTTTGAAACTGTTTTCAGTTGAAACAATGGGTATCTTTAAACCACAACAGGCAGATTTCCAGATGTTTTTTATGATTTGGACCAGGGAACACTGCTCAATATTCCATGAATGTAGCCCAAATAAACTGTGTATGTATGTAGGTTTGAACATCATTGGTTTAGTTTGAATTGTTCTTGTAAAATGTCAAATAAGATTGGTTTAAAAAGTGCGGGAAAACCCTGCACTCTGATTGGCTGGCAACTATGGCTGCTGGCTATAAGAAGCAGCCGTAGCCCAGCCAAGTCAGGTCCATTTGAGCTGTAGTCACTTAATAAACTCTTCATTGAAGCTCTTCGCGTCTGATTCTTCATGCAAACTTAACACTGGCGATGAGGATGGGATTCCCCTGAAGAAGAGATGACACGGAAGACAATCAGAAGCGAGATGGCTATGCTGAACACCCCCAGCCCGTTCGATCCGGCGGCAGAAGACTGGGAATCGTATGCGGATCGCTTCAAATGTATTTGGAAGGAAACGACCTCGACATCCCTGAGAAGCGGAAGAGGGCGGTATTTCTCATGCACTCTGATCCGGCAGTCTTCAAGATGGCAAAGGCATTGGCGGAGCTGCAGACTTGAAGGTAATGGAATGGCCTGATTTAGAAAAGCTTTTGAGAGCCCATTATGCCCACAAGTATCGTGCCTCATTAAGAACACGAGTTTTATCGTCGGGATCAAGGGAAAGCAAAAATGTTAATGACTTTGTGGCAACTTTAAGGGACATTGGGGTGCTTGTGAGTTTACCAACTTAGAAGAGGCCATGCATGATCGGTTTGTTCTAGGCCTTAAAGATAAGGTCTTACAGAGCAAATTACTAATGAAACCTAAGATCACGTTTAAGGAGGCCATAGAGGAAGCTGTTTCAGCGGAAGCAACCAAGTCCTCAGCAGCAGCCATGAAGAAAATTAACAAGGCCTCAAGCCATTCTGATGTGGAAAAGTCCACAACAACCCATTGCGAGCAAATAGATTTTGATTCAGACTGTAGTGAGGTGGAGGAAGGAATTTATAGACTCAGAATGGAGAAAAAAGGGAAAGACCTTGGAAGAAAGAGGCAAGAATTTTATTGCAGAGGCTGTGGGGGGCACCCCGCACTGAATGCAAGTTTTTAGACACCATCTGCCTACGTTGTGAGAAAAGAGGTCACCTAGCAAGAGTCTGCAAATCATCCAAAACTCCACCTAGTAGGAAGAAATTTCCTGAGAAAGAATTCAAGCCCAACAACTTCAGTGAGAAAATGGAGCAACTCAGAAGCAAATGAGAATGAAACTCATCAAACAGTCACCATTGGTCATTCTTAACCCTTGAGAAGCAGAAAAGTACATGTGAAGGTACTCATTGAAGGAAGGCCTTGCCAAATGGAAGTGGACTCAGGCTCCTATTTATCTATGGTGTCATGGGACACTATTCAGGCTACTTCCCAACATTCAGAAGAAACATTTCCAGAAGCAAGCACTGACTCTTAAAGACTACCAAGGGAACAAGATTCCAGTAGTTGGAACAAGAGAATTCAATGTGAAGTTTAAAGGCCACACCAAACGTTTGCCCCTGACCATCATGGACAAGGACCGCCCAAGCTTGCTGGGACTTGAGTGGTTCAATCCACTAGGCATCAAGGTGACTGGCATCAATCACGTGAGCAACTCTGAATGGAAGGAGGCCTTGAAGTCTGAGTTTCCAGAGGTCTTCAGCGAAGGATTGGGCAAGTATATGGGGACCCCTATCACTTTCAACCTAGACCCCAAGGTGCCCCCAATTTGTTTAAAGCCCAGAAGGGTCCCATTTGCTTTAAAGGAAAAAATTGATGAACAATTAGACAAATTAATAGCTCAAGGGGTTTTAGAGCCCACTGACCACTCCAGATGGGAGACACCCATAGTCACACCAGTCAAGACTGATGGGTCAGTAAGAATCTGTGGAGACTATAAGGGGACACTGAACCATGCGCTTCAGGAGAGCGCATATACAGTTCCAGTGGTGCATCATCTGTTACATTCACTTGGCAGGGGTACAGTCTTTGCCAAATTGGATCTGGCCCAGGCATATCAACAACTAACAGTTGATGATGCCACTGCAGAGGCCCAAACCATTGTGACTCATAGAGGTGCTTTCAAATGTAAAAGGTTACAATTTGGAGTAAGCTTTCAAAGCCTTATGGAAAGAATGCTCCAAGGACTGCCAGGGGTAGTGCCTTACTTTGATGATGTGTTAATCTCTGCTGAAAATGACACTCAGTTACAAGAAAGACTCAGAGAAGTCCTTACCAGATTCAGGAAAGCGGGGTTAAAAGTCAAGGAAGAAAAATGCACTCTTAAAACTGACAAGGTTGAGTTCCTGGGCTACATGATTGACAAGCATGGCATCCATCCTACAGATGCCAAGGTTCAAGCAATCAAAGAAGCCCCTAGACCAAAATGCAAAACAGATTTGCAAGCTTTCTTTGGACTCATTAACTTTTATCACATGTTCCTACCTCAGAAGGCAACCATTGCTGAACCATTGCACAGATTACTTGATAAAAAGTCTGTTTGGGTCTGGGGCAGGAAGGAACAATCAGCATTTAACAGTATTAAAAGACTAATCACGTCTGATGCTGTACTCATACAGTTCTCTGAGAATTTGCCTGTTGTACTGACTTGTGATGCATCCCCTTTTGGAGTGGGGGGGTTTTTGAGCCACAGGCTTCCCAGTGGGAGAGAAGCCCCTATTGCATTTTACTCTCGCACTTTGACCAAAGCAGAGAGGAATTTTAGCCAATTGTACAAGGAGGCATTGGCAATTGTTGCAGCTGTTAAGAAATTTCATGAGTATTTATATGGGAGAACATTTACCATTGTCACAGATCACAAACCTTTGTTAGGCATTGTGGCAGGAGACAAGCCTACACCTACTATCCTGTCACCAAGAATGCTGAGGTGGACTGCATTTCTTGCTGCTTATTCATACAAACTTATCCACAAGCCTGGCAAGGACATTGGACATGCTGATGCACTGAGTCATTGCCCACTTCCTTGTCACAAGGAGGACTTTGAACCTGAAACACACACTTTTTCCTAGAAACTGTTGCCAAGTTTCCAGTATGCTGCTGAAATTGCCAGGAGACTGCCAAAGACACTGTGTTGGCTCCTGTTATAGGCTGGATTAAGAAAGGTTGGCCTCTTCAAGATCTACCTCACCTGGCCCAACCTTTTAAGTCCAGGCAAACTGAATTATCTGTATTAAGAGGATGTATTTTGTGGGGTAACAGGGTGGTTATTCCTGCAAAACTGCAAAGCGAGGTTTTGGAAATGTTACATGAGGGTCATCCTGGTATTGTAAGGATGAAGGGATTGGCCAGGAGTTATGTATGGTGGCCAGGTATTGACAAAATGGTTGAAAACTGGGTTGCATCTTGTCCCAACTGTCAGGTAGTCAGGCCTGCCCACCTCTCGCCCCCACACAGGAATGGGAATGTCCTAGGGGCCCGTGGTCCAGGATTCACATTGATTTTGCTGGCCCTACCAGAGGGCACACCTTTCTTATTATAGTAGATGCATATTCCAAATGGCTAGAGGTAATCCCCATGACATCCACCACAACTGATGCTGTCATCAAACAGCTCAAAAACTTTTTGTAACCCACGGGTTACCTGATGTTCTTGTCTCTGACAATGGCCCTCAATTTACATCCAACCTTTTGAATCCTATTTAGCACAACAGGGTATCAGACATGCCCTTACTGCCCCTGGGCACCCTTTGGCTAACGGCCGGGCTGAACGCATGGTACATTTTACCAAGGAGAAGCTTCAGCAACTGGGTCCTGGGGACATCACTGAGAAAGTTGAAAAACTTCTCAGTGTTCAGCACATCACTCCTAACCCATCTAATAACTTATCCCCAGCAGAGTTGTTGATGGGTAGGAAACTTAGGTCTTCCCTTGACTGCCTTCATCCCACTTATGCACCCAACGCAGCACTAGATTCCACTTCCAAAGTTCGCACATTCAGTGTGGGTGATTCTGTTTATGCTAAGAACCTTATAGGTGAACCTTTGTGGATTCCTGCTGAGATAACTCAGATCACAGGCCCTCATTCTTACAGGGTGCAAACAGAGGATGGACTCCTCTGGAGCAGGCACATTGATCAACTTAAATCCAGGTTCTCTCAGGAACATCACACTTGTTCCTCTCTAGTTCCCTCACCTGATGTCAATTCTAGGGGGGAAGGGGAGGAACAAGAGGAAAATCAGCAAGCAAGTATCAACCCCATGTGTAACGAGCCATTATGACAGGAACCATTCCAAAACCTGTCACAATGCCAAAATCCATCCTTAGAAGTGGAAGATTGTACATCACTACCTGACTTGGGTGCTGACATTGGGCTGGAGATGGGTTGGGAGGAGAGACCAGATTCTAACAATCAAACAGGGTCTCCTTTCACAGGAAGTCCCAACAGGGAAATGTCAGCAGACACATTTCCTCTCTCACTGGGTGAGAATGTTAAAACTTCTGAACCACGAAGGTCTCAACGTACACATAAGAGCCCCACCTATTTAAAAGAATACATTAGATAGGTTGGGGTTTGGTATGGACTGAACCTAGTGGGGAGGGGTGTTATGTATGTAGGTTTGAATGTTATTGGTTTAGTTTGAATTGTTCTTGTAAAATGTCAAATAAGATTGGTTTAAAAAGTGCGGGAAAACCCTGCACTCTGATTGGCTGGCAACTACGGCTGCTGGCTATAAGAAGCAGCCGTAGCCCAGCCAAGTCGGGTCCATTTGAGCTGTAGTCACTTAATAAACTCTTCACTGAAGCTCTTCGCGTTTGACTCTTCATGCAAACTTAACATAAACTTTGGGCACAGGAAGGGTTCATCCCTAAATCCTGCTCACTGTAAATTAGGATAATCCAATTTGCATAGCAATAGCAATAGCACTTTGACTTCTATACCACTTCACAGTGCTTTACAGTCCTCTCTAAGCAGTTTTACAGAGTCAGCCTATTGCCCCCAACACTCTGGGTCCTCGTTTTATCTGACTTTAGAAGGATGGAAGGCTGAGTCAACCTTGAGCCTGGTGAGATTCAAACTGCCAAATTGCAGGCAGCCAGCAGTCAACAGAAGGTGTCATGCCCCAGTCAGAATCTGATTCAGAGGGGGAGGCCGAGCAGCTGACAGGGAGTGGGAGTGTGGCTCCATTGGCTGTGGAAGAAACTGAGGAAGGTCACAGTCCAGCTGGGCACAGCAGGGGAGAGGTAGAGCAAGGCAGAGGGAATTCAAAGGAAGACTCAGGGCCACCCCCTCTTCATCCTAGGGCACGCAGGGAGGAACGGAGAAGGGAGCAACGTGAGTTGCATGGCTTACGGGGGAGGAAAGGGCCCTGATTCCCTTCATTAGCTGCAGCTGGGAACACAGTGTTTAAAAAGGGAAGTTATGCACAGCAAAGTTGTTGGAAGCAAATCATGAGTTATCTGTTATTGTCAAGGCTTATCTGGGTTCCTGGAGTCTTCCCAACTATGTGTGTTTTGTTGGCCTTTCAAGTCTGAAATTCCTTATCCTGCCCTGTCAAGTTAATTGCTGCAGTGTGGTTTGTGTGGATTTTTATTTACAGTTTGTATGTACTTTGTTTTTGGACTGAATTTCCTCCACTTAAAGACTGTTCTTGGGAGAGTTTTTTCTCCAGCCGAAGGTAACCTGAACACTGGGGGCAAAGTTGGAGGTATTAAAGGGACTCTTCTTGCTTATTTGACTGTGTTGCCTTTGTGCCATGCCCCGGGTCATTGCAGAAGGAGCCTGCAGTTCTGCATTCTAACCAGTGAGCCACTGAGGCATAGTAAATACTCAACAAAATTTGCAATCTACATAATGCATTGTTAGAGAGACCTTGATACAGCTAGCTTGATCTGACTTAGCCACATTGGTATAACACAATGGAGCTGGGTTGTCCAGATAGTACCAGGAAAGCTATACACTAAACCCAGAAGTAAAAAATGTCCCCAAATTAATAATTAGCATCTTTAATAGGCTTTCAATTAGGCTACTCCTATTCTGTCATGGGAATTTCTGTTTGAAAAGGGCAACAGGTGAGTGTAGAATATATGTATTTTATAGCTTCATCCAATCTAATAGGGTGGTTGCATTTGGAATGGCACAATTCACCACAGCCAACTTGCCATGGGACAATTCAACAATTCAATTATTTAATTTTTTTTATCATTCACATTTCATTTTGTCCCTCCTTTGGCATCCTTTCTTTAATGATTCTATTCCACTCCTTTGACTCAGCCTTCCATCCTTCCGAGATCCGTAAAATGAGAATCCAGAATGTTGGGGGCAATATGGTGATTCTGTAAACAGCTTAGAGAGCGCTGTAAACCACTGTGAAGTGGTATATAAGGCTAAGTGTTGTTGCTATTTCCTCAATATTAATGTGATTTTTGTCCTTCAGCAAGTTGCCTTGGTGGTGGTGAATTGTCCTGTGGCAAGTTGACTGTGACAATTTGGCCACGGCAAGTTGGTTGTGCCAAGTTGGTTGTGGCAAGTCAGACACGGCAAGTTGTCCTAGATCCAGCTGCATAGCAGGACAGGGCAGAATCATAGTAGAGAAACATATGGATAAATTGCCTGATTTAATAGAGGACCGCCATTCAAATAGTTTTGGCTGTATGAAGAGCAGGGCCACCCATTTTCACTATTCCTTGTTACCTATTAAAAACTTTAATATTTATCCTCTCTCTCTCTCTCTCATCTAGCACTTCTCTTTCTCTTTCTTTCATCTCTCTCTCTACTGTCTATCACTGATGAAACTTCCTTATTTTGTAATAGAAATCAAAGAAGTTGTATAATGAAGACATATGATCTTTATTTCAGGATATACTGTTGTATGATGTTGCCCTATCCGTTTCAAGGTGCATGAGCATTAAATTTTGATTTGGAATGATGTGATGGACATTTGGGTGTGATCATATTCTGAAGGAACAAACTCCATAGATTATCTCCAGTTTCTGCCTTGTGAAATTAGTTTTTATTTCAGGACTCTCATTCAGAAATGATTCAGCAAATTGGCCAGGAAAACTATGTAAGATGTTATTAAACAGAGAAATTTCGGTCATGGTAAACTAAGATTTTGAATACAGTCTTTTCTGTATCTGTTCTTATTCTTTATTATATTTTAAGATTAGCATAAAAGAAAACAAAGTGCCTGTGTTTTCACAAGGTTTTGCGATGATCTATATTGAAAAATTGATTATTTTTTATTTCATTTTCACAAGGTTTTGTGGGTAATGATCTGTATTGTAGAATTGATTATTTTCTATTTCATTCAGTGGCTTTTCTTTTATGGTTAGAGAACTATAGTTCTCTGAAAAATGTTTTTTTCAATGTGCAGATCAAATCAATCAATCAGTCAGTCAGTCAATTAATCCAAGCTGAGAGAAGGTTTCATTTATTAGAGTTCATTTTCCCTGATACATTGAAACCAAATTTCCATCTTTTAGGAGATGAATATGGACACCATAAGAGAAACGCTACAATTAACTTCTTTCACCAACAAAATATGTTGACTGTCAAGCCCACTAATTTGAACTGCCAATCTTGGGTTGTTTAGAAACCCACTCCTGACGTGGGAACTGCAGAAACTGGCCCCAACAAGCTCAAAGGGAAAATGTTGGCTTCTTCATTTTCAGAGATTTAGATCACAGGTTCACATAGGCTGAGCTGTTGGGGTTGTAACTAGGATGAAAAATGTTTCTTGCTTCAATGAATTTAGTATTGATTGTGAGTTGCCATGATTTGGGGACTCTTTATGGGTCCCTGTGTTTAACGAGGAATCATGCCACATTGTATTCTTATATTTTCTAAGACAGCCAGAAAAACCATCCATGTCTCTCCATTAATATATTTCTTGAAGATCTCCAGTGCACTGTTGCAGGTACTGTATTCAGGAAATCAGCCAAGCTGCACCCCTAATATGTTGGGATTGTACTTGGATAAAAACCAAGAATAATTCATTTGTGTGATTATAAATTAGAATTTCTGATGCAAAGGTGGTGCAGATAACAATTTTTAACAGTGAAGATACAGATATAACCATCATACGCAGAACAAGAAAGCTTGCTCCTCTTAAATCTTCTCTCACCAACTGTAGAGCATTTTTAACATGTTTCTAATTGAGCAAGTTGTATATACCAATTATATTCTGTCCCCCCTTTTTTGTACAGTGTTATTGAGTTTGAGTGTTATTTTGGGTATAAATTCAAGAAATAAAGTAAAAGCTAACAGATTTTTCTATATGAAGTATGGTAGTATGTGAACTTGACACAATAGTTAAACTCTGAAAAATCTTGAGTTTCACCAGTTTTCATCAAATTCCCTGCAATTCTTAAACAAACAAAGCCAGTAGTGGAATGTAACACAATTACTACAACTATAAGCCATTTAAAATTATGAGTTTGTTTTTATAATACTGCCATTCAAGAATAGTCTTTCACTTAGGTGATAGGTTGATAGGTTTCTCTTAGAAACCACATTTATAGTTTTAAGAACCACAATCATAGTCTCTTGGATTACCCTCTGCCTTCTTATGGCTCTTAAATATATGACCTATATGAGATCCATTTATTCTTTCCTCCCGGCCCCCATTTTTTGGCATCTTCTGCAGTATGGCAGCTCCAGTTAGGTTGAGAGTCCAACATCTTGAATGTCTAGATTCCATGGTATTCTAAGGGTTGTAGACCTGAAGCACCTGGAAAGCACCAACCTGTGAATTATTCTAGACTGATGTTCTAGTATACAGGATATTTTCTATCTTGGATGTTTTGGAGGAGTATAACCTGGGTAATTTTTTTCCTCCTTCCTGATTTTTCAGATTTTTTTTTGTTTCCTAGAGTGTCTACAAGGCTTACCTAGAAGCAACAAGAAAGCTGAAGACCTTTAGTAGACTGAAGGATAATGTTGTTTGTCCACATCTCTGTTGTAATCTGATACACTGTGGAGCAGATTTTTGGCCCTGAGTGGAAAGGTACCAGAAATGCCCACTTAATTTGTAAATTATCTCTGTTGAATGTGCCTGATGTTAAGAAGAACCTTTTTAATAAATGCAAAAGTTAAGCCCTATTTTTAGCCAGCCCATGGAAAAGGATTGGGTCCTCTGTACCAAGTTTGGGCATTATCACAGGATAATAAGGGAAAGTAAATGCGAGTGATTTTCGAACTCCTTAACATCGTAGTCCAATAATTTAACAGCTTCATAGTCCCCGAGTGCTTCTGTGTGCTACACTCCCTGGGGGACCCTTGAAAGAAAAAGGATAATCTGAAGCAATCTGGACCCCGTTGTGCATGATGAAACACAGTGTGAATGACTACATTGCAGCAGGCCCACCAAGGGAATATGTGCATGATATGGATCATAGAATTCTCCTGTAAGCTCTTTCCATGCAGTTGGGTGTATAACATTTTAACAGGAGTGGTGCAGTGTTTGACAAGGCATTTTAAAATGCTTAAGAGATTCAACAGTACTTTATGATGCAGTGAGAAGAACTAAAATCGAAGAGTGGGAGGAACCCTTTGCAAACATCCACAGCCTTCCCTGGTTCGTAACTATGTTTGATGAGCCATCACTGACTTCCTTATAAGAATTTCACTTTTGTACATTGCCCAGACTCCGAGTTGAATGGCCATAAAAATGGGATAAGTAAATAAAAATAAGAATACCAGATTTGGATGACAAACCTTGAGGGATGACTGCCCTTGACAGAATCCTGTCTGAGCGCTTCTCCAAAGAGGGTTAAATGCTCCATTATTGTGGCATTCAGCAAAGATATTGCTTTCCACAAAACATGTCACCTTTATTCTTTCTTCATAGGAGCACACGTGAGATTAAGTGAAGTTTTACATTAGCCTTTCCCAAACTGCCACTCTTCAAACGTGGGAGTCAGATTGGGGAAGGCTGATCTAGACAATGCTTGGGGTTGTGCCAGATCTTTGAACTGAATTGCTGTTTCTTTTGGTACCATAACGTAGGCTTGTTGGTTTTGTTTCTTTTTAAAGAAAAATGCTAGTATACTTTTTGTCCTGTTATCGCTCCTTTAAACAAGGCAAAACCACTAATGTGACCGTGTCCTGATCTGTCTTATGAAGAGAGGACAAGGTTGCAAGTGGTCTAATATTAATGAAAAGTCTGGGTTCCAAATGTTTAAGTTTCCTCTTGTTCCCAGGATTGTCATGTCCCCTCCCCTTTAATGTTCTAGATAACCACATAGATGCGTTATCTTCTTCAGAAAACTGTGGGCACAGTTTCATTTATAAAGGAAAATCTTGTTAGCCCAGAACAGGAAAATAAGTGAGGTCCCCCCCCCCCAAATCATTCTACCAGAGAACCAGAGGTGGTATTTAGCAGGTTCTGACTAGTTCTAGAGAACTGGTAGTGGAAATTTTGAATAGTTCAGAGAACCGGTAGTGGAAATTTTGAATAGTTCGGAAAACTGGTAGTGGAAATTTTGAGTAGTTCAGAATACCACCTCTGACTGGCTCAACCCCCATATATTCTGTGCCTCCTGAGGCCCAGCTGATCGGCTGGGTCTTCTTTTGTTGCCCTGCACAGGAGAATGGAGCTGGAAAGCAGGTTAGTGGGGTGGGGGGAATGGGGATTTTACAGTAATCTTCTCCTGCCATGCCCACCAAGCCATGCCCACAGAACCGGTAGTAAAAATTTTGAATTCCACCACTGCAGAGAACGTATCCGGGAATTCTTGTATGCTTCACTGCAACAATCACAAAAGTTGGAGCTATTGCCTCCTTTTTAGGATCAGAAAAATGCAAAGCACATTGATCTTCAAATACCTGCCTCGTTAGAGAAAGAATTAAGTTTATTTTTTGTAGAATCGGCTATTTGATTTTTCCCTCCCTCCCTCCTTCCCTCCACCCACCCACCTCTTTTTTTTTGCCTCCCAAACTGATCAAATGAAGGCAGGACTGGCATTATCCTTGTAGTAGAACTGGACACTTTACCATGCAAAGATGAAGAGCTATTCAAGTTAAATCTTCATACCGCCCATCTATGGGGCAACCTCTCTTAGAAAGCAGCCAAGTGCTAAGAATAATAATAGCATTACAAGATGGTTTGGTGGTTATTTTTGTTTGAGTTCTTTTAAAAGCCATACAGTTTTAACTAAAGAGTTCTCTTTTTTTTAACTCTCAAAAAAGAAAGGGGAAAAAATGACACTTGGCATAAATAAATAAATAAACAAACAAACAAACAATACTTTAAAAAATACACGACTATAAGGAAAAAAAGGAGGTCTTTCCCCCCCCTACCAACACATATATATTTATGACATGCAAGAGATTAAAAGAGAACTGTTCTGAGATTTCTTATCCAAAACAAATCAGAACTAAAAAAAAATAAAATAAAAACAAACAGAAAAACTCAAAAATAAAATTGCAGGAATTGCAGAAGCAAGCTCAGATTCAATTTGGTTTGCAAATACCACGTTTTGGAAGCATTGTGTTTTAAGGTATTTTGTATACTATCAAAAGGCACTAAAGGATTGACTCAGCCAAATCCATCAGAGACCATTTGTGGGGGATCCTGACGGCAGGTTGCAGCTCGTGGTAGCATCCTTGCCCCTTCATGAACGATGAGTCAAAATGTTCCTGCCATAAACCTGCTCCTTCTGTCTTGCCTTTGTTTTTTGTTTTTCCTGTCTGAGGCTCTTTCCAGATAAGAAAACGGGGCTTTTCTGCCCTTTAAGAACCAAGTTGCACTAGCCTGCCTTCAGTAAGAGTAGGGCAGTCTCCTTTCCAACTGCAGTAGAAGAGAGTTTGCATTTGTGGAAAGGAAACATCACTTCTTTGCTGAGAGGGATGGGATAGGGTGGGATATCATTGGGGAAGTTTACCTATTTCCTAAATTTTAAAAAATAAGTTTTTATTTTTTTAAAAAAGGGACAGTTGCATCAATGCTGGAACCGGAGTCAACAGAACTAAACTACATGTAAAAGAAGAAAAAAGAGAAGGAAGTCAGCAAGCCTTAGGTGGATTAGTCTGGCTTTAATGGTCTTCATCTATTCCTAATGTAAGTAGGTTAGCGGTATGGCCAAAGTGAAGACGGCTTGTAGGTCACCTCTGATGTCACAGACACTACTCAACAGGTGACAATGAGAGTTGTGCACCTAGACTTCACTGCACTTTCAAGGCAGTGAGTCCTTTGCGGAAGGTGTGAAAACCTGAAGATGGTGTTTTTACAGGCTGCAACTTTATGCTGTTACGTTGTTTTTAATCCAATGTGCAATCTGGGACAAAAAAAGAAGAAGATGTATCTCTCACAAGAACTGAGTTACAGGAAAACATTCATTGCGTGATAACAATAAATGATCATCTGGAAAGGCCCTGAGTTAATAAAAGGAACATACCACTTTAAAAAGGTAACTGGTCAATTACAAGAACTGAACCAACAGGAATCCTAAGTCCTGTTTTCAAATAATGTAAAGCAAAAGAAAAATCTCCAAGTAATTTTTTTTAAAAAAAGAGATAGCTTAATATAGGGGTCTCCAAACTTGGCAACTTTAAGACTTGTGGACTGCAACTCCCAGAATTCTCCAGCCAGCCATGCTGCTGGCTGGAGAATTCTGGGAGTTGCAGTCCACAATTTTTAAAGTTGCCAAGTTTGGAGATCTCTGGCTTAATACAATGCATCTTTGTTTCATGGCCTTGGCTGAGTTTTGTTTTCTTTTTTTTTGTAAATATAATTTAGTAATCTTACCTTTATTCTAGATTACAAATTATCTTTTTAAAGGAACTAAATTTACCAGCAACTACTGGGGGAATGAAAGCATACAGAATTCAAGCTCACTGTGGTAGTAACAGCTTGGTCACTTTCAGTACTTAAAATTCAACTGTTCCTAATTTGCTTTGCCACCCAATTTATATAGGGGGGAAAGCAGTAAATGTTGGAATCTGAGAGTTTACCTCTACACAGTTAGTGTCTGCAGAGGAATGATGAAAAAAAAGAAAAAGAAAACCAAGGAGGAGAAGAAAACAGGACCAAAAAAACCTTTAAAAAAAGTTTGTTTGCTAGTCTCCAGAATATTAGATTCCCAAGGAGCATCTTTCCTCCTTTCTAATTAACCTTGTCTTGAAATATATACAGGTTATTTGTTGCTGCCACTGCTATTATATTTTCTGAAGGATGCCAAGCTGTATGCAGGATCTTTTTGCTAAAGTCCAGACTGTCCACGCTAATTTCATCTTTCCTCCTTTTGCCCCCAACACAAACTTTGCGAGGCTTCAGGATGGCACGGGGTTTGCTGTTTTCTCTTGAGGCTTCAAGAGTCACATCACGCTTGGTATTGCGATCAAACATTCTAAAGAAATTGTTGTAGGAGCCAGTCATGATGACACTGAGAAGGAAACACACACCACAAAAAAGTGTCAAGTGAAATTTAGAGCTTTTTCAGTTTTCTTACTTCTCTGAACCACACCCCATTTCAGGATAGATCCACTTTAAGACATCCCCACATATCTCCTGTCTTAGGGAGCGTGATGGCTCAGTAGTTTGCTTGTCAGCTGCAAAGCTAACAGCCCAAGTTGAGACCTGAGTGCCACACAACAGGGTAAGCTCCCATTACTTGCCCCAGCTTCTGTCCACCTAGTGGTTTGAGAGCATGCAAATGTGAGTAGATAAATAGGTACCATTTCAGTGGGAAGGTAACAGCATTCCTTGACATATAGTCATGCTGGCTACATGACCACAGAAATGTCTTGGGACAATGTTGGCTCTCTTGGCTAAGAAATGGAGATGAGAACCGCCTCCTAGAGTCAGACATGACTGGACAGAGGAAACCTATCTTTATCTCCTTTCTTGGGAAACCACTACAAGGAGACCCCAAAGCAGCGTGGGATGGAATAGCAGGTCAGGAGGCAATTTGCTAGCTCTGTAAATGTCAACTTAAAGGGGGACTATAATCACCATTGGTAGTTAGGCCAATTATAACTCATGCATTTATGCAATGAGAAAAGTCTTCCTTCTTCATTCCTGCAATTTCCATTTATAGTCGGGCAAGGTGGCTAAATTGGACTACACCTAGCATGGGGACAGTTATTGGAACTCATCTCATTTCTTCTTATCATTATTTTGTGTATTCATCCCAATTCACAAAATGTTTGTTTTAAAAAACATTAAGTATCAAAATAGCGATCCATCAAATAAGTGCTAACTACCTGAAAAAAGAATGACGATACATGGATCCAATTAAAAGCTTCAGCAAATCCAACAGTTGGCTAGGGTTGCCCTCATAAATATTGAGATCAAGAGGAATGCTGCTTGCAAATAAGGAATGATCCTAGTGCAGCACCATCCCTTAGATTAGGGCCTTTCTTGGGACTGGTGGACTCAGAAAAATATTGTAGTCCACAAATCCTGCAGGCCAATATTTAGACTGAAAATGTAAAAACTAATTACAATGGCAAGCTAATTTCATGCTTAATTTTATGTTACAAATGAGCAATATTCAAATTACTTTTTAATTTTCTAATTGTCCATAGCTGAAAGTATAATGTTGACAAAAAGAAAAATCCTAATTCCATTAGCCATAGTTTCCAAGGAGGGAATTAGGCAACTATATATAGGTCACTTCAATTTCATTTCTATTTCATAAATTGAGCCAATTAAATCTTGGCTTTGCATGCCTGGCTGTTTCAGAAATTCTAATTTATGTAACCCAGTACAAGGTCCTTTTGATTTAAAAAACCCCACAACTCACCCCAATGCTAATGTACCATAAGAACAATAATAGGTTGGCATCGTTGTGTGCAGCTCATTTCACCATCAGTCCTATGCTTATCAGGTTTTTGGGATCTATATGCTTGGCCCAACATAAGCAGTACTTATTCAGCTATTTTAATTCAAGTAACTTCTCTTCACATTGCTTGCAGCTGCTCTTTGTATGTCTTACGTTAGTTTTCTGGATGACAGGAGTGACATTTGAACAAGTCATGATATTTATTATAGAAGTTTCAATGAAATTTGAAATGTAATGATTTTCTTTTCATTTACAAAAAAATCTTTTCTGCACTGCATGAGGAAGTGAAGAGCAGAAAAGATAAAATTGTGTGGATTTGGGGAATCAGAAAATGAAATAAAAAATAATCCTGTAACTCCTCACCTGTCTGACCCATTCCATACACATTCAAATTTATCAAAAATGCAATCATTCTCATAGAGGGAGCACAGCTTGCTGCGGAGGTAATCATGAACCTAGGAGAAAGAGGCACAAAGAACAAAAAGAAAGAAGCACTCAGAAGGAACACCATGTTAACGTTTAATTCAAGCTCTTGTCACAGATTTCAAAGGACAAGAGTTTGAAGTTATTAGCAACAGTTATTTTATCTTAGTTTCTATCATGGATGTCTTTGGAGATTCTCAGTCATCCAAGTCATGTTGTCCCACAGGTTCTTTTTCCAAGAGGCAACTGGACTTTATTTTTCTTTGAAAATGTTTTGTTTCTGATCTAAGAAGCTTCTCCAGTCTACAACACAGTCCTTTCAGCAGTTCCAAGAAGGCTCCGCACCTATTTGCACTACTCAGGTGACCCTGGGGACACAGACAAACCTCCAAGTGGCCTCAACGACTCTCTAAAAGAATGCAAATGACCAGCTGTCTGCAAGGAATATAAATCCTTCTATTCCCCACTATCCAGTCAGAATTGAAGAAACTTCTTGGATGAGAAACAAAATGTCTTCAAAGAAAAACAAGAAAGTCCAGTTGCCTCTTGAAAAAAAACCACCTTTGGGACTTCTACCATGGATGTTTTAATTTGTGTTTTGGTTTCTGTTGCTGTTACTACTAAAAACCACCAAGAGTCTGGTTTTTTTATTGCATTAGCAATATAATTGAAATCAGTAAATTATGTGTAGGCCAATTCCAAGACCTCACAGCACTAATAAATGAATACATGTAAAAATAAATGGTTTTGAAGCATTTAAGGATGTTGTGAACACACCCATATTCTCACACAGTGTATTTAATGCCTACTACACCATTCATTCACATCCCAGGAAACAAAGGATCAAGATAAAATACCTGGTATGTCTCAATAGGTCTGTTCTCCATATTCAGATCCCACACCTTGACAGTTAGATAATCCCTGGTCATGATGTATCTCCCAGTATGGCTGAACTTTACATCAGAAATTGAAGAGATGATCTCAGAAAAAAAAGATCTGTTACTTGGATCTTCGGGCTCTTCAAAAACTACATGAACCACACACACACACACACACAAAAGAAACAACATAAATATAGTCAAAGTATCTGTATCACTCAACTTAATTCGATAAATTGTGAAAATATTTGAATTTCCCACATGGTCAGTCATAAGGAAAATTCTGCAAGTACATGTTAAAACCCCCTAAAAAAGACTTAACATATTTGCTGGAAAATAAGTTTTCTTGGACTTAATTATCTTTATTTTGGAATAGAATGCGTTAAGAATTATACTGCAAATCTCACTGAAATCAGTGGAATGTAATTGCACAGATAAAGACTTTTCATCAGGAAACTAAATGATCACATTAGACGCAATACCTTTGAGGCTGTTGTGCTCACAACTCAAACCTTTTATCCATACTAATTTCCCCTTATTCCATTTATTAGTTTAATACAGAAAGCAGCACCGTACATTTCTGCAGGCTTAGTCATGCTTACAGCTCAAGTGATCCATAGAAACCAATGGAGCTTAACTTAGTCATGACTAAATCCTACCTGCTGTGTTTTCAGATGTGGAAAATTACCCTGGTTATTTCATATCACAGAATTTGATTTAATTTTTAGGTAATATTAAGTCCACCTGACAATATAACAAGAACACTATAGAAATAAACTCACATCATTCATTATGTATCATGAAAACGCATTGGAGACAACTACAGTCATACAACTAAAGGAAATGTTCCTTATTGAATAAAAGATTCAACAGAAATAAAACAATTAAAACAAATTCTTGAAATATGGAAAGTTCTTGGCTCTGATATATATTTTCAAAAAATTGTTATAGTCTGCCAATGAGAAATCACAATTATACCAAACGCTGGTTACAGATCTGGTTTTAAAATGAGAACTCCAGAGCATGAGTGTATATTCTGTTCAGAGTTCGTTTGAACTGTGAGATGTGTGGCAAATAAATTTAATAATAATAATAATAACAGCATGTTAAAACCAGGGAAGCCGAATATATGATGGCTGGTTAACATTCTTTTTCAGGCCCTGCTTAGAAGTTTTGGCAAGTCAGAGAGACAAACTTCCCACTACTTATTCCTTTAAAATCAATGAAAATGAATCCTTTCCACATCAGGAATATGGCCTCAGCACATCAGGCAAAATTTGATGCAACTGACAGGCTGATGAAAATAGTGAATTTCTGTGCTAAACCTGTGTGTTTGTGTTTCATTTAACATCATTGTCAATCACACCACAGCAAAAATTAAGAAAAGTATATTTCACAAACACTAAATCCTTAGCTACATAAAAGATGCCTAAGTTGTCCTTTCATTTAAAAATGTATACTTAAATATCAAACAGTTGCTCTGTGAGAGAGATGGGTGGTTTCTTGAAAGCTTGAAGCAAACAGCTATATTTCAAGATGGATTTAAGACAATTTGACAGGAAAACTGCAACCGTGTAGATAAAGGAAATGAAACAAAGGTAAATTTTCTACAGACAATGGGATTTCTTTCAACATACATACGTAATTTAAAATCATGAAATAGCAGAAATGCTGTATGTATCCTTCCCCTCAGGGAGGTATTGTTTCGCTAGACATTTAACATCTAGGCACCACAGAAAAAATTTCAAAGGCGGTGTAAAACTGGCAGTAGCAGTTTCATTAAAAAAGACAACTTATTAAGCAAAGGGTTTTTTGGTTTTACTTTCTCTGCATAAATATTTGGCCAACTTTATTACCCTGTGGTGGAACACTGGGTTTTAAATCCTGTTTTTTTGTATATCATGCAAGGCAATAGGAAAAATAATTCTCAGATGTTAGGATAAATGATTTCTCTACAAATACAAAATGGCATTCCTCACAGCATTCTTAAGCTTGAGGTCTACTCACTGCCAGCAGGAAATCTGATGACTTACAATTTTTCAAAAATATAATAAAAACATCACAGCAGAAAAAAAACAACCAAGACCTCAGGGGGCTTGTACAAAGTATCAAGCTTTTATATCATAATCATGGACTTGGCCACACTAGGGAGCACAATTTGGGAGATAAAAAAAATACCTATATCAGCATCAATTCTAGGAGATCTGTCCTGTGTAGACATAGCTTCAACGTGGCAGTAGAAGCCTGAGCCTGACTGTTTCTGATGTTGACACAAGGGAGAATTTGCAATTACCATCAAAATGTCAACATGTAGTACAAATAAGAAGTGTAGGGCTATCTTGTGTGTGATACAGGGATAGATGTAACATTTTTCTTCAGAGTAGGCTCTGGAGGCTTTAGATTGATTGGGGCAGGATTACCAGAAGTGTATGGAAGGTTAATCCTTCCCTTGTTCTGTTTTCTTGATCAAAGGCCCCCACACATCACCCTTAAGTCAGAAGACTAATACCCACCCATCAACCATACTTAAAGATGTTCCTCAGCTTACAACCACAATTGAGGCTGGAATTTCTGTCACGAAGCAATGCAGCTGTAAAGTTTGACCAGATCACTTTGATCTAGTGATTAAGGCATCAGGTCGCAAAATGTGATTGCATGACCCTGGGACACTGCAACCACCATAAATACATGCCAGTTGCCGAGTGACTGAATTTTTATCACATGACCATAAAGTAGTTGCAACTGCCGTATGTGTGAAAAATGGTGATAAGTCACTTTTTCAGTGCCATTGAACATTTGTCACTAAAAAATGGTTGCAAGTCAAGGACTACTTACAGTATTAAATATACATTGCTCTCACACATCAGATACATTGCCCTTTTCCTTACAGTGATGAAATCATCACCAAAAGCTTAAATAACCATGAGGTTCACCTTTGATCAAAGGATGGTGTCCTCAACTTAAGGATCTTAATTAAGGATTTAAACATTCTTCCATTATTTCCCTCACCCACCCACCTAAATTGCTATGAGTGTGGATAGATTGTAATTCCAGTGGTAAGAAGAGATGGAAATGGAGAAAATGGTAGAAGTCCTTGATGGGAAATGAAAGAAGAGACAGTGACAGAAGTTGAGTTAGGATATATGTTTGGATTTAGATAATAAGAGTGTTGCTGGAGTGAAGCAAGTAGAGAATAAATAGAAAGGGGATGAAAAAGAGAGTAGAAGGCAACAACAACAGTGAACTTGGTTTGAGTGACTGAAAAAAATAGTGAATGTGATCTGCTCGTGGCTTCTGGAGGTAGACATTATATGGCAGATTATCCAACTGCTGGGCATATTCACCCAATGAAGATGGTGTGGGCCATAAAGAGATATGCCCTTATAAGGCAATCTAAGGACAGATACCTACAGAACTCGGGACGGAAAACTGAAACCATGTCACCCCGGTCCTTCTTTTCATTAAACTAGACATACCCAATTGCAGCGACCGTTCTTTATATATATTTAGCCTCCAGTCCCCTAATCATCTCTGTTGCTCTTCTCCGCAATCTTTTCTAGAGTCTCAACTCTTTTTTACATCATGGCAACCAAAACTGGATACATTATTCCAAAATAGAGCAATTATTATAAAACACGTAAACAATCATATTTTGCTTGCAAGAATTTAGAAATGGATTTAAATCTAGGTTTCATTGAATATATCCAAGCCCAACAAGCTTAGCAAAAGCCACTTTAAAAGAATTGTGATTTATTCATCAAAAGATTGACATAAACACCTTTTGATTTATTCATCAAAAGAGTGACATCAACACCTTCCTCTGTATATTTTCATTTTAATTATCTGCAATTACCAGATGGTGCTCTTTCATTAAATAAAAAAAGAAATTTGACAGTACCATGACAACTTACACAGAAGCAGTTTTGGATTCAATTATCACCAACCAGTAGCCAAATATTTTTTTGTGGGGGTGGGTGATATTGCCAAAGGATACCTTTAGACAGAGGAGGGAGGGTTCCATATTATACAAAAGTCAGTCCCTACTAATTTAGTTGTGTTTTGTTTTGTAAAACCTTCTAGTTCTCCAGAAAGTAAGTAAATATTATCTAGCCAGGAATTTACACCAAGTTGTTGGTTTCAGTTTTCTGTCTAACATCATCCTCAGAGAGTAAGGTGCGAATAAGGTATGGAATTGGGTATATAGTATCAAACCTGTACAGGAAGATATAACATTTTCTTTAGAAACTCTTGGGTTTATTATTGTAATGGTTTGTTGCACAGTCAACCAGATGTTCAGACTGGATTTGGCATTTTTATCCACCTATCAAATCCTTTCCAAGGACCGGGGATAGGCAGATGTTGATGTTTGATGGTATTAGAAGTATTGTCACTGTTCCCAATAAAGCTGCCTTTTGTAATTGACTGATGGTGAATGTTGTTGTTGTTGTTGTTGTTGTTATTATTATTATTATCTCTTTTATTCATTAAACATGAAACTCAGTCAACTGAACATTTAAAAATGTATCACAAATACCAATGACTGGTGCTAATGGTTGATACAGTTGCTGCGTGTTGTGTTCCAAATGGTGATCCATCTGTATTCAAAAGTCCCACAAGATCTTCACTGTCTCATTTTCAACAACTTTTTCCACTCTATGTTCCCATGACTTTTCGGATACAGGTAGGGTGTATTTTTTACACAATGATCAGTGTATTAATTTAGCAACTTGATCATGTCTAGCTTTGTAGTCAGTTTGCGTGATTTTGCTGCAAACTGACTACAAAGCTACAGTAGATTATAGAGTAATAATAACAACAACAACAACTTTGTCTAGTTTTACAGACTTTTGGACGTACAGTATATTTGTAATATGAACACAGCATGGCATTATTATTTTTAACAAGATAGCAGCTGAATATGAGCAGCTCTATAATTTATCTTCTTCAACAATAAATATTTGCAATTTAGCACTTAAAATTTTAAACAGGCCAAATCTGATCCTGCTACCAGATGAGTTGCTTTTGTTAATACTACTGGACAGTTTTAGACCTACATTGTGGGAAAGGACCTCAGGCAAAGCATTTTCCATGCCATTTTCATCTGGGTGTCTATTACTCCTAGAAATGAATGAAGTTTAAAAGATTATTAAATAGCTGATGTACAGAATTATGGAAACAGCTGTCAATCCTCAACTATATTATAAATATCATTGAAAGGCCACCCCAGACTTATTCTGGCAGTTGATTTATATTTCCTTTTGCATCTCAAATACCAATGGACATTTTCCAGAGCCCATATTTCATGCTCTTTTGAAAAGCAGCTTGCACAAAACTCCAGTTTCTCAGGGGCCCTATTATGTGAATCAGTTAAGATCAAGTTAACTGAATATAACCAACTATTACGCCTGTTTTACACTGATTATTTACTTAATTTAATTTAGCCTGTATTGCATTTTTTCCAAGGGCACTCAGATACATTTTATACTCAATTAATTAAATTCAACAGAGATTACAAGGTCAAATTTTTGGTTGCCCTTTTTTTTCTTTCTAACAAGGGTTTGCTCCTTATCTGTAATTCCAAAGACTTAACTCAAAATTTGAAACAGGGGCTAAAATGTGTAGGTTTATGCTGCTAACCGTATTACTGAATTTTTATTTTATTTTAGAAACCAATGTTTGGACCATATTTTTGTTTAAAGCAATAACAAAGCTATTCTTTTTTAAAATAAAGTTTGATTTTTGTTTATTGCTTGTGAGATTCCCCAAGGGAATAATAGCAGCTGAATCTTCTAGGAATTCACCTTCATGCTAGATGGCCAGGATTACTATTATTGAAATTATTTTGACTTTTTAAACACCAAAATACAACACAGGGGAGAGGTCCTCTCTCTTACACACGTTTAGGTTAGTGAAAAGATTTTGGAAGTGGCCCCAGGAATACTCCAGATTAAATAGTGGGAACAGAATGTGAAGACCTAGGCACTGCTTAAGGGAAAAAGTGGCTTGGGACCTCCAACTATCCATCCTACAGATTTTGACTAATCTGTTACACTATGTCTAAACCTGTTGACACAAATATCATACATTCCCAGATAATCACTAGTTCCATCTGTAATCTTTGAAATGTTGGGAATGACTTAGAGCAACCATTGTGCTACATATGCAGTTTTGAAGTTTTTGATTTTATCAGTCCTATAAGATCAGGAGACAGATTCCACGGAAAACGAGAAATCTACCATATGGAGAGAACTGGCAACAGAAGCTTGACAGTTTCTCACAAGTTCCCTTCCTTCCCTCTTTTACCCGCTGGGGTGGGACGAGTGGAGGAGCCTGTCTCTTTCTAATATTCTCCCTCTTCCCTGGGCTTAACACATGCTTCTGCATCTCTTGTTATTCCTAAAGAGCCTGTGGGTGGTTTCTCCAGAGTCATTTCTATGGCATCCTACAATATCTTTCTGACCTGATCTGACTAATGTTTTATCACAGTCCAAAAGCCAGGCTCTAAGAGGGCAGGAGGTTAGACCCATTGCCTCCACAGATAGCAGGCTCTTCATCTGCCAACACTGAAGGGCCCTCCTTGGTCACCAAGAAGAAAGGGACAGCCCCCCAACAAAATAAGCACCACACATGCCAGTGGCAGCTACTGACACATCAAGCCATCTGGGTGCCACATTCATTATCTGCTTCCATTGGAGGGAGAAAAGCTTCAGCTGTGCATGCTCAGTAGGGAAGGGATTTCAGCCTCCAGGGACTGCCTTCCACTATTGAAAGCACCTTTGGCATCCAGCTTTGTGCTCCTTGTTTCAAGCTTTCTTGTTCCTGATTTTTGCGACCTTCTTGACCTTTAAGTCTCTGGGGGTATTTCTAAGACTTAATTTGCCTGTCAGATTATGGATTATTTGTCTCTGTTTTATATCTCTTTCTCAGCTACTGGTCAATCTGTTGCACAAAAACAGTCTTCATCCTCCTGTCCTTACTCCACTCTTGTAATCACTCTTCGATTGCTTCTGGCTGTTGGACTTTCCTCCTGTTTTTCCTTCAGCTCCCTGGGATCTGCTTGTATGCTTGGCTCCTGTGGAACAGGGGTCTCCAAACATGGCAAATTTAAGACTTGTGGACTTCAACTCCCACAATTCCCCAGCCAGTATGGTCTTAAAGTTGCCAAGTTTGGAGACCCCTGCTGTAGAGGAAAGAGAAGATTGAAAAAGGCTATTGCTTCTTCTGGAAAAATATTTCATCTGTAGAACATTACAGATGGCACTTTTGCAGCAGGGGAACATGGCTGTCTTCTCACATAATATGATAAAAGTGCACCATTTTTACGAAACTAGCAACCATGTTAAGAAACTGGCAATTTTTCAGTCTTGATGGGCAGCATCTCTTCTCCCACTGGTGATTTTTGTGTTACTCTTAATATAGAGAAATTGGATATCAGAGAAGCTGGCAGTCAATCCTTTGTAAATTTGAGACTTAGAGGAAAAAGTAGACAGCAGTGTAGTAAGTTACACTACAGTAGATCTAGAGAATCCTATGGTGTCCCAATAGTTGTATAAATGGAGAAAATATCCTTTTGTAGATGTTTCCTGACCTTCTTGATTATCACTGTATGCCACATGAAGTATTCTTGCTTGACAGAAAGGATAATTAAGTTGAAAGTGGAACCTATTGTGACAAAGTTACCACTAGTTTTTTTATTGTGTTATGAAGATAGCCTGCAATTGGAAAGAGATGCCCCATTCCAACTTAACAAAAGATAAGAGAAACAGCCTCATAATATAAACTCAGTTAAGGGATTGAATATATACAAGCTTGTTCAATTAGTCTGGATGGGCCCCATTGTCTTCTATTTTCATCCCTCGGCTACAATTTATGTTGATTCTAATCTTCCTTTATAGGCTCAGTTTTGACTGAATATATATTGAATGTATCTAAGTGTACACACAACTTTACTTTTCATACTCCAATATTATGTTAAAAGTAAAAGCAGGAAATTCCTGTATCAAAAGAAAAACAAACTTTGCTCCCATCTGTTCTTTCAAACTTCATCATGGTTACTGACGTTATTACATCTTGCTATCTCAGGAAGGCTATTTATTTAGGGCAATCTTTTTTTTTCAGTCTGAATAACTATGAAAAGAGATCCTTTTGCTAAAAAAATAGCTAACTTCTCCTTTACTTCCCCAGCTCAGGAATGAGAAGGCTAATCAGTTTGTCTCTCCTCCTCTGATTGATTCCTTAAAAATAGTTTCCAAAAACTGATAGGGAAAACTGAAGTAGAACTTGGTGTTATTTTACTAAATCCCCAAGGGAAAGGATGAGACTGGTTGTTATTAACTCTAGGATTTTAGAAGATTCTTTTAATTCAGGAATGACCTTCATATTTGCTGCAGAACTGAACAACCCTCACCTTCTCTTTCTCCCTTTTTAATTTCCTCTTCTTTCTCTAGAATAAACAAAACTAGCTTAGTTTTTCCTTCAAGCTCTCATTTCAAAATTAGCTATGTGCGCTTTGATAAAAATGCAATATCTTGTTTTCTAATCAAGCTCTCCCACAAAGACAAACAGTATTTTTTACTAAATCTTGCTGCATAGCTGGCTTTTTTGTGTCTACCATACACAGGAAACTAATACTCCTGATCTATTAACATATTCACTTCAATAAGAGATCCTGATGTGTATTTTAAAGCAGTGGTCACCAACCAGTGGGCCAGGGACCACTGGTGGTCTGTGAGAAAATTTTGGTGGTCCGCAGAGAAATGTCACCTCCAAAGCACCCCGAAAGCAATTAATCCAGGCTGTGCAAGAACACAAGGCTGTGTCACCCACATGGCGCACGGGAACACAAGGCTTGTGTCACTTGCATTGTGAACTACAAGAGGTAGTGAGGGGAGGGGGGAAGGGCAGAGGGGGGAAACTTGTCCCACGTGCCCCAGTGCCTCGCCTGGCCACCAGGCTGCTTCTTTCCACTTCTTTCTTCTTCTGCTTTTGGCTGCACACAAGGAAAGCAGCAAAAGTCTTTCTTTCTCTCCCCCAAACTCTGCCAGAAATGAGTCTCCGGGACCCTGCAAGGCATCCTGCTCCAAGAGGCTGCGCCAGCTCAACCAATCTCATAAAGACTCATTTCTGGTGGACTTTGGGGGAGAGAAAGAAAGACTTCTGCTGCTTTCCTTGCATGAAGCCAAAAGTCTCTCTCTCTCTCTCTCCCTCCCTCTCTCCCCCTGAGAATGGAGCTGGAGACAGTATTCTGCAATCCCAAATAAAGAATGATCAATCGGTATGAAAATGGGGTGGGGAATTTTCCTGCAGACTTTTTTTCCCAGGATTTTCCCTGGGAAAATCCTGGGTTTTCCTGGATTTTCCCAGGGTCTCTGGTCTGTGGGATTTAACATTATGAGTTTGGTGATCCCTGAGGTCCAAAAGGTTGGGAACCCCTGTGTTAAAGGGCTTTAATTCATCCTTAATAAACAAGTCACAGCTTTTGGCTGGGATTTTGAGGATATGAAGTTTTCATGACGCACCTATGCATAAATGTTGCATGGCCCCCACCCATCTATGTTTAGTTAACAGATACAGAAGGCACAGAAATATATGCAAAAAAACAGATTTGGTAACATTCATAGCTCATTGGAAATATCTGATTATATAAAAAAGTTTTATGTCTTCCAAGGTCTAGAAAAAGGCTCAAATTAAATTAAAATTGAATGACTAACGGTAGAGACATTTTAAAAAATGGAGTTCTTTCCCCAGGAATCTTATTTCTCTGTCACAGTTTCTTTGTTCAGAGATGCCACCTTTGAGAGTGCCCTGGGAAGGAAACCTAGAACACTCCATCTTCTACAGTGGCTACCTGCCAAGAACAAGACAGTTTTATAAAGAGTTGCTTCTCTTCTGGAATCCAATAGCATGACAAAGGTTCAGCAAGAAAGCTGCTTTGATGCCCACAAGTAGATTTTCTCCCCCTGATTATTTATGCTTCTGAGTTACACAAATGCTACCAAGCAAATATGACATGAATAACTGAGTTAACATTCCATACACTATATCATCCCTGAGAGCAAGTATGGTCTGATGGTAAAAGTGCTGGGCTAGGAGCAGGGAGTCTCATGTTCTAGACTTCCACAGAAACTGCATGGATAAGTCATTTTGCCTCACCTCTAATTAGTATCAGGCTCTTCAAAAAGTCAGCTGATAACCAGAAACCCTCATACTTTGATAGCTTTTCTGTAAGAATTAGGTAAGCAAAGTATAAAAAGAAGCAGAACCTGCAATTATGTGGGACAAATGAGGAGGAGGAGGAGGGCAAAAGGAGAGATTGTAGCACAGGTAGTCCTCAGCATACAACCACATTTGAGCCCAAAATTTATATAGTTAAGCAAGACAGTAGTTAAGTGACTTTTGTAAATTAAGTAAATTACTGTGGTTATTAAGTTAGTAACACTGTTGTTAAGTGAATCTGACTTCCCCATTGACTTTGCTTGTCAGAGGTTTGCAAAATATGATTGCATGACTCTGGGACACTGCAACCACTATAAAGACATGCCAGTTGCCGAGTGACTGAATTTCTATCACATGACCACAAAGATGTTGTGTGAAAAATGGTCATAATGGTGAGTGCCATTGAACACTTGTCACTAAACAAATGGTTGTAAGTCAAGGACTACTTGCAGTGCTAAACATACATTGTGGTCATATATCAGATACATTGGCCCTTTTCTTACAGTGATGAAATCAGCACCAAAAGCTTAAAGGTTCACCTTTGATCAACGGGAGGTGTCCTTATGAGGTTCATATTTGATCAAAGGGTGGTGTCCTCAACGTAAGGATCTTAATTAAGAATTTAAACATTCTTCTGTCATTATTTTTTCCTCAAAATTGCTCTGAGTGTGGATGGACTGTTATTCCAGTGGTAAGAAGAGTTGGAAATGGAGAAAGTGATAGAAGTCCTTGATGGAAAATGAAAGAAGAGACAGTGATAAAAATTGAGTTAGGATATATGTTTGGATTTAGATAGTAAGAGTGTTGCTGGATGGAAGTAAGTACAGAATAAATAGAAAGGGGATGAAAAAGAGAATAGAAGGCAACAACAACAATAAACTTGGTTTGGATGACTTAAAAAATGGTGAATGTGACCTGCTGGTGTCTTCTGGAGGTAGACATTATATGGCAGATTATCCAACTGCTGGGCATATTCACCCAGTGAAGATGGTGTGGGCCATAAAGAGGCATGCTGTTATAAGACAATCTAAGGGCATATACAGTACCCACAGAACTGGGGACGAGAACCTGAAACAGGTTAAAAATTGCTTGTGATTTGGAAGGTTGTTCGCTGCTTCAAGATCTGCCAAATTGACCTGGCAACTTGGAAAAAAAAGTGAAGACCTTACACTTCTCTTCCTACATTTTCAGTTAAGACTTCCTGCTTACTGCTCCCATTGAAAATACAACTGCTTTGAAATCAACTGCATTATAAGCTCCGGTGCTTCTCCAAACCCATTTTTCCTTCTCTTGCCAACTACCTGCTGCCCCAGGCACAGTATCTCATGGCAATGTGTCAGACAAATAATTGTTTTTACCAAGCCAAATCTTACAAATGCAGTCTGAATGCAGTCTGAATTTATCAAAGGTGAAAGGGTGAAAGGGTGACCAATCAGAACTGGCATTCGGGAAGATGCAGCAGCCCTTGTTGCGCAATCCCATTTAATACATGTTTTCCAAAGTGATTAAGGAAAGGGGTGGTAAGGAGAGAGTACTGGCATACTTGCCAATGAAGATGGCAGCATTTGGTATAAAACTGTATTAATAGAATAATAGTTAGAAGGGACCTTGGAGGTCTTCTAGTCCAACTCTCTGCTCAGGCAGGAAACCTTATATCATTTATTTTATTTATTTATTTTATTTATTTGATTTGTCAATCGCTTGCAAGATAATAGGTATAAGTATGAACATGAGTAAGAATACGGGAAGTAGGTACGAATAAATGGGGACAATAAGACAGGGACAGGAGGCACGATGGTGCACTTATGCACACCCCTTACAGACCTCTTAGGAATGGGGTGAAGTCAATAGTGGATAGTTTAAAGGAGTGGGGGTTTGAGGATGTAACAACAGAGTCAGGTAGTGCATGCCAGGCATTGACCACTCTGTTGCTGAAGTCGTACAATTTCAGACAAATGGCTGTCCAATATCTTGTTAAAAACTTCCAGTGTTGGAGCATTCACAACTTCTGGAGGCAAGTTGTTCTAACTGTCAATTGTTCTGTCAGGAAATTTTTCTTTAATTCTAGGTTGCTTCTCTCCCCTTGATTAGTTTCCACCCACTGCTTCTTGTCCTGCCTTCATTCTGCCTTTGGAGAATAAGTTGACTGCCTCTTCTTTATGGCAACCCCCTTAGATATTGGAACAGTGCTATAATGTCACCCCTAGTCTTTCTTTCAATTAAGCATCCAGGACAGATCATCAAATGCGAACAGCCATATTTATGACAAGAATGCTCTCTGCCTGGAGAAGAATTGTGAGTTGGCTTTTTAAATTGAAACCAAGGAATAGGGATGTGCTAGAGGAGATGCTGATTAAAGCACGCTTATAAAAGATTTCCTTTGAGGGTAGGGAAGATCATCTTTAAAGGCCAGAATTGCATTTATTTTGAATCTTGATGAACAGCCTAAATTCCAACTTCTAGGTCTGCTGAATCACAATCGACTGAGGAGCTGCATTTCTGAAGGATAGAAAAAAAATCAATATCGGCCATCAAGGGAGAGATCAATCTGAACTTGTTTTCACAATTGCTTTGAATGTGCTCTAAAGGACACTGCAGCAACAGCAGAACAAAGGAATAACACTAACCAAGCCAAGGGATCTGTTGTTGGGAAAGGAAGAAAATGATCCCAGCTTGTGTCTTATTACTAATATATTTAATCTGAACTGAACTGTCTATTTTACAGTAATCAGACAGCAGGAGGAAGGAGTGGGGGAAAAAAACAGGCTAACCAAGAAATACAAGCAATAGATATCAGGATACAATCAGACACTTGCAGCAGCCAAATAATTGGCTGCTATGGCATTTTCCACTAAGTTGGAGAGATAAGACTAGAGATCATTTCAAGAAGCTGGTTATTAGAAGTTAGGAACTGATTTGGTAGCAAAAGAGCACTGTACATTACAATAGCAATATAGGCACTGGAAACTGTATCCTAGAAGGACATCGTCTTTAGAATTTAATTCCTCATCCCAAACTACATTTCAATAGTTCAAAAAAAAGGAAGGAAAATGTACTTTAAAATAATAACTGGTGATCACAAAACCTTTGGGTTTTATGTTTATAAATTGTGTTTATATTAGGAAGTCGGTCAATATTTATTAGAAGTCAAAATGTGGATCTTATAAATTGGTTCAGCTCTAGCACCAAACCATGATGTATTGTTGCAGGAACAAGTGGGGCCATATCTTAATCTGGATTATTGTCTCAATCACTTCCTTTGTGATATAGGGCATAACCCTGGTTTACAGGCAAGCTATGATTTATGGACACCGATGAATTGTATTCTTAAATATTAAGTCAAAGGATAATTTTATGCAAATTAGAACCAAATGCCTCTGATTTGCTCCTCTGGAACAGGGAGAAGAAACAACTAAAACTTCTGTTGCTTTTTTCTAATAAGCCATAATTTATCATGTCTGGATCAAGCCCTCCTCATAGTCAAAATTCTATCTGATTTGCTTGGCGTAAGTAGAGACAATTATCTAAGAACTCACAAAACAATAACACAACCTGAAGGAACCACTTCAGTTACAGTGAGTCAAAAGAAATAATTCGTCACTTTAAACTCTTATCTGTAAAAAAAAAGATTAGTTTCAGACCAAGTTAACTTTATTTTGAGATTAACTTTAACTATTTCTATTCAATCTCTGTTTTCAGAGATTGAAAATGAATGAAGGTTCTACTTTCATTCCAATTTTATTACACCATGTTAAACCCCTGGCTCACGGGCTGGATACGGCGTGTGCTGGCCACGCCCATACCCAGTTTAATAAAGGGGAAAAAAGTTCCGATATATCACATAATGCCACAAGTTTGACACCCCTGTATCACACAGATGATCCTTAGGTGCTCATTCACAAAATAAGACCATAATTTAATATTTCCATCTGAGCTGCAAAATTCTCCATTTTAGTCAATGGTTGAATTTCAAACATTCAATTAATGTTCTGATGTTGGTAAGCAATTCCGTTTCTAAAAATGTCCAAGTGAAAAATGGAAGAAACGTTATCCCTTGCTTTTTGGAAAAAAAATAGAATTAAACTGGGTCCTTCTTGGTAACCATTCTATTGTTTGTCTTTCACAGTGACAAAACCTAGTGGCATAACCAGGTTTCCCACACATGAAATCAGCAGTCCACTGCTTATGCCATTTCCTCTTGCGCCATCCAGGCATTTTCTGTGTAGTTTGAATTTCCAGTTTGACACTGAACAATCCAAAGAAGATACCTGAGAATCCAATGAATCAGTTATGGGACTGTTTTGTACATGTAGCTTGTTCCAATAGGATGGATTTGCAGGGCAAAGGAAAGAATTATTCTTCATCTTAGTTAGCAAAGTAGAAAGGAGTCATTGATCAACAAAGGAAGAGGTTACTGTACTTTTTTTAAATAGCTTTATCTTGAAGAAGGATAAATGGAGGCCACATATCACAAAGAAAACGTATGTATTTTTCTTTTATATGCTAGAGAAAATCCTTCCATAATACAAAATTCATTTTCAACATTCCCTTTTTAAACATGGCTGGACCATACTCACATTTGGAGTGTCTGTCACACAAAGCAGACGTTCTCATGTCACACAATCTTATTGTCCCCTTGCTGCTGCTATAGACAAAGGTGTTGCAGTGATGTGGATGGAATTCTGCAGCTGTAATCACTTCTGTCAATTCTTCCATGTTTGCTGGTTTTATATCTACAATATCTGATGCGCGAGAGTCAAGGTAACATAAATAACACAATGTAGAATCTCTCAAAACTAGCCTCAGGATGATTTAGGATATGATAGAGCATGTTAAATCAGGACTTGGGTGGTTTGGTTGGGTTGAAATTGCTATTCATTCACTAGGGAAACTGATCCAGTACTTTTTGTTTTAGAACACTCTAACACATGGGACTTTTATGAGGTAAAATGGAATCAGTGACAAAAGGACATGTCTCATCTATTCTCAAATGCCTGCTGAATAAAAACTCCAGCATTTGTCCAGCAACTGAGCATCATCTTAGTAAAATATGTATTTTCACACTTAGATGACAATCCTTAATGCTTCCAGCTACCTAAATATTCTAATATAATTAGTCTTGGCATTATATTGATATGAAGTAAAATAAAAAGATTTGTCATGGAGCAGCAAATCCCTATATAGCAATGGGAGTTTACATTATAAATTTGTCAAAGCTCTACATGTTACCGTCTTTTGGTTCAGAGAAAATAATGGATTTTTCACATTGCTTTAATTCTAAACTCTGCTTCATTACCTTACAGTTCTTGCAGACCTTAATTAAAAATTCCAGAATTCATATTTCTGCTTAGTTAATTCCTCTTTAACAATCTTTGTTTTTTCTATTTCTTATATTTACCACCAGTGCAGGAATTTTACTACAGGTAGTCCCCAACTTACAACAATTCATTTAGTGACTGTTCAAAGTTAGAATGGCACTGGAAAACATGACTTATGACCATTTTTCATACTTATAACCATTGCCGCATCCCCATGGTCATGTAATCAAAATTCAGAGGTTTGGCAAGTGACTCATATTTATGACGGTTGCAGTGTCCTCAGGTCATCTGATCCCCCTTTTCAATCTTCTGACAAGTAAAATCAATGGGGAAGCCAGATTCACTTAACAATCATGTTACTAACTTAGCAACTGCAGTGATCAACTTAACAACTGTGACAAGAAAGGTCATGAAATGGGGCAAAATTCACTTAACAAATGTTTCACTTAGCAACAGAAATGTTGGGCTCAATTGTGTTGTTAACTTGAAGACTACCTGTACAAAAAAATATTTCCTACCTTTTCTAACTATACACATCAGTGGGATTTGGCTCCCAAGATTGTCCACTTTTTGGAAGATAACACAATTCATTAAATAGAAGAAAAGTAGCACCTGTTTCTCAGTTATTTGGGCAAATCCTCATTTCACTTGTTTGCCATCCTTCCCTCCACTCGACTGCCACTAGATATGTTGGGATTGTTTGATCTCTGAGTCTGTAAGGCCCCACACCACATTTTCCTGTGTGGAAGCACACATGCTTTGTTTTATCTGCTATCAACCCCAGTCCAGGTATTGACTCTTAAACTACTCCCCACTCATTAGTCAACAAGCTGATGCAGCTACACAATAGACTTTTCTTTTCAGAAAGCAAAATCGATCTGTATTATCAGGGGAAATAGCCTGAGGAAAATAAGCAAACTGGTCAAATGAAATGGAGAGGTTAGCCATGTAATGAGGAGTTTAATCATGTCTGTTCTTTATCTCTGGGATGCCCTTGTTGTGAGTTTGTGGGCAGAAACCTTTGATGTTGACTGCTGAGTAAGATCATCCTTCTTCACCTATACTGAGGGCCACTTGCTTTCACCTGCCAAATATCTAGCTGGAGCAAGTTGGTGTGGTTGGCAATCCTGAGGCAGGCCTTACTGTTTTTGGATCAAGAGTTGTGCTGTGGAGAAAAGTTAAGGCTACTGACTTCACCAGCCTGGAAATGAGACTATGCGTCTTCCCCTTCTGCTGCAAACTGGTGCAGTGTTTGCCTTGCCAATTCATCCTGAGGTGTGAATGAATTGGCACTGTTCCAGCGCGTTGCTCTCTGCTTTGCCTGAGCAAGCCAAACCAAGTTTAACCGATCGTCAGTTTTGTACACATTAGTCCCCAAACATAGCGACCTCCCTCAGAACTGCTGTGACCCGAGGTCATGACTCAAGACTGGGAACTCTTGAAGTAAGGGAAAGTGGAAACTGGCAGGAAGAAGAAAAGTGAGTGACATTTTGTTTAAGCCTAACAAAAGAGGGTTCATGTTCCTTATTAACAGGGATGAACCTCACCCCCTGCTACTTGGGAGAGAAGCTATTCTTCAAACACGTCCTTAGTGGCAGCTATTTTCAACCATTTCAAATCCAAAATGACGTCCCCAATTAGAGAAAAAAATGACATTCCTATGGGTGAACAGTTAAATAGTAAAATACAGGTGGAAATACAGTAATCACATTTCCCTGAAGCATGCAATTTAAGTACAGGTAGTCCTCAACTTACGACCACAATTGAGCCCAAACTTTATGTTGTTAAATGAAACATTGTTAGTGAGTTTTGGCCCATTTTATTACCTTTCTTGCCAAAGTTGTTAAGTGAATCACTGCAGTTGATAAGTTAGAAACCCAGTTGTTAAGTGAATTGGGCTTCCCCATTGACTTTGCTTGTCAAAAGGTTGCAAAAGGTGATCACGTGACCTTGGGACACAGCAATGGTCATAAGTATGAATCAATTGGTAACCATCTGAATTTTGATCCCATGATCATGTAGAGATGCTATAAAGGTTGTAACTGTGAAAAATGGTCACAAGTCACTTTTTCAGGGCCGTTATAACTTTGAACTGTTGTAAAGCAAGGACTGCCCTTACAACAACAAAGTTGGGAGCATAATGGGTTCCCCCACAAGCTTCGTTCTTTATATTCATGTGCATTTAGCTGCTTTTACAGACCCATATGTGGTATTGAAAAGAGCTGAAAAACAGCTGAATGAAAAGGAAATTTTATCTTCATGTTTCCCATGTTAGGAATCCCAAGAAGGCAAGGTTCCAGAATGGATGCAGGCTTCTAATCATGCTTGGCAACAGATACATAAGCCCCCTTTCAGACCATTACAAATAATCACAACCAGTTATTTTCACCCTACTCTCGAGTAGAGAAGTACCTGCCTAAGGCATATTAATTAAGTGCTGCCTTCTGTTCTTGAATCATAGAGGCAATTTAATGGAAAGTATATTTTTCATTCCAAAGAAACAACCAGGCTAAACAAAGGCTATTACAATTTTATCTTATTTTACTGAAGGCCAGGAAAAAGAAATCCTAACTTGCTAGGCAACTGAGGGTATAGTTTTCCATTACAAGCCACCGAATAAATCTTTTCTGTTTGTGGACTCCTTGGTGCTCTGTGACAACCAAGCTCAGACAGCACTGCAGAACCCCACAGTTCAACCCTGAGCTACATATATTCTCTTTTATTGGATCTTTCCTGTTTGCGAGTGTCACTTGGGACCAGCCTAAGAGCTGAGGAAATGAAGGCAGGGTCTGACTTTCAAGTGATTTCTCATTATCAAAATGTTTCTACATGCCGATAGTTGCAATGAAGGCAACAGAATTGTAGCTATTTCCCTTGATTTCTCCGTACTGAGAGAACCTGTAATTATGAAGAATTGGGTATAAAGCATTTCCCCAAAAATCCATCCCAGAGCAAAATTTCAAATCCTGTAAGGGTTACTCGTACAGCTTACTGCTAAGTTGAGCATCCCTACACCTCTTATTAGGACCATTATGCAGCATATCCATACTATGCAGGAACAGAGTGGTGAAGATTACAAACTTTTGCCAAGATAGATCAACTGAGAAGCTAGACAAAGAAAGGATGCAATGTTCTCCAGAAGCTTTTAGTTACACTCCCATACATCTCAAACACATACTCCCTGTTTATGTCATCTAGAAAAGCTTGGAAAACACTGGAGAAGGGACCGCTATGGAGCTCCTGAAAGACGTTTAATAAATAAAATATATCCATATATTAATAATATGTCCAAATTAACTGCCTATAAATAAATCTAGCTTCCTTTAAAAATGAAACGGTATTGAGTGCATACTTTGCAAAACTGAAAAAATGTCAAATAGTAAAAGAATGCTAATGAGGACTAAATCATCAAACCATTACAAACTGCAGCAGGAATCTGGGTCCTAACCAATATTATATCTGCAGAAGAGTTGTAGCTTTCTTAGGTAAGATTTCTATTCACTACTCACAAATAATGCTATCCAGCCACCCGTAAGCCAGTGCAATGTTATACATAAACATATGGCTTTCCCAACTGTCAATCATTATCCCACCTCTACTTTCCTTCTTTTCAATCTGCATAGTCCTCTGACTGCCCTCCAACAAAATGGGGGACAAAACCTAGCTGATCTTATATACCTTTGATGGTGACAGAACAAAGGGCAGAAATGTTATTTTAACACTGGTATAGCTAAGGAAGATTTAAGTCTGTCTCACATATAGGCCAGAAAGGAGATGAAGGCATTTTTAGATAAATAAAGATGTTTTCATGAGGCATTTGTACCACGGTTATGTGCAAGAGGAGAAAAGCTCAGATGTGTAGCAAAGTTCCCATTACAGCTGGCATTATATGTCTGTTATATTTTAAGATTCAATTTAGATGTCACTATAGATCTAAAGGAAGAGTAGATCCATACAATATTTTTTGTAAACGATTATTTTCCAAGTAAAATAAGTATGCTGCATTAAAAAATCTGGGATGAAGGAAGCAAGCAAGGGGGAAAAGGCTCATAAAAATGTTTGCGTCTACACTAATTACATCTCCAGCCTTTTATTGTCTTGATTGATTTTTCCCGCACTATCAACTAACCTCCAGGTAATGATGGTCCCTTTGGTCTAACAGGGAGGAATTATAATCTTTTTTATTATTATTTTTCTCCCTTTAGACAAAATAAAGCCACCAAAAGACAAAGATTCATAGCATTTCCAATAGTAATCATTCCGGCTGAGAGAACTTCCCCCACTTGTTTTTGGTCCAAGACTGTCACAAACGAAAACATTGTAGGATTCATGATCTCGTACATATTTTCGTATTTTGGAAATCCCCACTTAGTGCAAATACTGGTGCCCTCCGTCACATTTTAATATAGTGGCTACTAGTGTTAAGCTTTCACACTACAGTAGTAAAAATCCAGCATGAGGTTAAGTGTATTGGCTTTTTGAAATCTTAGTTTAGAGAGAGCAGAGAGGAGAGAAGAAAGCACTGAGACTTGCTTTGCCCCATGTGGAAAATAAATTAAGTTCCTGCTGTTAAAAGGAGTGAATGGGAGACTGAGAACATCCCATTCCTTTAGAGATTATTGAGAAAAGGTGTCTGTGTGTGAAGATTACTTTCTTTAATGCTATATGATGGGAAATTGTATAGGTGGCCATAACTTCCTTCTTATCCACTCTTAAATGAAAATTCTGTTTGAGACTGATAAGGAGGTTCAGTTTGCTGTTCATGTCCCCAGCGTGAGACCAACCAGAATGAACAGCTGCCTTTACATGTCCTAGATTTTTTTGGTGATACAATTAAAGCTTATCGTACACCCTATCTAATGGTACCCACTTTAAAGTACTCAGATTTGAAATGATTAATCTTCTTATCAATATCTGTAACATGGACTCTAAGAATTTCCACAGACTGGAAAGGACCAAATGTACCATCAATTTTTAAAGTAGGGACTTGGGAAATTACAGGTCAATTAGTTTAATATCTAGTTTAATGGTTCTTCTGGGTACATTATGGGAAATAATTAATGCCTGTCATAATATTCCCTTTTGGAGTAAGCAGTATAAAGCAAATCACATAAATTGAGTAACAAATAGGAACCCAAAAGATTAAAAGCAAGATGTAAAGAAAGAAATACGTCTAAGTCTAGTTTATATCGACACAATTCATTATACTTCTCCACATTTTTATCCATGTAAATTTTCTTGCTTCCATATACTTTATACACTTTTGTTGCTTAAACTGCTCTAGAAAGAATCCCTTATTAAACTTCTCTCTTTTTTAGTTATCAGTTCCATCTAGACAGGGCTTTTTTTCATTTCCCAACCTCTTTTTTTTCTTTTTGTTTGGCCATTTGATTTTCATTTATTTTCTAGATCAGTGGTTCTCAGTCTCTGCTCTGTGGATCCCTGCGAGTCCTCAATGCCATCACACGGGGTCCACGAATACTTGGAAAAAAGTTATGATTTAAATCTTGAGTTATGTCAGTCATTTTAAGTCATTTAAAGGGGGCCGTGGTGGAAAAAAGGTTGAGAAACACTGCTCTAGATGACCAAACTACCTCAATGTACTGTTTTAGTATTATTATTCTCTTTTGTATTCAGTCCATGTTTTCCACATACAGTTATGTACACCATTCCTTCTATGTTACTGCTACTGATATAGTCCAATTTCCTTTTCATACAGCAAAGTGGGCCAGTGCCTTTTCTTATAATACAGATAGTTGTCAACTTACAACAGTTGATTTAGTGACTCTTCAAAGTTACAAAGGCACTGAAAAAAGTGACATATGACCATTTTTCACACTTATGACCGTTGCAGTATCCTTTTAGTCATGTGATCAGAATTGAGATGCTTGGCAACTGGTTCGTATTTATGATGGTTGCAGTGTCCCAAGATCATGTGATCACCTACAAGCAAAGTCAATGGGGAAGCCAGATTCACTTAACAATTGTGTTTACTAACTTACCAACTTGCCTCATAACAACTGTGCCAAGAATGGATCATAAAATGGGGCAAAACTCACTTAACAAATATTTCACTTAACAACAGAAATTTTGGGCTCAATTTTGGTCATAAGTTGAGGAATACCTGTGCAGGGTTTTTAGCTTCTTTTGACAAATATTAATCCCTCACAGAAGGCAATTTATTACCAACTACTTTCTCCCAGCATTTATGCATCTTAAAATTACTTGATCATTTTTGTGTCTTTAGTTTCTACTAAGCTACACAAGGTCATATACTTGTTCTAACGTTTCATTATGTATGTATAACTTGCAATTCCTCATTCCACTTTCCTTGTCAAACCTAACTTTGATACATTAATTTTCATATCGCCACTCCTCGTGGTGTCATTCATTTTCTCTAACATTCATTGCAACTCATTCAGCTTCTCAGCCAACAACATGGCACCACCTGCATGCTAAAGTGTACATAACTATAATGCAATCAGTACATTTCTAATACTGTGAGATTCCTTACAGTTATCCATAAATACATTAAATAAATAAGAAGGCATTAAGCATACATGTTTGTCCCAGCTCAGTGTTGAACCATTCATTAAATTTCCCATTTATTCTGACACTTGCTTTGCTTCTATCATTTGTGACCATATTACACTCAGCCACCAACTTACCCGTCCATACTAATGCAAAACATTTTTAAGCCTATTTACTTCATCATGCGCTGTCTCAAAATCAATAAATGTAAAATGAACTTTCTCATATTTATTGACTTTTCAGTTATCTGCTGATGAACAGAAGTATGTTCTGCATTAGTGTAGCCAATATAAAGCCAACACTGCATTTCCCAAATTTTGGTCACTGTCAACCTGTCCACCACAATTCTACCAAACACCTTCCCGGGCTCACATACAAAGTAATCTTGTTATAGTTTCCATATTTGCTCTTACTATATTTCCCTTTCTATAAGGGAGCAGTAACTGCATTTTCCCAATTGCCTGACAGAGAAACAGATTTGCATAGACTTGTGATAGTGTAGCTACGTAGTATTACAAGTAATCCTCATTTAGCAACTGTCTTGTTTAGCCACTGCTTGCAGTTACGTTAATGAAAAAGTAACTTTGCAACCAGTCTTCACACTTGCAACCTTTGCAGTCTGTAAAAAGATTCTAAAATTGTGATGTTTCATGTAGTGATCACTTTGCTTAACAATTGAATTGCCGTCCCAACTGTGGTTGCAAAACAAGGACTACCTGTAATGTTTATGGTTTTGTTATATATAAAAAGCTGCAAATGTTGCAAGAATGGGCAGGAATGGAAGATTATTTGTTGGTCGAGGAAATACAGTATATGATAAACTAAGGCTGTGACAATTTCAGTTCATAAAATTATTCAGGGAGCAAAAAGTGCATAGGGTGATTATCTTCCCCTTTCTTCTGTACATTTAGAATCTGGCATAATCCAATAATGCTGAACAATGGCTGATTGGAAAAATGGCATTTCTTTAAACTGATCACAACTGTATTGGGGTATGGAATTTATAATGGCCATCAATTTGGATGCATTTAAAGGGAGACTAGCCAAATTTATGGCACATACAACTACCATTTCTGCTCAACAATATTCAGTAGTATGAAAGTAATGATATTGTGAGATTTAAAAAAAAGTATATGCTTATAACTTTTAAATATTATTTCATATTAATATTAATATTTAATATTAAAATATTAGCATGATGAATTTCAGACTTGACAGGAAAAATCAAATCAGTATATAAATGTAATAGAATCTTTTTATGGTTAGTCAGATTATAGGCAAGAAGTTCTTTTGAATATTTAAGGAACATTTCATTTCAAGTTGTTTCTGCCAAAGGAAGGAGACTAATAGATGGACTAGTTAATAGTATGGGTAAGTAGGACATGGACTGACAACTGACACCCAGTCTTGTAAAATATTTCAGATTGTTTTTGGTGCACATTCTC
Organism: Naja naja; assembly: GCA_009733165.1. Lineage (NCBI taxonomy): Eukaryota > Metazoa > Chordata > Lepidosauria > Squamata > Elapidae > Naja > Naja naja. Next base: position 107,328,974 of record CM019149.1, read on the forward strand.
CTGTTAGCAGGAAGCAAGGGCCAGAGATTAATATCAAATTAGGAAAATCTTTCTGAACGTTTTTTGTCTAGATTTGTTTTAAGGATGTGCTGATAGTCTAAGAACAATTGTAATCAAATACTTCCTTAGCTATGCAATAGTTATTTTCTTTTGTGCAGTGTTTTGAGCAGTGCATAGCTATTTTTTAAACCTTTTGCAATAAACAGACTAGCTAGTCCTGCTTTTTGCAAAAAGGTTTTACTTTTACAGAAAGCTATGTGTATCATGTGAGCTCACTGGCAAAATGAAGAAAGGCAATCCTGCCACTTTGGTGTGCATTCTGTTTTTGAACATGAGAATATTTCTACTGCATCAGATGGGTCCAGGACAATTTGCCGTAGCCAACTCACCATGGCTAATTTGCCGTGGCCAACTCATTGTGCGATGACAATTCATTGTATTAATTGTTTCAGTCACTTTCGTTATTGGTGACCATGCTTTTGCTGAAATTATTATAACTCTTTTATTTCTGGATTGATTTTCTTTATTTTATTATATTGGCCACAAGTCTGTCAAAATTAACTTATCTTTTGTATTTGTTGAATTGTCCCATAGTGAGTTGTCCCACAGAGAGCTGGCCATGGCAAGTTGGCTTCAGTGAGTTGTCCCATTCTCGCATCAAACTAGGTCAACTAGTCAGCATTTCAACCCACAATGCAGCTAGAAGCCCATGCATAGGCATTTAGGAAACTCTCATCTTCGTCTTTTCAAACTATGTCACAACCAGCCTCACAACTTCCTTGAAAAAAATAGTGAAATGACTGTAGGTGATTATAGCTCTACCTTTTTAGGTTGCTATCTTCTTATCTGGGAACAACTTCTACTGGCCACAATGGGGTTTACTTCTGACATGTATAGGAGTAGAAGACTTGGTTTATTAGAAGATTTCAATAAAAGGATAATGCTACCTGTCAATTAAAAATGACAGAATTATTATTATGGATCACTATAAAGCTGATATAATCAGAATTTCTGCAATAAATTGTACGCAAGAATACAGAGATGGTGTGATATGCATTAAATCTGAATTAAGATGAATTAAAATGTACATTTTTCTGACATATATTTAATTTACAAATTACGTAGAATTTGAGCCGGGTCTCTAAGCAATAGTAAATGGCTTCATTAATTCACTCTATTGCTTCTGTAACCTGGGGCATTTATATTTCCTTAAACAAAATGAAATAAAAAGTTGTCTAGATACAAAATGTCTGGAGACTGAAATGTTAAAACTGACTGACTTCAGTGAACTAACTGGATTAGTGTTTGGCTACAGGAATATATTACTATCACCAGTGAGCATATGTATGCATAGAGACAGCACTGACACACCCAGAAGGAAGAACTATAACTCAATTACAGAGCATACACAAGAGTCCAATGCTAAACTCCAGTACATCTAAAGAGAAATAAGAAAAACTCTTCGTCTGAAATTCTGGACAGCTGCTGTCAGTCAAGTAGGTAGTCCAACTGTCTTGCATTGGTACAGTGCAAATGTCAATATATTTCTTCCTAGCCCTGGGGGATTCTACACAGGCATGTAAATATTTGAAGCACAAACTGAGAAATATACCACTGAAGAAAGTATGATGGCCTCTCCACCTATAACTTTGCACCAGAAACCGCTACTTCACATTATACTTTCACATTATGTTCACATGGCTGAAGAGCAGAATTAGCTTTGTTCTCGCTCTGCAGCAGTTTATCTGAGTCCTTAGGGAGTAGGGCGGCATACAAGTCAAATAAATAAATAAATAAATAAATAAATAAATCTGAAATCAGAATCAACCAAAGCACATCTGTTTTCTATTGTCATAAATGCTGCCTTACCATAGCTTGTTGTTCCTGGGTATGAGTGAGGCTTTGCTTAATGCCAACTGCAATGTAACTGAAAGGAAAGGAAAATCAGACGACCAAGGGGCAATGGAGTGAATGAGCAATGGAAGAAAGTAAATGCAAACTGAAGGAAGAAAGACAACTAGCAGTCTTTTCCTGTCCTCATCTTTTCCTTCAAACTGGCTATTAGTTCTTCCATGTTCCTCTTCTTTATCTGTCTGGAACGTGGCTTTTATGAAAGCTTAACGATTGTGGTACTCTGCAGCTGTGGCTGGGCTGAACCCTTCCTAATTTGTTGACCTAAAACCTTTTCTCCATCTCAAGGCTGAATGGAATCAAGAGGTTCATGCAACTAATTTCCAAAGCAGTGTTGCAGAGATTAAGGAATGGAGTGTGTGTTGTATGGTATCAAAATTTAAATTGTATGTTGTGGTAGTGGTACAGCTGTACCTTTAAAATACAACTCTGGTTTAAAACAAGGGTCCCAATTTTGAGAACCAAAATGGCACATGGGGAAGACAAATGATGTGCTAAAATATCTACAGTATCTCCTAAACTTTCCACTGCAGGATTCTATCATTGCAGGACTTTTCAAAGTTAGCAACTTTAAGTCATGTGGACTTCAATTCCCAGAATTCTACAACTTCTAGCATGCTGGCTGAGCAATTCTGGGGGTTGAAGTCCACACATCTTGAAATTGCCAAGTTTGAGAAGCACTGCACTACTGGAAGTGCCCACTGGGAAAAGAACTCTCAGCTTTGGAGGAGAGGAATCACTTTTTTGCCTCTGAATCAGGGGTACGATTCAACTGGTGTATCAACCGGTTCGGGAGCCTGTGCAGAGCGTTTGCTATTGACCTTCTCCAGCAATCTCTCTGTGTTAAACAGCTGACAGGCAGCAATCCACTGTGCCACAAGAATCAGTTGAGCTTGAAAACCAGGATATAAAGCACAGACTAGAGCCAGGTGGGTGATTGGGCCCAAAAGCTGATTGTCAGAGCGAACTGGTTCACTCACAGCTGATCCTTGGAGCTGCGGTTTCCCCGAATCAGGCCGAACCGGTAGAATCCCACCCCTGCGTCTGAATGCAGATTTTTGTTCTTTAAAATTTCCTTCTTATACGCTATATGATGTGGATAGACAGAAATCCAAGCAAAACAGCCAATGTTATGTTGATTTTTAGGTGAATAAGGAACATCACCATCTCTCTCCATTGGAACTTGCTATTACATATCTCCATGACCACAGTTATTTTCTGCTAATTCCAAAGATGCAAGGGAGCAGTTTTGCATTGGAGAGAGAGTGGCATATTTCCTCCTGTATTCATGAATATCTGATGCAATCATAATTATGAGAGCAGAGCAAACAAATGACTTTCAGCCTTAGTTTGATACTGATTATTTTTCACAGGTACTTAGGTAGGCTATCAGATTTTGTGGATTTTTATCCTTAAAATCCTAGGTTTTGGATTGGAAATTAGCAGTGAATTATTAAGAAGCAATTTCTTCCTTGAGGCCAATAGTATTTTGATTCAAACAGACTTGAATCCAAACACTTCATTTTGATTTCAAAATGGACGCTTCAAGCTTGAGATTCTCTTGAGCACTTTGGCAGACAATTATATGTTTACAGAGGTTTTGACACAGAGGCTTCAAAAAATGTTCAAAGTTTGAAACATTTCTAGGTTGTTTGAAACTGCACATTTCTCATCCAAAATAGTTACTTCATGCTCAGGATGCTTCAAATGCAAAAGAGTCTGGTTCAAACTGTGAAATTTTGAATACTATCTGAAGCCAATAAAAGGTGAGCCCAAAATGAAATGTGGGGTGCAGTTATATAATTCAGAGTAGTGTTCCTCACTACTCCTTACAATTTTTGCAAGCCTCTCTAGCTTTTGCAGAATACCAGATTCAGGGTTCTTCAATATTTGTAAACTATGGATGTATTGGAAATTTGAGAGCACGTTGTGTGCACTCTTGTAGAACTGATGCTGTGAGTTGATGTGCTCACTTACATACAAAATAATTGCCTAAAGGAACATCAACAGTTAGAAAACACTCACTTATCAAAACTCTCCCTGCCATCTCTTCTAGTACCTAGCCTCCTGAAAATACCTCTGCCTTTTGTTGAACAGATTGGCACCAGGCTGCAGTTGCCCATGTTTATAGCAAATTAATTCATTTATCAATTAATTGTATTTTAAGAAGCCTCAAAGGAACATAAGGGCCTCTGTGCAACTCTTGGAAATAAAGATATTCCGGAATTTGTATTTTGCTTTGCAGTGTGTCAATTTCTTGTTTTTTTTTTTTTAATTTATAGGTAGTCTTTGCTAAGTGACTATTCAATGTTACAATGGTGCTGAATCAGGAGACACCCTTGTGTCTGAGGCTGTTGCAGTGTCCACAGTCACACGAATGCAGTTTGGGCACTTGGCAACTGATGCACAATTATGATGCTTAACCAGTTCACTTGGGCTTTGTATCAGATCAGTGACCTTGATATCTCTGGGGGCCCCACCACCAGGAAAAACAGTGGTTAGTTTCAAACCCACAAGGCATGCAGGCCAGGAAGTGTGAGAGATCGCTGCTCATATCAACCAAGGCAGACAGAATCTCTTGCCACTCAGTTGGTTTGCCTGGGACAGGATTTCAGCATCATAAATAAGAATTTCGGCATTCCCATCTCTTCCCAAGCCTGCCTTGTGAGCACACTAGTGCGTGAGCCAGTAAAAAATGGGCAGTGACTGAACTCACTCAGGTTGTCCCCTTCTTCCTTTTTCTTCTGAGTGCTAGAAGGCTTCCAAGTGTTCTAGGCCACTTCTGTTTGGAAATACTTCAATTGCCTCTCTTTCTGTGTGAGCGTTTCTGGTAATGCTTCCAAAGAATATTAAAAGCTTTGGGATTCCTTGAATGCAGCATAGCGGAGTCATATGGCACACTACTCTGACACTGAACATATATTATGGTTGCTGGCAATTCCAGACTCAGAAGGCTTTCTTTCTCTGTTTCTGCTTCCCATCTCAGCTCTTTTTCAAATCACAACTCTTTTCTTTCTTTGCATAGTGAGTCTGGCAGAGGAGGACCTCTCTTACGATAAACAGTGCTTAGGAAATACACCTTTTCCCTTGATCCAATCCAACTCTATTGAGTTACATTTCAATATGAGAAAGAAATTTGAATCAAGTCAGCTGTCCATGAAGGAAAGGCTTATTGTGAACATAATTTTCAACTTCCTGCTGGCTTCTCCATTGACTTTGCTTGTTAGAAACTACAGGAAGTCATAATCATGTGATATCATGTTTATTGACCATGCATGATTCACTTAATGACTGGAACTGGAACTGCCATCATAAGTTAATGTGATCATGTGATTTTTTTCATTTTACAACCGCATTGCTTAGTGATGGAGTTTCCAGTCCCAATTATGGTTGTTAACTAAGTACTACCTGTACAATTATTTTAATTTAAAATAAATATTAATATTAAATACTCATATTTAGTTTTGAGAGTCAGACAGGTTCCAAGACAAGGGTCTTTGAGCAAATCCACACCTCTGAAACAAGGTAATAAAGATTATAAAAAGATCCACAAGGTGACAAAGCAGTTTGAAAGAATGCTTGTAAAAGGTATGCAAAAGTACATATGCAGGGGAGACTTGCATGGTTTATAATGTCTCCAGCTTTATGGAGATTTGATTAATCTCTAGGTTTTGTTGCTTACATTAGATATTTAAGCATTTATTAGAAATTAATTATACCCCAAAAGTACAATTGGCTTTGCTGAATTGTCTGTTCTAGCAGCCTTTTTAGGTTGAGGCCTGTTTGTTTTTGAGTATCGCTTCAGAAATGTGGTAGGTGTAGGACAAAAACGAATTTGGTTTTACATACAGTTGGTGCTTCCAGACTTTTTCTTTGTGACTGGATTAAAAATGAAAATTTTGCCAGAATTTTTGGAGAAGCTTTTAGAAACTTCATAAAAGACATTGTGGGAGGATAGATAATGGTTTGGGATTGCAGTACATACTAGTTGGATAAAGATGGGCTCATTACAATCTTCAGAAGAACAAGTTCTACAGGCTCTGAATGGAATTAAATTTGCAGAAGGTAACCTGTGACTAAAAGGCAGCTAACTGTCTAGGACAAAAGAATGTTATGCATTGAACAGAATAACTTTCTTATATATGCTAACATTTCATTTCAATGTTTAGCACAATAGACTCAAAAAATGTCTCTGCAAAGCAATTACTATCGGCAGCGTGAAGTAGTTCTCAACAGATTGCATCTTTCATGGTGGAAGAAGAAGAGAGGCAGGAGTGAGAATTTATGCCTCTTTTGATACAAGCCATTGCTAAAGTTAAATTACATTTCATGCCTCCTTAAACCTTGAATATAATTGGGCTAAACCAGTTTTCCCACTCAAGCCATTTAATGGGGTTTATATTTCACAGTTCAAACAAACACAGGTTTCACAACCTTGACAGAACAATGAGGTATCTGCATAATCCTTCTTTAAAAATTCCATCTTTAAAGTATCTAAGCTTTTACAGCTTGTATTATATACATGGCAAGTATTTGAAATGTTATTTTTGCTAATGCTAAAAACACTTTACTCTGGCAAGATCATATGCAATAACCCCTTACATGTTCTTTATTCTTCCAAGAAGAAATGATTGGCAATGGATATTAAACAAGCAGGACTCTATAAACAAACTACTAAAAATCAAGCATCAGTCAGGTTTCATTACAAACTGTTAAATTCTAGCTATGATTTATTGATAAACCAGGAGAACCTTTTTTTTCTTTTAGGACCGATCAGTTTGATAAAGATGGGATTGTTATAATCTTTGGAAGAACAAGTTCTACAGATTCCTATGGAATTAAATTTGCAAAAGGTAACCCATGATAAAAAGGCAAATTAATAGTCAAGGACTAAGTGATGTAATGCAATGAACAAAAAGCTAAGGCTATAAAAGAAGTGCTAGTTTAATACATACAGGCTGAACCCTATGAGTCAATACTGACCCACCATTTCTCTTCTGCCAGACAAGGCAACCCACTGCAGCCCTTGGCAGACAAAATGATGACTAGATTTATATCCTGACTTTCCCTCAGAAGATGAAAGCAGTATCCAGAGGATTTGCTCCTCCAAGTTTTCCTACAATCTTCTAGGAAACAGTGAAAGTTAGCTAGGGAGCTTCCAAGGCTGAAAATGGATCTCCAAATTCATCATCCAGATTAGATTACAAATTAACAGAATTGGAAGGGACATTGTAAGTAATCTAGTCCAACCCCCCCACCCAAGCAGGAGAATCTACACTACAGTGGTGGGATTCAATTTTTTTTACTACCGGTTCTGTGGGCATGGTTTGGTGGGCGTGGCAGGGGAAGGATACTGTAAAATCTTCAGCCAGAGGTGGTATTTGCTGGTCTTCTGAACTACTCAAAATTTCCGCTACCGGTTCTCCAGAACTGGTCAGAACTTGCTGAATACCACCTCTGCTACACTATTTCTGACAAATGGCAGTCCAATCTCATCCTGAAAGTCTCAAGTGAGAAGCTCCCACAACTTCCAAAGGCAAGCTGTTCTATTGGTTGATTGTTCTCACTGTCAGAAAACTTCTCCTTATTTCCAGCTTGAATCTCTCCTTGTTCATTTTCCATCCAGTATTCCTTGTCTGACCTTCGGGTGCTTTAGAAAATAGCTTGACCCCTTCCTCTCTGTGGCAGCCCCTCAAACATTGGAAGACTGCTATCATGTCTCCCCTGGTCCTTCTCTTCACTAAACTAGCCAAGCCCAGTTCCTGTAACCGTTCTTCATATGTTTTAGTCTCCAGTCCCCTAATCATCCTGGTTGCTCTTCTCTACACTTTTCCTAGAGTCTCAACAGCTTTTTTTTAGTGTGGTGACCTAAACTGGACATCCAGAACTTTAACTATCCACACAATGCTGGCTTTCTTGAGAAAGGCTAGCCCTCCACTATCCAAATGTTGTATACCTCTTCTATGCTTCTGGCTATCTGGAGTCAGGAATGCTATTGGTTCTACAGCTTGCTTTGTGCAAAAATAGTCTAAGGAAGTGTGTGAGAATAAACTGCAAGTTGAGAAATAAGAAGTGCAGCATCCAATATCTGGATTAAGCTAGCATACCATATCTGCAACAAGACCCTTATGGGAAAATGCACGATGATTCATTCTGCTTCTTTTCATCACTACTATTATCTCATGGCCTCTCCAGCACCTCTGTCTTTTGAGGAAAAGTCTATGACATACTATCCAGCAAGCCCCTATCTCATTGCTGAAAAAAAGAAATAAAATACTTACAAATGCACAAACACTTATGCACACATCTGGCTCTGAAGGTTTTTCTTTCTTTTTTCAATCACCTTCAGTAACCCGTTTCCATTTATTGCACAGCAGTGTTACTTAAAAGAATATGTGATGTTTTGGACATGATTTATAGAAATGAATTATTGTTCTTTGTCCTATTATAATTCCTATTATGGCTTTATAAACTTGACTGGCAGAATCTCATTTGAATGCCGGCTTCTGGCAGCCTGTCATACATCTCGAGCATAGGTGAAAGCTACCTATTAATATATCTTTCCCACATCCTCTCTAAAGGCACCTGTCTTCTAAATTACACCCTACAATGGCTCCTCTTATCGCCCATGCTAATCTGTAAGCAAAATCTAAACAGTTGTCAGCCAAGCTGGGGAATAGCACCAGCAACTCATCTGAGCTACATGTGCATTCTTGGCTACCTAAACCAGAATATTTTTTTTTAATTACATTTATATGCCGCCCTTCTCCGGAGACTCAGGGCGGCTTACAGTTTTTGGGACACAACCCAATGTGCTCAGCAATAGCCTTCATTCCATTGTATATGCCTGCTTATTACTAAGCGGCATTTTTACAAGTCAGCTAATTGCCCCCAACAATCTTGGGTCCTCAATTTACCTACCCCGAGAGGATGGAAGGCTGAGTCAACCTTGAGCCTGGTGGGATTCGAGCCTACAGTAATTGTAGACAGCTGGATCTTAAGAGCAGGCATTTAACAGCCTGAGCCACCAAAGCTCTTTTATCTGTTGTTGGTAACAAAGCTGTGCAAGAGGCTCAAGGAATTATTTGTTAAGGCAACTTTTGAAAAGCAAGGCCACTTACATATAAATGGAAGGGAAAAACATATCTAGGCATATCTTCCTCTTGCAGGAATAAACTATGGAAGAGGATCACCTATCCCACACTCAGCAATGCTCCCCTTTGCATCTTTTTTCTCCTCTTTTGCTCTTCCTTGATGCCACCCACTTCTTCCCTGATTTCCTTCCCCCAATTGTAATAGTCACCTTTCACTTTGCTATTCCTCCTTATCCTCTGTTGCTGTTTTACTTCTCTCCCTTTTATGCTCCTTATTTGAGCCGTGGTGGCGCAGTGGTTAGAACGCAGCATTGCAGGCTAACTGTGCTGACTGCCAGGACTTCGATCCTGACCAGCTCAAGGTTGACTCCGCCTTCCATCCTCCCGAGGTTGATAAAATGAGAACCCAGATTGTTGGAAGCAATATTCTGACCACTGAGAGAGGGCTGTAAAGCACTATGAAGCAGTATATAAGTCTAAGTGCTACTGCTATTTCAAATAAACATACACAGGACGAGCATCTTGATTTAGAGCAGGATGAACTTGATTTAGAGCAGGAGTACCACACGGCAGGTATAAATTAGCATATGCTAAGAAGAACATTATTAGAATACTCCCTATCACTTCTTTGAGCCCTTCTAGCTCTTCTGTGTAAGGCTCACAGCAGATCCAGTTTCTTCCTCCACTGTGAAAGAAATCTGAAGTTCCTGTTCTCTACACTTAACAGCATAGAAACAGCCTCTCCATGTCACCTTTCCTCTTTGCTCTAGCAGTTACTTGAATTGCGTTGCCTTGGAGAAGCAGTTAACACACTCCTCCAGGTTGTTTTTTTTTAAACTGTGTCTTTTGTTCTTCCTATTACCTGAGTTTAAGGATTACAGGATTCTCTACCCTCTCCTTCTTGCAAAAACCTACCAACTTGTTAGCCACATGTCTTCAAACACAAATGCCAGATTAAATCTGTATTGAGAAGGAAGTTCTGTTCTCCACGAAGTGTGGTAGCTATTAATGCAAGGGAGAGGTCAATAAAACTTCATTAAATACAAAGCTTTGTTTGTACCCACTTAAAATGGCTATAATTGATGCAGGGCATGATAGGAAGGCCTACAATGTCCCCTTTCCAAAACCAACCATACTATTAAGGCTGCCTAGAGCAAACTTGGATTTTTGCCTAATTGAATAGGAGAACTCAAAAGGACTCCCACCCCAATTCTACACTGTAGCCAACTTACAATGCATAGGACAGCTGGGTAGGGACGTTTGTGCAGCTTATTTCCTACCATTATTGCCTCTATCTCAAAACAAAACTACTGTCTATGTGGTCATAGAATAAAATATGTATAAGAGAAATATGGAAATAGATCATGAAATCCATCTGAGCGGCATGGGGAAGCAGCTCGCAATATGTCCAATGGGACATGTTTGCTGTCTGCAATACACGGGTTTATGCCAGTATGTGAAAGAATTTGCTCTAGATATGAGCAAACCCAAATTCTGAAAGCCTGTAGATTTTAAAATAAAGGCACAAATACTTTTATACAACACAATTCACTCCTGAAATGTCTACTTCAGTGCCTAATTAAAAGAAAGATAATTTTAAAATGGGCCAACCATTTTGAGAGGTGCTTCTCCTACAGCATTGCTATATGCAAAGCACTATTTCTCAAAGTGTCTGCCTATCTTCTTCCAAAAGTCCTGCGTAGCTGTTTTGGTGCCCATCCAAGGTCATCTGAGCATGCACACGCATACTGAGAAGACACATCCTTGACTGTTGACAAAGGATGGCACTTCTGAGGAATATGATCACATCAATACTACAACAAATGTTGCTTTGTTCATGGCAACAACAGAGAGAAGCAACCCCCTGTAAATAGCTAATACTTACGTAAATTTATCTTCTGGACACAAATCTCATGAAGAACATCTGCTCATCACCAAAATAAGCATTTGGTTAAACTTCAACATTGCATGTTATTGAAACATTTCAAATAAAAGTCACAAGGATTCCAACAACAGAATTATAGAGAGAATCTCTGAAAAGAGATATTTGCTCTTCTTGGGTTCCTCCTACATTTCTTGGTTCATTTTTTAGTGGTAGAAATACACTTCAGCTCTTGAGACATTATTTAGCATTAAACCATACCTATGAACATAAAGAATCATTAAAAGGGAGCAAAATCTCCAGATTAAACAGGCTTCAGATAAGACCATTTGGAGTAAAAGTTAGTGTATAGGATAAAGGTAGATGAGGCCCATCATGAAAATCAATAAATGTAAACTGCACATTATAACCAACCATTGAAGAGATGTAAACGCATATATTGAGCAGTGTGCTTCTTCTTAAAATAGGACTCTTCCGATTGGATGATATTTCCAGGCAGACTCATGCAGCAAAGGATACTAAAACTTTGATTGGTTATTTCAAAGTTCCATAAGTTTATCCTCAAGTCATCTGCTGACATGTAGGTTTCATAGTCACTGTTTACAGAGATAGAATTGATGTGATAGGTATGTGCATTGGCAAAGACTCTTCTGGGTGTTGCCTCCACCATTAAATCCATGGGCCTTAGCACAGGTACCTAACAAAGACAAGAAAAAAAATGAGTTAATCAAATATAATTAATACTTTTATCAAAGAAATTTATCACACAGTATACTGTGTGTGTCTGTTTCAGTATTTTGTTACTGTTTCCACTGTTCCCATGCAAGAGTCTTCCTTGAATTGTTATTATGCTGCTATGTTTGTTGAATAATCAGCACTGTCATACAACAATTCAATGTTCAGAGTTTCGTCCTCTGGTTCTTAAATGTGACACCAGACAATTTAATTTCATTAGCTAAAATATACGTACTTTACAGTTCAGCAGATTTATGTGTACTAATCAATGAATATTTTTCTTTATTTGGTGCATTTTATTTGCTTTTTGGTTTTTTTTACATCACATCTTATTGCTGTTCTATTGTGTTGAAGTGCTCTGTAGTATTTTCAGGTGCAGCATTTGATAGAAAAATGAAGATATTATTTTTATAAATGAGTCCTAAGAAAGGATATGCATTTGACAAGCAAACCAACTGAATTATATAACTAGCACATTTGGCCCAATACTGTCAAGAAGAAAGGAAGAAAACTTTGGATCAATCACATAATCAATCAAATTACCTTGGATCAAACATTCCTTCATTATTTAACATTAGATCATATTTCTACAGAATCTATCTGAAAGGTACTAAAAATTCCATTTTTTGTCATCCTCAAATCACATGATATTCATGTCATCCTACCAACAAGGATAACAAAAGAAGTGGGATCACCCAGGGCCTCTCCCAAACAGAGACAGATATTTAACTTTATTTTATTCCTTTTTATGCTTATTCAATATATACTAATAAGCCGCTGTACCAATCAATGAGCACAGAAGGTTAACACCAGCGGAAATAAATAGCAGCATAAATAATGCCTTCAACTACATAACACCATAAGACAACTTAATAGAACAGCTAGTGGCAGCCAGTGCCAAGAAACCATTTCCTCACAGCAACTTCATTACTAAGCATTATTGTCCGTATGTTGTCTAGGGAGATTTCCCATGGCTGGAGTGATGGAGATGGGAGTATGACAGCCCCGATCAAGTGACTCTAGGACACAGGAGCTGCCAGCTCCAACTCTGAGTGTAATGTGATGAGCCTGCTTTCTAATTCAGCCTGACATATGCAATGATGCATCATTTGCTCTTGGAGGGCCTGCCGAAGCTATCTAGGGACATAGGCTAGTATTCTGCCTGTTGGAAGCAAACAGTCATTTAGACTGTCAGAAACAGGATGGTTTTCAAAAGCTCCCAGGTAAGACCAGAGCTCCCTGAAAACGAGAAACAAACAAAACTAAATGTAGGTAAGGCAAAGCAACACATCAACGGACACAGTAGTCAAATATGTCTGAGAAGATTGTCCACATCAGAGCTGGATGGCTGAACTAGTTTCAGAGGTATTTTTCCCCACTCTATTAATTGTTGAACAAATGGACCACAGGACAGGGAAGATGACCATTCTCCTATGGATTAAAATGTTGCAACTGAAACAAATATATATTGCAGTGAGAGAAATCATATTTTTATGGAGCCTATGTGGATACTAACTATGTACAGGCTCAGATAGATTACAGAACAGCTGACGGAAGGGATCTTAGAGGTCTTCTAGTCCAACCCCCTGCTCAGGCAGGAAACACAATACCATTTTAGACAAATGGTTGTCCAATCTCTTCTTAAAATCTTCCAGTGTTGGGGCATTCACAACTTCTGGAGGCAAGTTGTTCCACTGATTAATTGTTCTGTCAGGACATTTCTCCTCAGTTCTAGGTTGCTTCTCTCCTTGATTAGTTTCCATCCACTGCTTCTTGTCCCGTCCTCAGGTGCTTTGGAGAATAGCTTGACCCCCTCTTTGTTGTGGCAACCCCTGAGATATTGGAACCACTGCTATCATGTCACCCCTAGTCCTTCTTTTCATTAGACATGCTCAGTTCCAGCAATTGTTCTTTATATGTTTTAGCCTCCAGTCCCCTAGATACACAGAGCCTATGTAACATACATTCCTTTTCTTTAGACATACCCCAATTGTAGGAATGCCATTAATAAAAGACGATTGGTAATTAATTAACGTATCCAAACTGCACAAATCTTATGATTAATCATGACTGAAATATTTTTTTAAATATTCCAAAACTAAGGCTAGAGATCCTCTCAATTCTGTACTTGTTTGTATGCATTTCTGCCTGAAATGCACCGCAAAGCTTGGAATGCGCAAAGGCCAAAGAGTAATTAAATCTGTGAAGTGCCAGAAGGAGGCAAAGTTACACTGAAATACAACACTGAATAAGTTTCTCCATGCTACCTCTAGGTAAGGTAAAGGTCCCTGCGCACATATGTGCTAGTCATTTCTGGCTCTAGGGGGCGGTGCTCATCTCTGTTACAAAGCTGAAGAGGAGCCAGCGCTGTCCAAAGACATCTCCATGGTCATGTGGCCGGCATGACTAAATGCTGAAGGTGCACAGAACGCTGTTACCTTCCCACCAAAGTGGTCCCTATTTTTCTACTTGCATTTTTTATGTGCTTTCGAACTGCTAGGTTGGCTGAAGCTGGGACAAGTAACAAAATCTCACTCCGTTACGCGGTGCTAGGGATTCGAACTGCTGACCTGTTGACATTTCAATCAACAAGATCAGCATCTTAACCACTGGGCCACCGCGTCCCTTATGCTATCTCTATAAAGTATTAAACAATCTTGAGTATTTGGGGCATAAATACAAAGCTAAAACTATTCAATACTTTTCCTGCTAACCATGAATTATAATCACAGACATTTTCTTCCCAAGTAAACAGGCAGGCTGTGGAAACCTCACACTTAGTATCTCCCATTATGGCAGAAAATGAATATGAACGAAATGTTGGATTTAAAAATATATCCCTGCAGAGCACATAGGAGGCTTCAGATGTTGCTGAGCTGCAATATTCAATATTCTTCAGTATTGATTGTGCTGGCTGGCTGGCCCGACAGGAGCCATTCCATAGACTCTGATGAGCCAAACATTCCCTGTTTCTGCCGTAGGGAATCAAACCCGGAACAGCTGTTTCCTACCGTGTTTCTCCAAAAATAAGACCTACCCCGAAAGTAAGACCTAGCACTATTTTCTAAACCTGCCCTAATATAAGACCTACCCCGAAAATAAGACCTAGTGTAAATCTCCAGTTCCAGGAAGACTTTTCAGGGAGCAACCGTGCACCAAAAACACCCCCCACACTCACACCCACTATTTGGCACCATAAATATATAAGACCTACCCAAAATAAGACCGAGTGTGTTTTGAGCCAAAAAAAATAAGACAGTGTCTTATTTTCGGGGAAACACGGTAGGTGTTTAGTCAGAAATCACTTGATGGCTTTGATTTTATCTCATCACCTGTTTGCCATATAAGTAGTCCTTGACTTATGACCACAATTGAGCCTAAAATTTATGTTGCTAACCAAGATGGTTATTAAGTGACTTCCCCCCCATTTTATGACTTTCCTTGACACAGTTGTTCATTGAATCACTGCAGTTGTTAAGTTAGTAACGTGGTTGTTAAATGAATCTGGCTTCCTCATTGACTTGGCTTATCAGAAAGTCACAAAGGTGATCACATGACCCCGGGACATTGCAACTGTCAATAAATATGAACCAGGTGACAAACATTCAAATTTTGATCACGTGACCATGGGGATGCTGCAACGGTCGTTAAGTGTGAAAAACGGCAATGAGTCACTTTCTTCAGTGCCATTGTAACTTTGAACGGTCACTAAATGAACTGATGTAAGTTGAGGACTACTTGGATACTGTTTTTAATATGACAGAACAAGCCACATCTAAATGGGATGGTTATCATCAAGGCCTTCACTATACATGCAACCCTTGAAATTCACTGAAGATTTCCAGTTCCCAAAGTTAATAAAGTATTAATCCAGAGGTGGTATTCAGCAGGTTCTGACCAGTTCTGGAGAACCGGTAGCGGAAATTTTGAGTAGTTTGGAGAACCGGTAAATACCACCTCTGACTGGCCCTGCCCCATTCTATTCTCTGCCTCCTGAGTCCCAGCTGATCGGCTTGGTCTTCTTTTGTTACCCTGCACAGGAGAACAGAGCTGGAAAGCAGGTTAGTGGGGTGGAGAGGAAATGGATTTTTGCAGTAATCTTCCCCCAGGAGTGGGGAGGGAATGGGGATTTTGCAGTATCCTTCCCGCCACACCCATCAAGCCACGCCCACAGAACCAGTAGTAAAAATTTTGAATCCCACCACTGTATTAATCCTCCCTGAGTGGCAACATTCATTTTTGGTTCAGAGGTTAATGTAATTCTAAAAACCAAAGGGAACAACTTTCCTTTTAGCCCCTATCCAGGAAAAAAGATAAATTTCATAACTGCTGTTTTCTTACAATAATTCCGAGTTGGTTTTTTTTTTATCAGCTTTTGGGGACTCACTCTATCCCTCTGTGGGCCCATCTATTTATCTCTTCAGCTGGAACAAAAGATTATTCAAACATATGCATCCTTGGGTTTTATAAATAAATAAAGATTTGCTTTTGGCATATGTCCTTTTTATTCATTTATGGATTCTTCTCCTACAGAGGAGAATCGAGGGGTGAACTTCAAAGCAGAATGGAGTAGGAGTCTACAACAGGCAGAGAAAGCCAAAAGGTAAAGTGTAGGTGGAAACAGCTACAGAGCTTGCCTATTAGACTGAAATCTCGCTTCAGGTCTTTTTCAGACTGCAGCCACTGTTGTTGAACGTGCGAAGGCGAGCAGAAGCAGTAGGCTGTTTGCTTTAATGAATGTGCCTAAGTGGTTCTTGACAGACTCAGAAGCAGGAACCCTGTTGAGCTTTTCCATTACCATTTCCCTACAGAACATGTGCCTAGCATGCTGATGATATGCTGCATCTCCAAAGCCTATGAAGCTAGGCAAGACATTTAACCAATAACAATAAAAACACATGGGGTGATGGAAGAGTCTACCCAGGAATACATGGGGCGATGCAAGATATAAGGCAGGGAGGTATAAAGTAGCAAACAGGAAAATGACATTTGCCACATTATAGCCCCTGCCCTACATCCTGTATCACCCCATGTATTGTTGTATATCCCCATCATCTGGCATCATTACACAGCCTAACAGAGAAAGCTGAGATGTGGCCCAAAAGAGATGGAATTCTAACTCACCCCTTAAATAAATTTGCCCTTTCAGACCTTATTCCCAATATGTTAGACCAGGTGTAGACTGGAGACTAAAACATATGAAGAACCTTTACAGGAACTGGGCTTGGCTAGTCTAGTGAAGAGAAGGACCAGGGGAGACATGATAGCAGTCTTCCAATATTTGAGGGGCTGCCACAGAGAGGAAGGGGTCAAACTATTTTCTAAAGCGCCTGTAGGACAGACAAGGAATACTGGATGGAAACGGAACAAGGAAAGATTTAACCTGGAAATAAGGAGAAGTTTTCTGACAGTGAGAACAATCAACCAATGGAACAGCTTGCCCTTGGAAGTTGTGGGAGCGCCATCACTTGAGACTTTCAAGAAGAGATTGGACTGCCATTTGTCAGAAATGGTGTAGGGTCTCCGGCTTGGGCAGGGGGGTTGGACTAGATGACCTACAAGGTCCCAACTCTGATTATCTGTCAAGAATCCGTTAAACTTGACAGCTTTAAGACTTGTGGACTTCAACTCAGTATTCCTCCTCCAGTCATGTTAGCTCAGGAATTCTGGAAGTTTTTTTAAAAAAATTCATATTTATATCCCGCCCTTCTCCGGAGATTCAGGGCAGCTTACAATTTTTGGGATACAACCCAATGCGCTCAGCAATAGCCTTCATTCCATTGCATATGCCTGCTTATTACCAAGCGGCATTTTTACAAAGTCAGCTTATTGCCCCCAACAATCTTGGGTCCTCAATTTACCTACCCCGAGAGGATAGAAGGCTGAGTCAACCTTGAGCCTGGTGGGATTTGAGCCTGCAATAGTTGCAGGCAGCTGGAATTAAGTGCTAGGCATTTAGCAGCCTGCACCACCAAGGCTGAAGTCCACAAGTCTTAAACTTGCCAAGTTTGAAGACCCTTGCGTTAAACTATATATGGGTGGGCACGCTCAACTCTATCTTTTTTCAGAGGAACAAGAAAGGGGACTACCAGCCTTAGCAAATAGTTCTTGTAAGTGGATATAACCACATATGATGATTATTTGCGAAACAGGTTTCAAGTGACCCTGTCCTGCATCTAGGCTGCAATCGAAAGAATGTGTCATTCACATGAAGCCAGGCGGCATGAAGAATGTAATGTAGTTTGGGGTTATGGATGGGTATAGGTTCTAATAAACAATTTTCAATTAACTCTAGGAGGGGTTTATATCTATTTATACTGGAAAGCTAGAGAAGAGAAGAGACTGAAGAAAAAATACGTATGGAATACATGTGAGCCAGGGATGTATGCAATGGTTCCTCTATGTTACTTGATGGGATACCTGATATGCTGGATTGAGACATCAGAATCAGGATGACCACTCCTGCTTATTTTTTCTTCTTCTCTGCCTAGTGAGTCAGGCATAACTCAGTTCTTGTATTTACCAGTATCAAATAGTACATTTCTCTGCCTCGCTCGGCTTCTACAAACCATGATTGAAGGAACAGACTGCTTTTGCTTCTGAAATTAGGCCATAATTCACAATTTGTTCAAGCCCCCATGCCTTCTCATCCTGGACACCCTTTTTTTGAACTATTACTATCTGGCAGATGGTACAGTATAATAAAAACAAGGACAAATAGGCTGAAAAACAGCTTCTATCCCAGGGCAATAGCTCTGTTGAATTCTACTGTATAGTGCAGTGTTTATTTATTTATTTATTTTATTGGACTTATAGGCCACCCTCTCTCCCAAGGGACTCAAGGCGGCTTACAATAAAAACAAGAATACAAATATTAAAATAGAATTAAACTAAACTAAGCCCAATAAAATTTAAAACCTGATTAAAACTAAAAATTGATTAAAAAAAAACCTACCCCACCCCATTCAGTCCAGGCTGGCCTGTTGAAACAACCAAGTCTTTAGGTCGCGGTGGAAGGAACGGAGGTCAGGGGCCAACTGGAGCTCCAAGGGGAGCTGATTCCACAGGGTGGGTGCTCCCAAAGAGAAGGCCCTACCCCTGGGTGCCGCCAACCGACAATGTCTGGTTGACGGCACTTCCAGGAGGCCCTGCCTGTGGGAGCGTACAGGGCGATTGGAGGTCAACGCTGGCAGGAGACGCTCCCACAAGTACCCCGGACCCAAGCCATGAAGGACTTTATATGTGATGACTAATACCTTGAATCTCACCCGGAGGGCAACTGGCAGCCAATGCAGGTCACGCAGGAGGGTGTAACATGGGAGTATCGGGACACTCCCATCACTACCCACGCAGCCACATTCTGCACCAGCTGAAGCCTCCAGATGGTCTGCAAGGGCAGTCCCATGTAAAGAGCATTACAGTAGTCAATTCGGGAAGTCACGAGTGCATGAGTAACCGTCCGTAGGGAATCTTGGTCCAAATAGGGACACAATTGGTGCACCAGATGAATCTGGGCAAATGCCCCCCTGGTCACAGCTCCCCCCTGCTCCTCCAAATTGAGCTGTGAATCCAGGAGGACACCCAAATTGTGAACCCTATCCACGGGGAGGCAACACCTCTCCCCCCATGGCCAATGATGGAACCTCTTGGATTATCCGAGATGCCGGTATGCACAGCCACTCAGTCTTGGCCGGGTTGAGTCGGTGTTGGTGCAGTGTCGGGGTTTTTGGTTCAATGTGTGGAGTGTGAAGGATGTGTGTTTGTGTTTATTTTCATGGTCATGATGTGCATTGAAGATGGTGTTTATTTTGTTGTATGAGTGCAATGACAATAAAGTAAACTACACTAAACTTAAAATATTGTGAGTGCAATATGAGATGGAATCTCCTCAGTTGAACTTCATAAACATCTGACTTTGCATTTGATAACACAATTCTGCTGCTTTGCATAATTCTCTCTGTTTAATGACACAAGAGGATACTATCAATCTGAGAGATGACTTTTTATCTGCTAGCTTTTTGGGTGGTGGGACGAGGGGGAATATTGATCGGAGCACCAAATCTGAGACCAATGGGTCAAGTGTAGACTGAAAAGAAGCACAAAAAGTTTTTGTATAAAGACCTAAAAGCTGCACTGAGGTATATTCAGTATTACGCCTCTGAATTTAGTTATTTACTGCAGCTTTTCTTTTGTTTCAAACAACAGTATTATATAGTTACCAGAGGTTTTCTCTCTACTGGGTCTGTAGGTTTATGAGCTTCTTAGTAATTCACTCCTAAAATACAGTGATCCTTTCAAGTGATCTCACTGATATATTTCTCCTTTCTAAAAAGAGCTAGCAGACAAAAAGTCATCTCTCAGATTGATAGTTTCCTCTGGTATCACTAATCAGGGAGAATTATGCAAAGCAAATTTGTGTTATCAAATGCAGAGTCACAGCAATCAGATTCCTCTTGATAACTCTGCTGGGCATATTGTTTTTACAATATGCCTAGACGCAGGTACTGACAAGGTAATTGCTGTGGCAAATCAGAGGAATAGGAAAAAAAAAACATTCCAGGAGGCCAGTTCTGGCTTTCAAGGCTCAATCCTGAATTTACAAATATGAAATGGTTGAATAACGAGGAGAAAAGATTCCATTTGTGACCAGGGCAAGAGAATATAAACATGCAAAGGGGCAATAAAAAACCCCTTTTTCACCCTTCTTATTTTTCAGACATAAGAATTTCACAGTCATAGTTCTGACCTTAATTTTGTAAAAGGAAAAACTGACAGGGAAATACCATCAGTGAAAATTGTACACCTGAAAAGACTGATTCTATACGCCCTTTCCTCCTCAGAAGTTTGTCAATATTATTCTCAAGTCCGCATAACTGATGAAAACATAGCCACAGCACATATAAAATGAGCACAAATCACAGGGCAAAACAAATCAGGCTGCATGCAAATGAAAGATTGGGATGCTAGTGTAAGTTCCCAAAAGGTCAGCTTCCCATACCTTTAAAACTTCTCAGTGAAGAAACGACTGGTTTCCCACATCACATTAATATTGATTTATAAACGCAATTTGGAACCGTAAACCAAGACCCACAGATTTGATTAATGTGTAATGCTAAACCCAAACCAACACTTATGAACCACAGTATATGGGTTCTCCCAGCACAGTGAGGTGAAATAAAACAGGCTGTGTTATGGATGTGCACTCAAAAATATTCTCCATGAAACGAACATCATTTGTTAAAAGTGCAGAAACTGAAGGAAGTTTCAGACTTACTACTCTTCCAAATCTAAATCTCAGTAACTGGCATTACTCTGTTAAAAGTTTCCATTTAGCTTTTAGTTCTCATCAATTTTAAAAGATTTCTTTTCTTTTTAAAGAGATCACTGATGGAGCTTTTGGACTACCACTCTTGTTCTACCTGTGGTGGGCCATCTGCCTCAGAGTTAACACTTTATAGCTGAGTTACCCATCCAAGTATCTTCTACTTGTAATTATCACTTCTCAGTGTTTCATCCTCCAGGAATATCTTTACTGCTGTGTTATCAATTCTCATTGTAATAGAGCTCAGGGGAACTCTGACAAAGAACCTAATGTTATACTCATTTACTCAGTAAATTTTTCTCCAAAATTGTTTTCCAAATTCCAGACTCATTTGGAAAAATGAGCAAAAATTAAATAAATTACAGGAATAACGAGTCAAATTAATTTAATTAAGTTTTACAACTTAAATTCTTTAGGTTCTGACAAAATAGTGTAACTTCTACACAGGTTTCTCTATTCTCTGGTTTATAAAGGTGGTGATTATGTAAATGATATAATCATTATTAATTGTTAATAACTATTAATAATAATGTAGTAATAATGATTTGTTTACCAAATTTCTTGTATTTTCAATTGCAATTTAGTGTTACCAATGGAGGCTGCAAAATCAAGTTTAACACTTACAGTGTTTAAATAACCTCTAATTTTTATTTATTTTTTGCTCAAGGTTATTTAGTAAATCCTGGGAATTACAAACCAGTTCTTCTTTGAAAGGACACAAGGGACTAACTAGTTCCTGAAATATTCCCAGGTTGTTATTTGATGTTTGCTAATGACTCTTAATAGCATTTTTTCCCAAGGGCATTCCTAAAAAAATCTGATATCTTTGCATTAAAAACAAGTTTAATAGTGTTAGGAACATAATGACCTTCTTTTACATTAAACGTAACAGACCAGTTTAGTAACACAAAGCACATTGACATAATAAAATATCTCCAGTCAGAAATTATCAAGAATTAGTCATTCATGGTCCAGAAAAGCCAAAAGATCCTGCCTTGGATACACTGAATTTCTTGAGATCAGTTCAGCATGCAAATGGTATCCACTAAGCATTTTTGGAACTCCTTTAAATGCTTACTGCAAATGGAGAAAACTTTATTTTAAAAAAAATCAATTACTTTTGTTACAATGCTTTGGTGAAAATCTGATAACTCAAAATTAATTTGTTCTGCCACATGAGTTTTATAGCATTTTATTCCTTTTATAAAAGCCATGTGTTTTAAATTGCCCTATATATCACAAATGGTAATGTTATTGAGAACATTGGGAGGAATAAGAATATATATATACTTTCATACTGCAGAATAAACCCGCATCTGACACAAAAGTCCTGCAGCATAAAATTTTTAACAAGCTCTGCATCAGAAACAGCTTTCTTCATGCTTGCAATTTGTCTTTTATACATTTATACCTCTGTGTATAAATGCAGAAGCTGGAATAATCTGAAAGATGCTAGCAGTTTCTAGGAGAACCTGGGGAAAAAAATCAGCTAAAACCAGATTTAAGCTACAACTTAGCTCATAGAAATTGTATCTGAATTAACTGTTAGATCCTGCAGTCTTTTACACAGCTAGATAGATAGAAGATGGGCAATTTTGGGGGGCTAAGGGCTAAATATAACATGTGGGGAAGGAGTTGACGTTCATAAGGAGGAATAACATCATCACGTTGGTGTGCAGAGCTGAGTTTGGGATGAGAGTTATAAAGGGATAATTTTAATTATTATGCCTATTTTACATTAGGATACACAATGTGGTTATTACACTACCATACACTATTCTATCCCTATCTCAAAGGAGCAGAAATGAAGCTGTCAGTTTTCCATAGTCTTTTTCAAGAAGCTGCAAGGATCAAATGAAGCCAGGGTTTCCCAACCCTGGGTTCTTAAAGACTTGTGGACTTCAACTCCCAGAAGACCATGGTGGCTTGGGAATTTTAGAGAGTTGAAATCCACAAGCCTTAAAGTTGCCAAGATTGGACACCCCTGCAATTAAAGTATTTGTGAGCAGCATGCAGTTCTTCCTCTGGCATAGGTCAAAAATTTCTCCTTGATCACCACAGCACTATGGAAAACTTTAACATGTATGTTCATCTGAGAGTTAAGACCATTGAATCTGCTCGATTTGCGTCTGTAAAGGCACATTTTAAGAGTACTCTGCACACCCCAGTTCATACAAATAAGCTGATTTTGTCCACTGCATTCAAGTATGGTGGTTTGCTTCCTAATAAGCTATAACTAACACATTGCAGTTAGATTTATAAGCCACCAGTTGCATACATTGCACTAAGGCATAATCTAACAGACCATATGATGGCTTAGCACAACCCAGGAATCAGCCAAACATGATAAGCAGCTTTTGGTCACACTGTTTTCTTCTGCAAAGCGAGAGGGGAATAGCAAATTCTTAAATGACAGATTGCTCAGCATGGTATTTGAGCCCCTTCCTCCTCATTACTTTTCAAATAGCTTCAGTGCAGATAAGCAAATCCATCATGGGACTCATCTTTCTTTTTCTTCACTAAAAGAAAAACAAAACAAAACTTTATAAATGGCTCCCATTCTTTCCCGGCCATGAGGGAAAGTATCTCACTGCATTATGTATCTACCACATAGATCTCCCTGGCAGTAAACTGCATTGCTAATAACTAATTTGCAATTTCTCACCAGGTGTTGTTACTGCTGCCACTATTATTGCTATTAATATCTTACACCTAGCTTTTCCTTAATGATCCGGCTAAAATGATCAAACAAACCTAATATCTATACATCAATAAAACCAGAAATGGATTACAAGACACTGCATAGTTTTAAAATATTGTGTATTGTGAAAAAGAAAGGTCCGGAGCTTGATTTACAAATAATGCTCCCTCAGAGCTGGGCAATCTGGGCTGGGGCTGGGGCTGTGATACCTCCAATTTTGCGTAGGTACCAAACATCTTTGCAAAATGGCTGCCGAGGTGGGCAAAACCAGTCTAGTGAAAAAGCAAACAAGCAGTGCTGTACAGGATTCCTAGTGGGACTTTTAGTGGGCACACAAACGTTGGTGTAAAGAATGATGCTAGAAATGGATGCTGTCAACTGATATCTTGGAAATTGCTGCCTGTCTACATACGGACTCCATAGCTAAATGAACTAGTGGTTTGAAGCGGTTTAAAAGCAATTATTTTCCTCCTCATCCACCCCTCAAAAAGGATGCATGTTGCTGGCAATGGCAACTTCATGTTCAACTTCTTGAAAATCTGCACTTCAGTGAGTCCGAGTCCTTCTGACATTGCAAACTATATAAATTGGGCTGGTCTGCAAAGTTAGCTGGTGGCCAGTAAAGAAGAACTACTTCAGTGCCTAATCCAGTCTTCCGTACTTGGACCTCAGCAGGAAGACAAGCCTAAACAGCTCAAGGCAACAAATGACCAAAGAACATGAATCAAAACAGAACTCTGCCATGAATGTATTGTAATTTATGTCTGGATCTACATATACAGCTGCAGTCTTCAAGGGAAGGTTTTTCTCCTTAAAGACAAAGGCAAGGAAAGATTTTGCAAGTCATTCCCCCCATTATCTAGGAAATCCCAAAGATGATTTTTCAAGAGGCAACTGGACTTTCCGGTTTTTCTTTGAAGGTGTTTTGCTTCTCATCCAAGAAGCTTCTTCAAAAAAAAAAACCCTGGGAAGTCCAGTTGCCTCTTGAAAAAGCACCTTTGGGACAACCTTGACCTGGATGACTGAGAAGCTCCATAGACGTTGTCCAGGAAATACCTATCTCTTGTACTTTAGCAGAGCAAGCTCTTCTGGTACAAAGTTATCACTTGTTTACTCATCTCATAGCTTTATCTGGATTATTCGATGTTGCATTTCCAGTGTTACTGTAGCCTACTTTTCATTTCTTATGTGTGTCCCAGAGGATTCCTCTTCTGGCATATTTTTAAAGACAATGAGAGAAAAAGTAATGACAGTGTAAAAAAAAATAAGGGCATGTCTGTTTTTGGATTTTTTGCACAGCATCAGTAATGTGGCTTTTTTTTTTAAGGAACTGCATCCTGGCACAAAGATGCACATATGAAACAAACAAAATATTAAAAAGTTATGATATTTACGTAGTTACTTACCAAGTACATCTAAATTATATCAAAATAACCAAAATATCTTTACAATCCCCAAAGCTTGTCACAACTTTTGAGCACCCCTAATGTTTGGAAATTAAAAACTGAAAAATTTAACACGCCCTACAAAGAAAGGGAGGGAATATGAAATTGTCCTCCCCTCTAATGCAGCCACAATGAAAGTTGAACTGTTGAAAGTGGAACAAGACATATTTCCTGTTAAAAATATGAAAGAAATGTACTGCCTTTTAAAGCTTGTTTTTCTTATGCAAAGAAAGATAAGAAAGAATACTTTTTTCCTAGTAATTAAAAGCACAATTAACATATAACTGTTGATGCTTCTTTTCTGAAACTATCCAAAATTAATGGTAACATGGGAAGGAAATTCAGGCCCCTGAAATATCCCTACAAAGATTTGGGCTGTTTGGAAATTCATGTTTGTGTCCAGTCTTACTTGAAACTCTTTGAAACCCAAAGAGTTAAACATTAGCTTGATATAGTTTTGAAGATTTCCCACACAATTCCTGCTTGCTATATTAATTTAACAAAATAGTCCTGTTATAATAAATGCAAACTACCCAGTTGTCTGCAAGGCTCATGTCATTTGTTATCAAATATGTCAAAGCCAGATAAGAAAAATAACTTTTAGGAGACACTGCTACTAGAAACCCGTGGAACTTGCAGCTGGTCCCAAGGATACAAGAACTGCTTTTCCTATTTGCAGGAAGATATCTATATGTAGTTTCTTTTGAGGAACATATTTAGTGTCAGCCCCCTGCTTTTACAGAGCCTACTAAAAGATCCCTTTTTTAGATTATAGAACGAAGCATTTTTAGAAGAATTCTAGATGGGTTTTCTTTTATTGCTACAGCAGTGGCCTAGCACCCGTGTGCAGTCGATCATATCCAACTCTGTTAGTAAATGTCACAAACATGACTGGCTCAGAAACTCAACCTGTGGACATCCATCTCTGTCTTCCACCAGGCAGCAAACTCTATTCTGCCTTGCTTCAATAATGGACAAATTCTACTTGAAAGGAAAACTGAAGACTTTTTAATAAGGTTACACACTATTGGTCAACCTCCAGACTCCCTAGGCCCCCACTTTCCTTTTTACTACCTGATACTACACAGAAAATTGAGATGATGATTTACATGTTGCCAACTTTCCTGATGTGGGTGTTGCATCTAATGTTTCTGCACGACCCAAGCAAACTAATAGGAGACTTCTCTCTCTTTCTCTTTAAAAGCCAGCTCCCTGCTTTCAAGTCCCTTCAAGCTGTCCAAAAAGTGCACATTCAACTTTATCTCGAGAGCCAGCGCTGTCCGAAGACGTCTCTGTGGTCATGTGGCTGGCATGACTAAATGCCAAAGGCGCATGGAATGCTGTTACCTTCCCACCAAAGTGGTCCCTATTTTTCTACTTGCATTTTTATGTGCTTTTGAACTGCTAGGTTGGCAGAAGCTGGGACCAGTAATGGGAGCTCACTCTGTTATGCAGTGCTGGGGATTCGAACCTCCGAACTGCCGACTTTTCTGATCAACAAGCTCAGCGTCTTAGCCACTGAACCTCTACATCACAAGAGTCATACAGGATTCAAAACTGGTAGGCTTGCTGGTATAAATAACTAGATGATATTTCTTTCATTACACCCGAAAGGCTGACTGCAAATTTACTGGGTGCCTCATTTGGCAGGGCTGAAAGAAAACAAAATGTCAAGTGGAGAAGGTTTAAATCCTTGCAGCAAGGAATCTAAATGCTAGATACCTGGTCATCCATTGCCTAGATAACTGAAGCATTTTTAAAAATAACTTAATAACAGACTCTAAAACCAGACATTTTTGCATAGTAGTCGCAACGGATGGTATTCTAGCCAATTGTTTTTAATCTTAATTTGAACTTCTGTTGTTTATTTGGTCCCCTCTGTCTCTCACCCAGTCATGTTGTATCAGAAAGTCATTTCTGGTCCAATAATGTGTTAAGCCAACAAAATGCCGATGAAAAAAAATCGACAAGCAAGATATAAACATGACACTTCCTTTATCTTCCTCTCCTTAACAACTGGGTTGAGATATATTCTGCCTCTGCAGTTGGCGAAAACATATAAACAACCACATGATTAGTAGTCACTGGTAGCCATATCTCAATAAATGGGTCATGGGGAAAAAACAAAACCAAAGAAGAAGTCAGCCCAGAATGTGATCAAGGGACTGGAGCAATTTCTCTAAACAAAATATGGACATTTCAGTCTATGTAGCTGAAATAAAAAGCAAAATCAAATCAGCTGCAGTACGACAGGTATCCAACTGCAGTGAGAGGCTTTTTCACTTTTTAAAAAATGTTGCCATCCCTGGCTAAGGTTTAAAGTGCTATTTTGACAGTTTTGCATCTTAAGGGATATTTTATTTTATTTATCCCTTTCTCAATTGAGAGCAGCTCTAAGTAGTCCAACCATGTTAGAAAACCATGGATTATGCCTTTTTCAAAGCAACCACCCTGTGTCAAAACTTTCGCTGATTTACTCATCCCAATCCAATAATACCTTTCATCAATTTGTATCTATATGAAGTCAGGATTGCTGTTTTTGTTGTATTGGTGCAGTGTGTGTCTCATTTTATTTGCTTGTACTGAACCACATTTTCTGTTTTAATGTGCACTGCCTCAGTTTACAGAGTTATTTCTGGAGCTTTTCACAGTCTCTTTTATCTAAATCACAAGCCAATATGGCAACTTCACTGTTCATTTGTCACTCAGATTATGAGTAAATGAAAAAAATATAATTCTAATATTGATTGTAGGAGAAACACTGTTTGCATTTCTCTTTTGTGAAAATAATCCATTTATTCCTAACTTCTGCTCCCTTAGTTGTTAAATCTGCTTTGAGGTTTTTGGTGAAGGACTTGTGAGAAGAATTTCAATGTTCAAGAAGTCCAATCTTTTTCTATATTCTTAGAATACTTTCAAGGAATAGTAAAAGATTATTGTGTCTCATTCATTAAAAACTAATTTACACAAAAAGAGGAATAAATACAATGCCTATAATTTTATGAATTGATATATGACTGATATGATGTTGATTACAATGTTACCTTGGTATTTAATTGCTTGAAAAATCATCAAATTTGGTACTCAATGCTTTTTGTTGTGAAATTTTGTCCCAGTACTCATCATTTGGTACTCAATGCACAAGCTAGAACTTGTTGGTGTCATCTGCCTTGTGACTCACTACATTATTCCTTATGGGAAAATATTGTTTGGTACTCATCATTTTTGATACTCTTGCGCCTTAAACCAATTAACTATGAGTACCAAGGTATCATTGTATAATGGTTGACTTTGATTATACTGGCTATCTTCCAGTCATCCATATACTATTTGCATAATCCTGAAAAAGGTAAACAATATTCATATTTTTTTTTTTTTTTATTTTTTAATTACATTTATATGCCGCCCTTCTCCGAAGACTCAGGGCGGCTTACAATTTTTTGGGATACAACCCAGTGTGCTCAGCAATAGCCTTCATTCCATTGTATATGCCTGCTTATTACTAAGCGGCATTTTTACAAAGTCAGCTAATTGCCCTCAACAATCTTGGGTCCTCAATTTACCTACCCCGAGAGGATGGAAGTCTGAGTCAACCTTGAGCCTGGTGGGATTCAAGCCTACAGTAATTGTAGACAGCTGGATCTTAAGAGCAGGCATTTAACAGCCTGAGCCACCAAAGCTCATATTATGCTGCCATTACTTTTTTTTAACTATTTAACAAAGTAAAAATGTTCCAATTTCTTCAGCATCTTTTTGATGTCAAATATAAATGTTTTGAACCTCCTTGGTAATCTTTCATTTACATTCTTATTCTTATCATCATCATCATCATCATGTTTCTACTTTGTTTACTGATCCTCAAATCATCTGCTAGGTTCAGGGCATTTCCTAAAATTAAGTTACTCTCCTCTGGTTCATGCCATGTAATACTGCTTTCCTACTTTGCTTTTGTTAGAGTCAAGCTTTTTATTAAAAGACAATTTGTCCAAAAAAATTGCCTTGAAGCTCTGATGAGAATGCAGCGGCACAAGTACAACTAATATCCTGTCTCTCCAGTTTTTGTCTGAGCTGCATGTTTCAGTGAAATTTTCTTATTGAGCATTCATGTGCTTAACAGTGCTCACAATGCTCAGGGCTGACAGCAAGAGGGCATTGAATGCAATATTCAGTAGCTGCTCTTTATTTTTTTGACATACATAAATATAAAACATTAAAATATCAGACCTTCACATTAGAACATGTCTCCTTGGGCAAAATCCATGAGAAGCAACAAAAACCAGAACTTAGGGAGCTCAGTGTCAGGTTCAAAACTCCAGACTGATAATGACCAATTGTGTTACTCCAAGTTACAAGTAGCTAAATATATGGCAGAATGCTTGTTTTCCTTCTAACAGTTCTTGACTCGATGAATGGCGTATTTAGTTAAATAAAATTGAAACAGGAATTGGAGGGTTATGCCAACTTATCACCTTTGGGTAGGAGTCTGTAAAGATCCAGGTCATGGTTGTCCCAAAGGTGCTTTGTTCAGGAGGCAACTGGACTTTCTGGTTTTTGCCTTTGAAGATGTTTCGCTTCAATGACCCTCTAAAAGAATGCAAATTACCATCTGTCTACAAGGATTATAAATCTTTCCATTCCCCACTATCCTGTCAGAGCTGAAGAAGCTTCTTGGATGAGAAGCGAAACATTTTCAAAAGAAAAAAACAAGGAAGTCCAGTTGCCTTTTGAAAAAAGCATCTTTGGGACTTTGGATAGGAGGTTGAAATGATGGTATATGTGCAACTACACAGGACAGAGATCATCTCGCCCCTTTCAGTCCAGTTCAAGGCCAAAGTTGGCTTCAGGATAAAGTCTACCATGGTTGCATTCTCAGATAACTTCTTGTGAGAAACGGACTGTTAATCCATTTATATAAAAAGTTTATATAGAAACTTTTTATACCACCAGATGTTCTCCTAGACTGGGCTGAAATTTGGGAAGTGATTCTACTTCTACTTATAGGAACACCATCAAAAGTTCCCAAGGGTTTTGATAGCTAATGCGATGGGATGCCATGAACCATTATTCTGTTCCTAAAGCTATTTCAAATCAAATGAGGGAGATGGTAATTGGGAATTTGGTGCCAAACCTCTCAATATGCTGGTGACACCTGACTCGGCTGCTCTATGATGTCTAGAGGGCTTGTATAGTTTTATGTCACTATATGGATGAGTCATAATAACTGATGACTGAATCTTGACAGTGATGTTGCACATGTGCACTTCCCAGACAGGGGAACAGAGGAGCATCCTGAACTAAGTGAGTCATGCTCACTTTTATATTGGTTGGGCATGCTCTCTTGGATTCTTCACAGGACTACGAGTTCTGTGGCTAAGAGTGGCTATTGGATATCATCTATGGGCTTTGCAGGACAAAGATAGCCTAGCTTTTGATCTTTGCACACTGTTTATTTCACATTTGAACTACAATAATCCACACCATATGGGGCTCTCCTGGGGCTTAAAGCTGCAGATGGGGCCATATGTGGCAGCCAGGTGCCAGGTGGGACACTAGCCATGCACATTACATCTTCCTTGAAGCAACTGCCAATTAGCTGTTGAGAAAGATAGAAGGATTTGTTCTTGATTCAAAGCTTTGAAACAACAGGAGACCAGGATACTTCACATATTGCTTTCATCATGAAAGACTTGGTTGATCACTTCAATCATCAGGGAAGACACACCAGTATTGGCAAAACACTATCTTGTGGGGGCCTTCCCTATGATGACATCACCATTTGATGTTACTTGATCTCTAGATTTTTGAGGCCCAGTAAAAATAATATATACGGAGGTTCCAATTCTGTATAGACTTAACATTTATACAGAAGTGTTTAAAATTGTCTAAGGCAGGCTCCCAAAGCTTCAAAACAACTAACATTTTACAGGGGTCAGCTATTTTATATACACACATATACACTCAACTACTATTTTTAGAAACTATGTTTTCCCATCGGAATTTGTTCAAAAAGCATAAGAAATGCAGACCGCTACCTTTTCACTGCTTTCGAAAATCAAATTTTTCTGCTACTAAATGCAGAAGCTGTTTTGCTCCATAAGTCTCCCTCCCTTTTGGGTTCATCAAAGGAAAGCGAAAGTATCTTGCTGTGCAAAGCACTCCAGGGAGACATTTGAAAATCTTCTCTTCTAACTAACACTTTTAAAGGTTATTAAAAGTGTGAGGAAAATACTCCCATCAGTGCTTCAGTCGAAGCTTGTTTTGTAGCATGCAAGATCAAAGCCCAAACATTTCCCTTTTAAAGAGATTTAAATCCTAGATGTTGTTTGTGCTAATTATTTCTTGCAACATCCTGCAGAATAGATGAAACCAGTCATTGGGTTGTTCCAAGACTCCAATTATATTAAATCAAACTCCCATAATAGAAAAGGCTTTATGCAGAAGTTGCTCTACAAAGGAATAATGAAAATTGCATTTAGAAATATCAATAAAAGTCAAGAGCCGGGAAGCACAATGTTTGGATGAGTGAGCATGCATCAATCTATTTATTTCATGAAGTGTCTTGTATCACCTCTTTATTGCCACAGTAAGCTACAAAAAAGCCCTGCAGATATTTTGAACAACAGCCCTCATATACTTGGAATGGTGGCCCATAGTAGATGGGAATTGGAATCCAAAACTTTAAAAGATTTTTAACCCAGCTTAGTTTATAGAAGCTTTTTATACCACCAGATGTTCTCCTAGACTGGACTGAAATTTGGGGAGTTATAGTGATTCTACTTGTAGGAACAGCGTCAAAATTTCCCAAGGGTTTTGATAGCTATGTGATAGGATGCCATGAGTTACTATTCTGTTCCTAATGCTATTTCAAACCAAATGAGGGGAATGGTCATTAGGAATTTGGTGCCAGATGCCTCAATATGCTGATAACATCTGACTCGGCTGCTCCATTGGATTGCCTAATCCTGCCCTGAAGAACCTGTCTACCTTCCCTTAGTTTTTTCCTCCCTTAGTTTCTCTTCCCATCCTCTTCTGCTATGGTGGTTTCCTCTCTATCCAACATAGATAGCAAGCTTCACAGGGCCGCAATATGTCCTGCACACTGATGGTAAAACACTAATTGCAGAGACAAAAATATCTTACATGGTCCTGAAGATGTCCCCAATGTCTCTTATTGCTAGTGAGTCTTATCTCAGACAAACAAATACTTCACTTACAGGTAGTCCTCAACTTACAACCACAATTGAGCCCCAAGTTGCTAAGTGAAACATTTGTTAAGTGAGTTTTGCCCCATTTTATGTCCTTTCTTGCTACAATTGTTAAGCAAATCATTGCAGTTGGTAAGTTGGTTTACCCATTGACCTTGCTTGACAGTAGGTTGCAAAAGGTGATCACATGATCCCAGGGCCTTGCACCCATCATCAATGCGAGTCACAAGTTGCCAAGTGTCTGAATTTTGATGACATGGCGTGGGAATGCTGCAATAGTTGTAAGTGTGTAAAAATTGGTCATAAGTCACTTTTTTCAGTAATGTTGTAACTTTGAATGGTCACTAAATGAACTATTGTAAGTCGAGGACTACCTGAACTCCCAAGAAAAGCAGTTCTTTTCTTCTGATTTGGTGGCGGGGGGGGAACAGTTGTCCACATTGACTGGCCTCGTATTGTGCAAACCACTTTTCTTATGAAGAGGGAGCTGAGTTATCTCTCTCTCAGTGGTTTGCCAACTCAAACAAGATGTTTCCCTGTGGGATAAATGTGCCCTGGAGGCATCTTTTCTTTCTGCTGTATCCTCGTGATGTTGCCACACCAAGAGTACAGCATCCAATTTTGGTCACCACATTATAAAAAAGATGTTGAAACTCTAGAAAAAGTACAGAGAAGAGCAACCAGGATGATTAGGGGACTGGAGACTACAACATACGAAGAACGGTTACAGGAACTGGGCTTGGCTAGTCTAGTGAGGACTAGGGGAGACATGATAGCAGTGTTCCAATATTTGAGGGGCTGCCACAGAGAGGAAGGGGTCAAGCTATTTGCTAAAGCACCCGAAGGTCAGACAACGAATACTGGATGGAAAATGAACAAGGAGAGATTCAAGCTGGAAATAAGGAGAAACTTTCTGACACTGAGAACAATCAACCAATGGAACAGCTTGCCCTCGGAAGTTTTGGGAGCGCCATCACTTGAGACTTTCAAGAAGAGATTGGACTGCCATTTGTCAGAAATGGTGTAGGGTCTCCTGCTTGGGCAGGGGGTTGGACTAGGTGACCTACAAGGTCCCTTCCAACTCTGATTATCTGTTATCTGTCTTTCACTCATTCTCAGCTCATGAATGAAACAGATTAAACTCATCATCTGACTTAAAGATAGCATTTTCTCCCTTCTTCAGATTCCTTCCAAAGGGAGCCTTGGGATGTATAAAATCTGTTTTGTTTTCCCACCAATTACGTTAGAGGGAAGTCAGCTGACTACTTCAACTTGAAAGAGAGGCAATAGAAGCAGGGTGTGGAACAGCAATTTCATGCCGATGCAGTTTTCTGCCAGCTAAAATACAGGTGGAAAGCACTAGGATTGAATAGTGGGAAAAGTCCAATGAATAATTTGGTGGAGCCCAGCTGCAATTCTTATAACTAAACAGTTGCAAAGCAATAGGAAAATGTTGAGATTTATCAAAGCTCATTAGAAGAAGCTAGGCTTTCAGAAAACAAAAGAAGGAATGCTGTTTGAACATTATTTAGAAATCTTGCAAATATGTGTTTTTTTTACTGTGCTCATCAGCCCTTCCCCCTTTTAGTTAACAAGGAATTCAGAAAGAGCAATGCCTACACTCCTATGCAGAAAATGTGCATGGAGAAAGATGCCAGACAATAAGGAAGACATCCCTCCCTGCTGATCACTCCCTATTTTTCTGCATTTTTAAGTTAAGCAGAATAATACATTGGGGACTGTGCACGAAACAATTTTTTTCAAGGCAAATATCATATGCTTTGCTATAATCTACTCATCCTTTCCACAATCATTCATTTTCATACATTTGTACAGTGTCCCTTTCCTTGCAGTGAACTCTCATGCACCCCTTCTCTCAGCTCAATGGGATTTATGTCCAGTAAATAAGAAGAATCCTGACTAAAAGGAAATAAGGTTTTTCAGCCTGGAGTGCAGGTCCATTTTCAACAAACATAAATGTTTTGCTATCAATGCCCTCACTGGCAACACCTCAGAAAGAGTGCACTCTGAGTCCAGGACATCGAAAATGCTTCTGTAGTCTTAAAGATCAATTTGTTGCTTAGACAACCTAGTTTTACATTTTTCTTCTTCTTCCAGCTGTAAACAGTAAAAAGGAAATTCAGATTAAAACTCATTCCTGTGAACTAGAAAATTCTTATCCCAGCAGATTTTTTTTTACTTCCTTTCCCTCCCTTTTAGATGACAGGATTATAAGCTTCTAAACGAATTACACCCAAATTTCATATAAAATACAACGCAAACCTTTTTCTATTATAGTGATTTATTTCCCAGAATAGTTTTACTGTTTCCGAACAAGGAGTAGCATTTTCCCTGTCTGTATGGTTCATAAAACTGGCTCATATGATGATTCCCTAATAAGAACAGCAATATGCACTTCTCCTTTTTCATGTAAACTAAGCAAATATGGATCACTTTTCATTAAGTTATTCAAATAAATATGTCAGGGGTTGAGGGGTTTCTGAACCACTGAAATTATGGTGCATCGGCTTGCTTTTGATATCAAAAATACACTCATGAACTTCAACCTAATTTCACCCTCCCTATTCATCCTAAATACCGAAATCTTTTATTTTCATGGGAGTCTTTAGGGAAAAGCACAGATCTGAAAATGGATGGGAATTATTGTCAGAAACAGGCAAGAGGTTATTGCAAAAAAGCAAGGTATTTTGTTGATCTCTGAGGAGGAAGATTTCTCTATAATACTATCGGTTCCAGATAAAAAGGCAGTAGCGAAGTAATAAAACAAGCTTAACTTTTTATTGCTTTTAGTAAATCTCAGAATGGGGAACTGCAAATTTAAAGGCATCCAGAGCTCTTACATGATGCCAGTATCTGTGCTACATAATAAGCACAATCAAATTTGACATTTAGAAAATACACTACTTCTTGAAAGTGCTTTAATGTAGCGGTTATGTATTCCCTGAAGATTCCCTATTACAAATGTAAAGAAATTACAGCAACTGATGTTTTTTTTTTGTTGAGCAATTTGCATTGGGAGACAAAATTGCAAACAGTAAGTGTCACTTAGGATATGAGTATTACAGTATGTTTATCAGCATTACTTGGATTACTAAAGCTCTAAATTACCAGGTGGGTAGTTCAGAGGTGGTATTCAGCAGGTTCTGACCAGTTCTGGAGAACTGGTAGTGGAAATTTTGTGTAGTTTGGAAAACCAGCAAATACCATCTCTGACTGGCCTCGCCCCCATCTATTCTCTGCCTCCCGAGTCCCAGCTGATTGGCTCGGTCTTCTTTGTTGCCCTGCACAGGAGAATGGAGCTGGAAAGCAGGTTAGTGGGATGGGGAGGGAATGGGATTTTGCAGTAACCTTCCACCAGGAGTGGGGATGGATTGGAGATTTTGCAGTATCCTTCCCCTGCCACGCCTACTAAGCCACGCCCATCAAGCTACTCCCACAGAACCTGTAGTAAAATTTTTTGATTCCCATCACTGGGGTAGTTGTATTAGTAAGCTGCATAAAATTTATCAAACATGTGAAATGTTATCCTGGCCCAGATCAAGCAGCTCAACTAGGTCAGACACGGCTTCCTGGTTTATCATTCCAAAATTTAACAGATTCTGGTGTGAACAGAAGTGCAATGCATGTTAAAAGAATGGGTGAGTTTCTAATTGTGCACTTGTGGCTGCATCCTACTTCTTTTGACCTTCAAACACCTTGGACTGCATTTTTTTATATATAAAGTTGGACTTCATTGCATCTTTTGTGGCTGGGTTTGTCACGTTTGGCATTCTGAGAGCCTATGAGAGAAAACTGCTGTCAGGATGGGTCTGGCAAGTCACAAAACATCTATCTATGAGAAGGCAAACATGTGACGCTGCATCCCATCATCCTTCCTTTCTCCCAAGATCTTCTTTACCACTTTTTTCTTCCTTTCTGTTTTTCTAGGCAGGTAAACAGACTTCCCAGCTGAGCCCTGGGTTGTGGCAGTCTATAATTTTAATGGCCTAAAAATACGTCCTGAGTGTACATGAGATCCAGACTCTTCATGAATGTAAATCTTATGTTAGAGGTTGGCATTCTGAATACAGCAGCCTCACTTTTCATTTATCTGAAAAGATCTTCATTTAATTTAAAAGACTTACAAGTACATATGGGAAACATGAAACATAGCATGCACCAAGGAAGGCATCTATTATGCACTTGGTAGCTTTAGGCTGGCTACAACTGGGATCCAGACTTCAGTGTAATTATCACAGTTTTTATATTTCACATTTCATTTCCCTCTGATCTCACTATTATTTTTATTGCTCAACACTTCAAATGTATAAAGAGTTAAGGAAGGTGACCCTGAAAGAAATATGCAAGGATTGTGATCTAGGCAAATATTCTTCATGCCCTGAAAAAGCAGATAATATTTGGAAGTTCTTGCTTATATCCCAGTGATTCAATGGACTGTAAGAAGGGAGAGAGTATATAGCACAATGAGACTTGCCTGATTCTTGTATAATTTTCGTTGTATGAGGTACAATGACAATTAAGTAAACTAACTAACCGAAAGTAATTTTAGAACTAATTGTGAAATTGATTTCCTGGTGTAGTCTACCTAGCAAGGCTAACAATGTAGCACTAGCAATAGCACTTAGACTGCTTTATAGTGCTTTACAGAGCACTATATAGTGCTTTTTTACAGAGTCAGCATATTGCACCCAACAATCTGAGTCCTCATTTTTCCCACCTTGGAAGGATGGAAGGCTGAGTCAACCTTGAGCCTAGTGGGATTTGAACAGCCAATAGTCAGCAAGTGGCCTGCAGTACAGCACTCTAACCACTGTGCCACCAAGACTGTTATGCTTCTTGTCTCTCGGACCTTAAAGATAGGGCAATGCAAGGATTCTTGGAATAATAATTTATTGTTATAGGGTAGAAACATAACGCTCTGAAAGCCTGCCAGAGTGTCCTTTTTGCTGCCTCTTATAGTAAACAAAATCAAGAAGGATTATTTTGACTTTCTTTCTCATGTTTGCTTCAATCTCTGGACTGTGTAATCATTTCTCCTAATCCTTCCTTAGAATGGAGACTTCCTACATAATACAGTAACAGTAAGACTCTTGTATATACATATTTTGATTATGGATTATATCACCCTGGGGTAAGAATTGCAATAAGGAATTAATGATAAGCAAGAGTATTGGCTACTAATTTTTAACAGTGCTGGGAATTCTGGGAATTGAAGTCCACCCATCTTAAAGTTGTCAAGGTTGAGAAACACTGGTTTAAACCATTAATGGAATATTTCATTATGAGATGTCACTACTGTAGTACCATTAGAACTTTTGTTATTTGGATAATTTCTGCTTGGACCCTGAAAACACAAAAGATGCAAGCTGTCTTTTAATACTCAATTCATGTCTAATGTCCTAAGACACAGAAGAAGGAAACGCTAAGTAACATCTATTTGACAGTGTTTTTAAGGAAACTATATTAAGATAAGAGCAGGCTGCTCTACTTACATAAATCAATTTAACCAATAGAAGAGCTTTGATACATTATTTTAAAAGGTACTCTCAGTGAAACTGCAGTCTTCTACATGATGCACCCAAAATGACTATAAACATACTGTGTAGAAAGGTGAAAGCTTTTTCTCAGTCTTGAACAACGTGCCTACTAGCAAGAAGGGACAATGCAATATGGAAGACATTTGTTTCTTAGAATTAATTAGCTGTCTGGAGTTATTAAATGCCCTTGCTGGCCTGGTACTAATAAAATCAGAAGCTGTAAATTTGAGTGAAAGTAATTACAGCCACAATGTTTAGAACTGTCCAGAATTAATATTGAAGAACCATATTACAATAGAATAGATTGATGATATTAAGATAACCAGAATATTATCTTTTACGAAAAGATAACATATATCTCAATATTCTGAACAAAAATGAAAAAGCTTCAACATGTGAAGCTTGTGCTTGTTGAACTTCAGAATGAAACCAGGGGTGGGATCTGACCGGTGTAAGTACCGGTTCGGTGATTTTACATTTTGCGCCCCCATGCGCGCTTTGTGCACATGCACACCTGATGTGTGCTGCGCTTGTGTATATCATCGTCATCTAGCTGCCTGGACAGCTGAGCAGCACTGTGTGCGGATGTGCAGCAGTTGAAAAAGCACTTTTTTCCTGCTTTTCCAACCGCAGCTGTGTCACGCAAAGCAGCTGGGGTTGAAAACGCAGGAAATAAAGGTCAGCTAAGAGCCCAGGTGGGCGGGTGGGCCAAAACAGCAGCAAACATAGAGCCAGTTCTATGTATGCTCTCTGTTTGCTGCTTTTCAGAGCAACCAGTTCTACAGAAGTGGACAGAACCGGTAGAATCCCACCCCTGGATGAAACTACCGCTGAAGCTTCAGAATCCTAGTAAGTAAGCATCCATGTCTAAGTACACATATTTCTTAATTCTTTTAGAAGAAAAACAACAGCTCCTTTGATATTGGACCCGAAAGTCTTATGGTATGCTACTGGGTAATAAACATAAGGTAAAGGTTTCCCTGCCCAGTTGTGTCTGACTCTAGGGCGCAGTGCTCATCTCTGTTTCTTGGCCAAGAAAGCCAGCATTGTCTGAAGTCATGTAGCCAGTATGGCTATGTGCCAAAGGCACATGGAACACTGTTATCTCCCTGCCAAAGTGGTACCTATTTATCGACTTGCATTTGCATGCTTTCAAATTGCTAGATAAGCAGAAGCTGGGGAAAGGAACGGGAGCTCACTTTGTTGCGTGGCGCTCGGGTCTCAAACCTTGCCTGTCAGCTTCTCAGTTGATAAGCTCAGCGTCTTTTAGCCCTGAGCCATCACCCCCTGATAAACATAAGTCTAATGGAATGCGAATCAGCAAAGAAATGTTCTATGCTTTTACCTTTAAATTTTACCTATCATGGTAATTTACCTATTTACCTTTTGCCTATCATGCTCTTACGTTTTTACTTTTAAAATAAAATATAAAATGCTGCTCAATGGCTTTTGTTGCCTTTCTTCAACAAGGCCTCTATTTGAAACCTCAGAGCTATCAAAATGATGTCAAATGTGTCCTGATGCCATTTGTGTGGATGATGCCTTGACACAAATTACAACAGTTGCTTGCCCTCCCCCATGGACATCTATGGGTCAGTTGCTAACATCTAAAATGGGTCATTCAAACTCCTGAGCATTCAGGAACTATAGCAAACAAAATGTTCACCCTAGCAATAAATGACACACTCTTCATCTTAATGAGCTGGAAACTGCTCCCACTTACACAGATTCTTTTATTATGTGTAGCCAAGCTTGATCTTTCTGTTGGAGTTAAACTAAATACATCAAATTGAGTGTGAGTGTTTTTATGTCTTCTTTTAAGAATACAAAACGCTGCCTTTCAAAACAGAAGTTTTTCCAAGGTAAAGTACTCAGTGCCTCAACCAGGCAGTTAGTGCATAACTAAAACCACCTTAACTCTGTCTCAGGCAGGAATGATGGAGTGACATCAGTGTCAAGTCACATCAATTGCTACATCCAAATAGAAGAAATTCCTGGCACCTAAAACATTGAGGCTAAATCAAATCAGATACTACTGATCCATACAACCGAAAGTAAAATGTTACAATTCTCTCTTTTAGCAGGAAGAAAGTAGGAAAGTCTTATTTGCTATACCCGTAGTGTGGTAATTGTGGAGGGGTCTCGGAGGCGTCCATCTTCATCTTTGAGATTATAGCCCTCTGGTCTTTTATCTCTTTCACTGACTTTCCAGAGTTTCACAGTTTTATCTGGAAGAAAATCAGAATGCTTCATTGATTTACTGAATTATTATGCATTTTGTAAGAGTTAGGATGTATTATTACTTATCACTTGCACAGTTCATCAGCAGTGACCAGTTATTTTATCCCTGCTACCATCTTCTATAAGGCAGAAGGCAGCTGAAGAGTCTTAAGAGAATCAATGACTATGGGAAAATGAGAAATGTGTAATTGAACCTTTGTCAATTGCAATGTTTTTCAAAATTGGCGACTTTAAGATATATGAACTCCAACTCCCAGAATTCTGAGTCAGTATGCTGGAGGAAATTCTGGGAACTGAAGCCCACATATCTTAAAAGTTACCAAGCTTGAGAACACTGATTTATTGGATCATAAGGCAGCGACCCCCAATCTTTTGGGCAACAGGGACCAGTTCTGTGGAGAGAGGTTTTTCTGCGGACCGGAAGGGGTGTGGTTTCGTGTGCTGCCTACAACCTGCAAATAGGGCTTTGCTTGTTTGTGTGGCCCAGTACAGAGGTGGTATTCAGCAGGTTCTGACCAGTTCTGGGGAACCTGTAGTGGAAATTTTGAATAGTTTGGAGAACCGGCAAATACCACCTCTGACTGGCCCCCACCCCATCTATTCTCTGCCTCCCGAGTCCCAACTGATCGGCTGGGTCTTCTTTGGTTGCCCTGCACAGAAGAACGGAGCTGGAAAGCAGGTTAGTGGGGTGGGGAAGGAATGGGATTTTGCAGTAACTTTTTCCCAGGAGTGGGGAGGGAATGGAGATTTTACAGTATCCTTCCCCTGAGTGGGGTGGGAATGAAATTTTACAGTATCCTTCCCCTGCTACGCCCACCAAGCCACGCCCACAGAACCAGTAGTGAAAAAATTTGAATCCCACCACTGGCCCAGTTGCTGGCATGCCAAGGCCTGGTGCCATTCCATGCGTCAGGAGTTGAGGACCCCAGTCTTAAGAATCTGAAGCCCAAGACCTCTTCAAGTAGCTTCAGCAATCTTCTTGCTCGGACATAGGATGAGTTTTTACAACAATAGACACAAATAGTAGGAACTTTCAAGGATATATATACTAGGAATGATATTTCTATGTATTAAAAATGATCTAGAATTAGGATTGAATATAGTGGTGACTATATTTGCAAATTGCACTATAATTTAGCTTGGTTAAAACAAAAAGGAACAAATAAAAGACTAAGATAGTGCATGTTCTTCAGATTCTGTGGCATTCATGTCCCATCTACAGATTGTCTCATCATCACATACCAGTTAAAACAGAAAATACTGAACGTACAGATGCAGAAAAGGGAAAGTGTAGTCACTGAGCTGTAATATCCCTTGATGACTACTTCTGTAGCCTTCCAGAGTCCTTCTGAAGCTCCCTGACATTTGATTAAAAAAAATTCATGGCCTAGTTTCTCCTGCTATCTCATTTCTGAATATTTCAAATCAAGTTTTGAAGTTGCAGACTATAAATATAGGTCTAAATGAACAAGAGCACTGATTACAAACTGGGTGCTAAAATTGAATACCCAGCATGTTGGATATGTCAAGCTCAATTAATTTTACTTTGGTCTAAGAGGAGGGAACAATTTAGACTGAAAGCCAGGACACCCAATGCTCCATAAAAGCAATTTTGAGTTACATGAGATCTAACTGCTCTAGCCAAGCTTTGATTGCAACATATTACACTGCAAGTACAAAAGATAGCAATGTATGCATGAAAAAGGAGCCCAATCATGTTGGTAATTTACCCAAAAGTCAGTTTCAAGCTCAATGATAGGAATAAAAACTGACATTTTATCATTGACGCTGAATCCATGTTAAATTCCACAATTGCCAGCTTGCCTGGCAGGTGAATATTTCCATTGGCTTCATCATTTTGCTGTCATTCTGTTTATTGTGTACCATGAAATCCTGTAGGAAAAAGAGCCTCAGGAACATGTGGCTTTTATTCTGAATAATGGTGTTTTCATTTCCCCCTCCTGGTGGGCATTCTATCAGCAGTTTGTCATTGTTCCCACAAGTTTTAAAGACAATCTTATTCATCTTCATTTCTCCCATCCCCATTTTTCACTTATGGATTGCAGTTGACTCGTATAGATTTTGTTGTATTAACTCATCCTGAAAAAAGTTCAATTCACATACTGTGTTTTTGGAAAGGAATATTAAAGAACATTTAGGGACAACTGATAGAAGTAATGTCTGAGCTGGACATCTTCCCAGCATATGAAAACACTTTCTGAAACTGCAAACTAATTCTCCTATGAATAAAAAAACTATTTAAAAACTCAATTATCAGAACATTAGACTATCTAATTAATCTTCATTGTGTTTCAGTGAGTCTTCCCCTCAAATGAGTTTAATAACTCTCAGAATTTTATTACAATGATCAATAGGGTAAATTCCCCAACACAAAGTAAGTTGACGATGAAAGATAATTAGACCTCTTTCCTCTATAGTAATTAAGTCACATTCATCTTAAAGCTCATCCATCCTGATAACAGCACTGGATCTAGTGACAGTTATGTGAACATAATCTACATTTATGCTTAGGAAATGAAAACTAAAACATACCCACGCAAATTCTGTCATGGCCTTTCCGGCACAGTCAAGAGATTTAAAAAAACCACTAAGTTTTCAGTCACTGTATTAGGTACATTAAACCTGATACAATTTGAAGCTGAATCAAGACAAAAATTAGAGTGATTTTCTTACATTAGAGTTATCAAAGACAAGTTGTCTCTAATCACTGTATTGTAATAAATTGACCATGTGAGGGCTGAGAATAGAGGGGCCGGAAAGATTCATATTTAGGACCAAACACAGTTAAACATATTTAACTTAATTTGGTTAAACATATTTAATACCACTGACAATACTGCTGCCCTACAAAGTGATCTTGACTATGTATCAGAATGGTTGAACAATTGGCAACTTCAAATCTCAACCAACAAATGCTCTGTCTTACACATTGGCAACAAAAATCAGAACACTAAACACAAACTGGGCAGATACGACCTCGTAGACGACCCTCACTCTGTCAAGGATCTAGGAGTACTCATTTCAAAAGATCTAAGTCCCAGAGCTCAATGTAACAGCATTGCCAAGAAGGCATTAAGAGTTGTTAACCTAATTTTGCGAAGCTTCTTCTCAGGTAACACTGAACTACAAACCAGGGCATATAAAACCTTCACCAGACCAATTCTCGAATACAGCTCATCTGCCTGGAATCCACACTGTATAATGGACATTAATACAATTGAACGAGTCCGGAGGTATTTAAGAGAAGAGTACTCCACTCCTCCACTCGCAATAGAATACCTTATGCCACCAGGCTTGAAATTTTGGACCTAGACAACTTAGAGCTACACTGCCTACCGTCTGACCCAAACTTAGTACACAAAATTGTCTGCTACAATGTCCTACCTGTCAATGACTACTTCAGCTTGAACCACAATAACACACGGGCAAACAATAGATACAAACTCAAAGTAAACCGCTCCAAAGTTGACTGCAGAAAATACGACTTCAGCAACAGAGTGGTCAATGCCTGGAACTCACTATTTGACTCTGTTGTTACATCCTCAAACCTCCCAAACTTTAACCTTAAACTGTCTACCGTGGACCTCACTCCATTCCTAAGAGGTCTGTAAGGGGGCGTGCATAAACGCACCAGCATGCCTACCGTCCCTGTCCTACTGTTCCCATTTATTCATACTCATTTATTATGTACCGTGTTTCCCTGAAAAAGACACTGTCTATATTTTTTGGCTCCCAAAACACACTAGGTCTTATTTTCAGGGTAGGTCTTATATATTTATGGTGCCAAATAGTGTGAGTGTGTAGGGGGGTGGTGTTTCTGCACGGTTGCTCCCTGAAAAGTCTTCCTGGAACTAGATTTGCACTAGGTCTTATTTTCAGGGTAGGTCTTATATTAGTTTAGAAAATAGTGGTAGTCTTACTTTCGGGTGGTCTTATT
Organism: Naja naja; assembly: GCA_009733165.1. Classification (NCBI taxonomy): domain Eukaryota; kingdom Metazoa; phylum Chordata; class Lepidosauria; order Squamata; family Elapidae; genus Naja; species Naja naja. The sequence continues at coordinate 107,373,026 of CM019149.1, forward strand.
TTGGGAATGCCTGTTTATAATTATACGTTTATATGTTATATTCATACTTATACTTGTTTTCCCACACATGCTTGAAATAAATAAATAAATAAAACTGATCAGCATTTTTCTGCTGTTGAAGATTTTTTTTTCATGAAGTTATTGGCAAACCCATGTGTAATTTTCCATTTTACCCTATAAAAACCACACCCTCATTATTTGTCCTGTCTTACAGTGTTTCTATTATTAATCAGCCCACTTTATTATATTTTTCATTAGATGCGCAGTAGACAATGCAGAGTTCTTTAGAGGCATCTGACCATTAGTGACCATTACCATGATTCCTTGTTTTCAAATTGATAATGAAATGAGTACATGTCATGACTCATGTTCAAGGTAAAACTAGAAAATGACATACTCAAAATTTTGTTTCTTGTAATTAGAAGACTATTCTATGAATTAGAATGTTCTGGGGAAAAAACCATTATTTTTCTTTAATTTTAAAGATCTTTTTTCCTTATGAGTCTTTCTAGCTGAGAAAATATCCATATTTTATCGCCAGAGCCATTCTGGCATCCAGCATCAATGGCATAATCGGCCACGAATGAGCCAATGAAGTAGAAGCCCTAGTTTTGTGGCACAAATATTTATATAGGCATGTGTATTTGTTTGTATCTGTTTGTGCATACAAACTCCCATATTAGAAGGAGGAATGACAGAAACTACTGAAGTAACCAGCCAACTAATTAATTAAAGGGGGTAAAATTAATAGTCTTGGTCCATTTGGCTTAAGACAGCTTGCATTTCCTTTTCTCCCTCTCCATTCAATGTTAGATGGCATTCCACAAAATGTTCAGAACCTTTTTTAAAGCTTCCATGGCATGCATTAATATTATTTTATATAGTTACAACTTTGAAGTCAATGCTTCCAAGGGCCTTGGTCAGAAAAATAGTACTTTTCTGCAACATATTAATCATATGTATTTTCTCCTGGGATGGCTCAATGGCTACTTTAAAGAGTGGCAAAATGATTCTATATTTGCATGCCCTGACACTCCAATGCACCTTATTTCCTTCAAGTGCAAAGTGCTTTACAGCCTTTGTTTTCCCCTTTCATCTCAGATTTTGTATTTTATGTTGCAATAAAATTTGCTATATACCATTTTGCAAATGATCTAGCAAAATGGTAAGGACTTTCAAATTCAGTGTTTGTTTACCACAGTTTGACCTTGTGTTACTAGGGTGCCTAATGTGCAGACAAACCTCTAGGCCCATCTGTCTCAATTATCCTTTAATAGTTAATCACTGATCATAACCAGCATCAGATTTTGTAGGTAATGTGCAAATCAGCAACCAGGGAATATAAGTAGCATAAAATTCCCCCACTCCATATTTCCAACAATATGGAACTAAATTCATAGGCACTAAATCCTGAACAAGAACAAAGAGCTGCCAGAGGCATCGATTCATTCTAACATAGCACCTGAAAGTAGGACAAGAAGCAATAGGAAGCTGGTTAAAGGAAGATCAAAACTGGAAATAAGGAGGAATTTCTTGATGGAGAAAAGTATTAAGCTGTGGAACAGCCTGGTTCCCGGAGAGGGAGAGAACTGAAAAAAACAAGGTAGAAGAGACAGTGCTGGGATAGGAGATATGAGCTATCTTGTTAGGCAGTGGACAGCCTAAAACAATGCTTTTCAACCTCATTTAGCAACTTTAAGGTGTATGGACTTCAATTCCCAGAATTCCTCAGAATTTTAGGAGTTGAAGTCCACAAATATTACCATGGCTGATGTTGAGAAACACTTGCTTCTGATACCTATATGGCACACAACAGATGGTTAACAAAGAGGTAAAATTAAATTCCAGGCTCTGTTGAAGATGAGGCAAGAAGTCAACCACCAAGGTTTTACAGAATCATAGGACTGGAAGGGACCTTGGAGGTCTTCTAAATGAACTCTTATTTTTATTTATTTATTTTAGTTATTTGTTTTGTCAATCGCTTACAAGATAATAACTGTAAGGATAAACATAGTTGTGAATACATGAAATGGATACATATAAGAAAAATAAAAAGAAACAATAGGACAGGGACGGCAGGCACGTTGGTGCACTTATGCACACCCCCTACAGACCTCTTAGGAAAGGGGTGAGGTCAATAGTAGACAGTCTAAGGTTAAAGTTTTTGGGTCACCCAAGGCAAGAGTCCTCATACTATCTCAGCCAATCTTTTGTTCAATCTTTTCTTGAAAACCTCCAATGATGGAGCACCTACAATTCCAGGAGGCAAGCTATTCCACTGCTTAACAGTTCTCATGATCATGAAGCTCCTCCTTATTTCCAAATTGGATCTTCCTCTGATGAGCTTCCACTGATGGTTTCCTATCCTACTCTTGGGTGCTATGGAGAATAAACTAATGCCGCCTTCCCTGTGGCAGCCGTTCAAGTATTGAAAGACTCATACGAGTCTTCCTCAGCCTTCTCTTCATGGTTGTAAACATGCCTAGTTTTCATAGAATTTAGCCCCCAGACCCCTTATCATCTTTGTTGCTCTTCTTTGCACTCCTTCCAGAGCTACAGCATCTTTTTTATAGTGTTGTAACCAGAATGGCAGACACAGACTTCTAAATGTGACCTCATCAGTGCAGGATAAAGCAGAACTGTCACTTCTTTGATTCATCAATACTCCCTTGTTTCATTAAAATGTGTTAATCAGAGCTGTACAAAGGCAGGAACTCAGTACTAATTAAGAAAAAAAACTGACCATCTGTTGAGAAGTCCTCTTTACTCCCAAGTGCTGTGTTTCTTAACTGCAGATATTTCTCATGGGCTAGTATTTCATACTGGGCTCAGATTGGGCAATGCTTTAACTGAGGGATCCTTGGTGCTCTCTGAGCTTGTTTGTTTTCTTGCAGATGTTTCGTTACCCTAACTAGGTAACATCACCAGTGCTAGTAAGGAGTGCTGTTTATATTCTGGTGTCTTGCCTGTCCGTGTGGGTTACTTGATTGGGGGTATTGCTTACTTGACTGTGGGTCTGAAGTTAACCTTGGTTAGACCAGCAATAAAGTAAACAACATCCCAATCAAGAAACTGCCAAAGAATCATTAGTCATCGAGTCATCCAACCAACCAAAGAATCTCTAAGATTCCCCTCCCCCACACAGGTAGGCAAGACACCAGAATATAAAGTGACAGTAAACAGCACTCCTACTAGCACTGATGATGTTACCTAGTTAGGGTAATAAACATCTGCAAGAAAACAAGCAAGCTCAGAGAATACCAAGGACCCCTCATTTCAACCCTGATCTACAAATATTCTCCTTTAATGCTTTAACTTCCTGAAGTTACTTCCTGAATCAAGAATCCTTTGCCCCATACAACTGAAGGGGATGTGCATAAGTGCACCAACGTGCCTACCGTCCCTGTCTTATTGTTTCTTTTTTTCCTTATTCGTATCCATTTCATGTATTCATAACCATGTTTATACTTATACCTGTTATCTAATAATTGCTTGACAAAATAAAATAAATAAAATAAATAAATAAAGTTGGTTTTGCAACAACTTAAAAATCCTGGACTAAATCAGGGTCTCTTGTAGTCCACTGCTCTTCATGACATTTGAAACTTGGAAGCAGATATGCTTTATCTTCCAAAAGATAAAGCTTCTAGAAAAAGAGTTGGGAGACCAATATAAATAGACCAATAAGGGCCTTGGTGGCTCAGGCTGTTAAATGCCTGCACTTAAGTTCCAGCAGCCTACAATTATTGCAGGCTCGAATCCCACCAGGCTCAAGGTTGACTCAGCCTTCCATCCTCTCGGGGTAGGTAAATTGAGGACCCAAGATTGTTGGGGGCAATTAGCTGACCTTGTAAAAATGCCGCTTAGTAATAAGCAGGCATATACAATGGAATGAAGGCTATTGCTGAGCACACTGGGTTGTATCCCAGAAATTGTAAGCCGCCCTGAGTCTTCAGAAAAGGGCGGCATATAAATGTAATTAAAAATAAAATAAAAATAAATAAATAGTAGATGAAAGGACTGAAACAGATATTTGCAAAATCCTTCTATATTTAGGCTAGCATCTTCCAAAAGTAACACCTTCAGGGTGAGTAGTAAGAGCAGATATTCTTCACTCTAAGAACAGGACACCATGTTCCATGCAGGCAGTTTGAGAAATTTCAGCCTGCCAACTCAGTTCTCATCTACTACAGCTGCCTTTCTCTACCTGGTATTTCCAGAAGGGTTGGGGCTACCTCTGATTCCAAAATTGTGGAATTACACACAGCATATCAGAAGATACTGAGGAAGCCGCCGGATGTTGTGAGGCTGCATCTTTCTTTACCTTGTAAAGGATCTGGAGAAATAAGCTTGGGGCATTTTAAGACATACTACAGAAAGGAAGAGAGAAAATTCAGTATTAGGGATATCTCCACCACAATCGCTCTTGAGTTGCCCTCTCTGGATCAAACAGAGCAATAAATATTTGTCCTGTAGAGAGATTACAAGTATGAATGATCACAACCTATCAAAGCAGGATATTTTGGCTGGAAAGCAAAAAAAAAAAAGTACCTGTTGTTATAACATACCATTGGTGGAGAGAAGGAAATAGGCTGCATTTTGTTGTGGGAGCCATCGTATTTTATTGATCTTCTCCTCTATCTCTAAGCTCTTCAGGTAATCGAACTCAGGTTCATGGCTCTGGAATGTGCTGTAAACATTATATTCTCCCCTGCGATGGGGCTGATTTTTGCTCTGCAGGAGTGGGAAAGAAAAATAAAGGGATTCTTAGACGTTCCAGAGCTAGCAAATTTTCAATTGATTCTTTTGTTCTCTGAAGATTGTTAAAAGAGAGGAAAATGTCTGATTATGGTGACACATTGCAGTTTAGGTACCAAAGCGGAGCTATTTCTTGCACAATGCCTTCTCCTCCTGTGTCACTTTCTATGTTCACCAGTGACAGGAAGCAGGAAGGGTATCTTTGTTTCATTTTGATTCAAGAATGCATCAGGGCCTCCCTATCATTCAACTTAAAGGCAAATTGGCATGAAGCAACAATTCTCAATTCAAAGAACAAATCCAGCTTGACTGGTGCACAAAATTCTCTCCAACAGAAAGTATACAGTTCTAATATACAAACCTACCGCACATTTAATGTAATAAATGAATTCACAGAGTAAGGTAAACTTAAATATCTGGAATACGGTTTCTAGACAAAGAGTTGGGAGACCAATAGAAAATAACAGACGAAAGGAATGAAACAGATATTTGCAAAATCCTTCTATATTTGGGCTTGCACTGGAAAATAAATGGAAGGGAATGGGAGATAATGTCACTAAAAACTCTGTAACTGTTCTTTCTTACTTTGCACATTGTACACGTTAAAGGTTTAAATAAATAACAGTAATAGAAATATAGTAGTAAACTGAACAAAATTACTCATATCTGACTTTATTTTCAAAGGAGCAGAATATAATACTTGGTGGTGCAGGCTGTTAAATGCCTGCACTTAAGTTCCAGCAGCCTACAATTATTGCAGGCTCGAATCCCACCAGGCTCAAGGTTGACTCAGCCTTCCATCCTCTCGGGGTAGGTAAATTGAGGACCCAAGATTGTTGGGGGCAATAAGCTGACTTTGTAAAAGGCCGCTTAGTAATAAGCAGGCATATACAATGGAATGAAGGCTATTGCTGAGCACATTGGGTTGTATCCCAAAATTGTAAGCCGCCCTGAGTCTTTGGAGAAGGGCGGCATATAAATGTAATTAAAAAAAATACTGAAGCACTTCTGAATGGTACTATCTGGCTATACCCCAAACTGATAGCTGGTTTGTATCTGCAAAGCAGTGTCTAAGGTAGAACTAAAACTCACAGGGTCCTGTGAATTTCTAGTCTAGCACCTTAACCAGTACACCAATTTACTAATATGGAAAGGCTTCTTAAACTCTGCTTTATTTTATTTGTATATTTAGCTTTTCTTACACGTTGGCATAGATTCAGAGCATCGTTCAGGAGAACAGCGCACCCCATCAACATAAACTATAGCAAAGCTTATTATTTGTCTGTTTCTTTATGTTACACTAGTATGGGAAGGGTAGGGATCCTGCTAATTTAAAACAAACTTCAACTTCAGAAACATTACAACCAAAGTTCTGCTTGCATTTATGACATTTCAGCAACAGAATGAAATCCTTGGCTGGCAATTATTGTTCCAAGATGCAAAGGGATTCAAGAAAATCCAACATTTGTAGCGTTGTTGGGGTTTTTTTGAGTAAGAAGCTGCCCGATTGATCTTAATGGCCTTTTTTTTTTTGCAATTTTCTGTGTGCTGCGATAGAAGCCGGGTAAAGAGTGACACACAAAGATTAGGAAGCAGCAGGAAACTTCTTTTAAAAGGGTAAAAATGGGCATTTTTGCATTCACCAGCACTTACCTCCTGCTCACGTTGAAATATTACAACACGACCCCCCTTGTCCCCTGTCGCTAGTAATTCTCCTGTGTGGTTGAATTCTACTGTAGAGATAATGTCAGCTAAAAAGAAAGAGACAAAGGCAATTTAAGTTAACTGCAGACCAGCTTTGCACCGGCATCTCAGAACATCACTGCCTATACAATCAGAGGGAGAATGGTGGCTGAGCCTTCGCCTCCCTGGTGGAATTTCTACGGAGCACTTTAGATTTCCAATTACACTTGAATCTTGTTAAGGGAATTCATAAACACTGTTCCTGAAGGATACAGCTAGTCCTCGACTTACAACAGTTCACTTAGTGACTGTTCGAAGTTAACAGTGACACTGAAAAAAAGTGACCATTTTTCCAGTTTATGACAGACTTGTAGCATCCTCATGGTCACGTGATCAAAAGGCACACGCTTGTCCACTGACTCATATTTATGACAGTTGCAGGTCATGTGATCCACCTTTTGTGACCTTCTGACAAGCAAAGCCAACGGGAGAAGCCAGATTCTCTTAACACCCATGTTACTAACTTAAACAACTTCAAGGAGTCACTTAACAACTGTGGCATGAAAGGTCGTAAAATGGGGCAAAACTCACTTAGCAAATGTCTCACTTAGTAACATAAATGCGGAGCTCAATCGTGGTCGTAAGTCAAGGACCACCTGTATTGTGGCTCTAAACTTCATTCACACATTTTCAATGTGACAACCCCACCCCCACTTCTCCTATTTGTCCTGATGCTGCTTAGCAAAGGCCAAATAACTGCTTAAAGGAAAACACTTGGGTTGATGGACAGCACTTTTCTTGACTGGCCAACGGCTTTCACATAAAAAAGAAAAAAAAATCAAGGTAGTGCTAGCAAGAATCATGCCATCTTGAAACAACCCTTTTCCTTGTTTAAAGATGCATACATTCAAGAGGATGAGTTATGGACCTCTTTAATCTTAACTAATCAGAACAACTCAGGATCTGAATTAGCTCCAGAGACTTGTGCAATTATGTCGCAGAGGACACTTACAGTGTTGATTGGCAGGTGGAGGCCAAATTCTCTTTTCTAGCTCTTGAATGGCGATTGACAGAAATGTGATTCCACAGAAAGGGTCAGCCTCTCTCATAATAATAGATTAATTTGTTTCTACTACAACGGGACGAATAAGATTCAGTAACTCTTCCAGCACATATCCTATTCCCTGCCTCAAAACCATGAAACAATATGAGACACATTGCCATACTTCTCATTTAGCATCAGGAAACAGCAACAGGTAACTTGAAACTTTGTAATATTAAACCTTTCTTTCTTTTCTCACTGTTTTCCATCAGCTGGATCCACCCCCCCCCAACAGAATTGGCTTTCAAAAGGTGACCTATCCTGTATAACAGATACATTCATAACCACACAGGATGTATACAGTATAGACATGTAATGTTTCAAATTAAATTCTGTATTAGTGGCACGATATGGACAGGAGCACATTACTTTTTTTATTGCAACAGTGAACAAATAATCTCTCCGCTTCCTGGAGTAGCCTCTGGGTAGGTCTATCATTTTCCAGTGGGATGAACATCATAGGTCAAAAGAAGAGCTGACCTCACTAGGGGCACTTTTTCTGATTTCACAAAATAAATCACTTGGGGAACTAACAGGAGTGCAGGTATGCCTTGCCTATTTTTCCTCTCAATTACTATTGCACCAATATCCCCAATCTTAATGAAGGATAGAGATGAAATCATTAGTCCTGGACAAAGGTCCAGAACTGAGAAGAGAATGGAAGCAGAAGAAACAAAGAAAGACAAATCCTTTAGATGGAAAAAGAAAGGCCAAACAAAGATGTTTGATCTGGGATTTTCTAGGTTTGGAAGTATTAGTGAAATTCATATAAATTATCTAGAACAGGGGTATCAAATTCACGTCGTCATGGCAGTGTCATGTGAAGTATCACAACTTTTCCCCTTTGCTAACCGGGTGTGGGCATGGGCAGCGTGTAACGCATGTGACCCGTGGGCGCAAGTTTGATAGTTCTGATCTAGAACAATCTTCAGAAAGTAAAAAAGTAGTGCAATTCTAAACACCTTTCTAAACTCAGAAATTAAGTCTTGTGGGTTTTCTTGTATTTAAAGTGTCTCCAAATCCATGTATTCCATATTTTCTTATATTGGCAGTTCAATGATGAAGGTGATGATGCTGACTTTTTAAAAATTATGTTTTTGGTCAACTCAAGGTAGTGAACATACCTAATGCTCCCGTTTCCTATTTTCCCACACAACAACAACCTGGCTGAGCCGAGAGAGAGTGATTAGCCCAAAATCAAGGAGCCAGGTTTCATGCCTAAAGTGGGATTAGAACTCATAGTTGCTAGTTTCTAATCCAGCATGTTCACCACTACACCAAGCAGTTCCTCTTTTGCCACTTTGTCCAGTCCTCAAATCAATTGTTAGGTCATGGATTCTAGAAATTTGATATTAGCTATCTCAATAGCTATAATAATAGCTGTTGCTATTATTTAATACTGGCTCATCTTTGCAACTTAAAATATAATGCAATATATGCATGCGGCCGCTAAAAGAAAAACAAAGATTCTGGTACAGAGAAATTACAAATAATGTGTTTTAAATAAGCAAAATGGAAAAGAGTTTGCACTGCATCAAGGTAAACTGCTGATGAGTAGTTTTATCAGGGCTATTGTTGGGGGGGGGGAGGAAAGTCAGAGGTTAATGTTGCTGCAATTACTCCCTCTCTGCCTTCAGTGATTACATTCGAGTGCAGATTTCAGCAAATGCATAGCATGACTGAGAAGGGAGGGAGAAGGTTTCAGAGGCAGGAGTACTGCTAACTACATTTTCTTTTTTAAAATGAAGCAAGCTTTCACATGTTCTGAAACTTTGGCATCCATCTTCACGGCGAGAAGACTAGATCTGATGGTGTTACTTGTTTTAAATCCAGTATTTACATAAGCTTTTTCAGTTTCTTCAGAAGCTTTCATTTTTGCTGCTAAGAAGAGTGTAAGTATCAGAGTACTGTAACTTTCTATAGTCATGGCTAATAAAAAGACCAAGATGTGCAATCATAATCCTGAAATGAGATATGCTATGGATAACCTTTGGATGACAGAAGGAAACAGACCGTGTGCATTTCTTGTGCATTTCAAGTCATCAGCTGTTTCAGAGATAAGACTATATTATGATCTGTGTGAACAGAACAGAAAGGCCACGGTTGTACATGAATCCCTCTTCTTTTTCTGCCTACAGTTGCTGCAGAGATGAGGAAAAAGGAAAGGTTTGGTTTTGGATTTTGCGGAACTACTACAATCCCTTCCAGCCAAACTCTGATAACTGCAGCTATTTATACTATAGGAGCAGGGGTGGGCTTCAAAAATTTTGGCAAGGGGTTCTCTGCCCAGTTGCTGGGTGGGTGTGGCCATAGTCACGTGGCCTAGTCGGCCTCCTGCACCACAGTGTGGGGTGGGGGGATTTGCCCTCCCTGGGCTCCAGAGTCTTTCCTCGAGCCTCTGGGAGGGTGAAAACGGCCGCCCCAGGCTCTCTGGAAGCCGGAAACGGGCCCATTTCTGGTCTTCCTGAACTTCTGGGAGGCCCGTTTTACGCACGCCCTGCACTTACCTGCATCCAAAATGGGCCACGTGGGGACTCCTGGGAGGGGAGGGGCAGGTGGGTGGGGGCCAGTCAGGAGTGGGATTTGGGGTTTCTCCCAACTGTGCAGAATCTTAGCTAGGGGCTCTCCCGAACTCCTGCAAACCCCCAGCAGCCCACCCCTATATAAGAGTCATTCTAGGTTTGGAAAGCATACTGGTTCTCGACATTAACTGAAATCCAATAATAATAGCCTAAAGAATCATAATATGTGTTTTGCATACTTATTTGATATATATAGCTGCCCATTTCACGTTGACTCTAGCTGGCTTACAATAAAACAATTAAAATCCATAAAATACAAAAAACAAAAAAACAAATCCAAATAAAAACAATCGATGGGCTATGGATGTATGTGTATGTGCGTGTAAATATGTACACACACACACATTTATAAAACATAAGCAAGCATGCCCTTAATTATCCTTACCAAAGATATATCTGAATCTCACAAAAGAATACCCATATACAAAGCACAGATCCTATTTAACATCACTTCCTATGGTCACCCAAAAATGTTTTACAAGGTGATTTTTCAGTTCAGCCATTACGCTTCATTCTAATTTCCAAAAGCAAATATCTTATTCTCCCCAGCTGGTAGCTTATGCTGCCTTGTCATCAGAGGGCTATTTCCATAATGCTGGCGTAAAAACCTTTGCCATGCTGATTCTCATAGACAGCACAGGGAGCTCTTTCCCCAGAATCTTGCTACTTCTGCAAATATAGAAGCGAGAGATGATGCTACGCAATGTTCAAAGGCGTAAGACCTTTTGATGAAAGGAAATCGTGACTGCCCCCATGTTAGTAATGTCGCTGCATAATCTAAATGCATTTCAAACTCTACTTAAAAATAACCTTTACTGCTAAAGATATTGAAATTTTCATAATTGTGCATTTGGAATCTCACTGGTAAGAAATGGAACTTAGAGAAAGGGGCTATAATTAAAATAAATACTAAAAATTACTGATTCCCTTTATCTTTTTTCAAAATGTTGTTCTCTATTAATACAGTATCTTACCAGTATCTTACAGTAATACAGTATCTTACCAGAGATACGGATCCATTGCCACTTCATGTTTATTTAGCACAATGTGTGAAATCTTTGGAATCTTTGCATTTTGTTTGATTCCAATGCTGCCTTCTACATCAGGAGTTGGGGAAAGTGAGGCTGAGCACTATGAAGGTATTTCATATATAGAAATGTGACATTGCAAGGAAGAAAATCTCATGGTGGCCAATTTTGTGTCTTGGATGTTTATTTCTGCTTTGTTATGCCCCTGTCAGAATCTGATTCGGAGCGGGACGCCAAGCAGCTGACAAGGAGTGGAAGAAACTGGGGAAGGGCACATTCCAGCTGGGCAGAGTGGGGGAGAGGTAGAGCAAGGGAGAGGGAATATGGAGGAAGACCCAGGCCCAATCCCTCTTCATCCTAGGGCACGCAGGGAGGAATGGAGAAGGGAGCAATGTGAGTTGCATGGCTTATGGGGGAGGAAAGGGCCCTGATTCCCTTCATTAGCTGCAACTGGGAACACAGCGTTTAAAAAGGGAAGTTGCGCACAGCAAACTGTTGGGAGCAAATTGTGAATTTATCTGGTCTCATCATGGCTTATCTGTGTTCCTTGAATCTTCCCAACTGTGTGAGTTTTGCCGTGCTTTCAAGTCAGAAATTCCTTCTCCTGCCCTGTCAAGCTAATTACTGCCACTTGGTTTGTTTGGATTTTTAGTTACAGTCTGTCTGTATCTTGTTTTGGACTGAATTTTCTGCAGTTAAAGGCTGTTCCTGGGAGTTTTTCTCCAGCCAAAGGTAACCTGGACAATGGGGGCAAAGCTGGAGATAATAACAGGACTCTTCTTGCTTATTTGACTGTGTTGCCTTTGTGCCAAGCCCCAGGTCATCAGAGCTTTTAAAAATATGGACAAGTAAAAAATGGAAAATTTCTCAAGGAGATTGTATGTTATAGATCATCATCTTCCTATGTGGTGATCAGTTTCCTTCCAAGTAAGGTAAAGGTAAAGGTTCCCCTTGCACATACGTGCTAGTCGTTTCCAATTTAAGTGGCAGTGCTCATCTCTGTTACAAAGATGAAGAGCCAGTGCTGTCTGAAAAAGTCTCCATGGTCATGTGGCCGGCATGACTAAAAGCCAAAGGTGCATGGAACGCTGTTACCTTCCCACCAAAGTGGTTCCTATTTTTCTACTGGCATTTTTACATGTTTTCAAACTGCTAGGTTGGCAGAAACTGGGACAAGTAACGGGAGCTCACTCCATTACGTGGTGCTAGGGATTCGAACCACTGAACTGCCGACCTTTCTGATTGACAAGCTCAGTGTCTTAGCCACTGAGCCACGCGTCCCCTATTCCTTGCAAGTTACACACTGATTATTCCTAAGTTACACACTCTATGACCCATGGTTCCATCCACTCTGTCTGTATGATGCCTGTCCTTTTTGTATCTGCTCTCCCACTCTCTGCTGTCTGTAAGGCAGATGCATTTCCTTGTAAGTTACAACTTGATAATTCCTACGTTATACACTCTATGATCCATGGCTCTGTCCACTCTGTGTGTATAATGCCCATCCTTTTTATATCTGCTCTCCAGTTCTCTGCTATCTGTCAGACAGATGAATAGTGAGTTCCATGCTGCTTCATTCCTAACTATAGAAAATCTTTACATTTTCTCCATGTTGCCCCAACTCAGTCTTTTCAATCTTGCCAACTTGAGCATGCTGACTGAGGAATTCTGGGAATTGAAGTCCACACATGTTAAAGTTACCAGGATGGGAAATACTGCCCTAATTTCACCAGATAAAGATCTATTCTGGATCTTCATTGTTTTTAAGGTTTCTTGTTCATTCAAATTTAAAGAAAGTAAAATTGGTATATTTTAGTCACTTAACTCTACAGAAAAAAGATTACTGGAATGGCTATTCTCTAGTTTAATTTGCAATAGTTTAAAATTAACTTCATTGAAATCAGCTACACAGCTGTTTAAATACAGCCATGGCACATGCAATCCATTTAGATAGTATTTGTGAAAGTATCATTATTATCATAAAGCCAACCAATCAGAACTTAATTGAAACATGAACATTAGCCCCAGGATACAAATGGAAAAACAACATCAAGTTCTATAAAATGGATTACCCATTCTGACAGGACTGGAGAAACAAGTATTAGAGAACTCATATTTTATGGCAAATCAAATATATTCCGATTATCTGGATGTAAGTCCTTGTGAACAATCCACATAAACTGTAAAAATCCAGTCTCATTTCACAAACTGTATTTCATGTAATTGCTCTGGGACTCCATGGACAACATAATGGTGACAAATCTGACAATTATGTATGCAGAAACTAGGATTTGCTAATTGACATTAATGTACAATGTAGAAGATTCAAAACAATGGGATGGTGATCTTGCTTTCTTTTTCTGTACATGTATATGGTTTTTTTTTAAAACTTTGCCTTGTTTTATTGTGAGTCACCCAGAGTCAGTCTGAAATCAGGAGGTATCTCAATTGACGCTGACAGGGAATAGTATTTTAAATTATAGAAGAGCAAATTCCAGGTAGGAAAAATATCTTACAGTAAGAGAATTTAGATGATACCCAGTTTAGTGTAGCGCAGGGCTGTCAAACTCCCGGACTGCTGGCCCGTTATGTCATGTGCTGGTCACGCCCATGCCTGGTTTAGCGAAGGGGGAAAAAGTCCTGATACGTCACATGACACCACCGTGACAGTGTGAGTTTCACACCCCTGATGTAGTGGTTAAAGGCATCAGATTAGAAACCAAAGGGACTCTGTGTGTGTGTATGTGTGTGTGAATTCTATCACTGCACAAACAGAAAGAAGGGAAGACACTGATTTGGCTAATCACATTCTTCTTAATCCATATTTTTTGCAATATTGCTAAAAAATGAATGGGTGAGATCAAAGGAGCACTTTGGATGGGAAATGGGCATGTCAAAGGACAGGCTTGGCCCTTCTTGGTTGTTCAGTCACTTCCTTCCTTAGTTAGCTTGGAAGATGATCTCATTCCTTCCAAATGATGGGTTACATGTGATTAAAATACATATCAGCTCTTACTGGGGAGATATTGCTGCTTTTCAGATTTGCTTTTGACATTCTTGAATATTAGCAGCTTGTTGCCTGCTACTTCAAGCAACTTCATTTAAAAGCTAGTGCACTATAATATTAATTTGGATTTCTAGGCAATCAGCATTTGAATGATGTACAATTACTAACTTCACTCAAAGGACTCCAGCAGCATATTGGTAGAAACAGCAGGAGGAAGAATACAAAATCTTGCCTTTTAGTTGCTTTCCTGCATCTTGGGTGCCTCCCTTCAATAAAAGCAATTCAACAAAAACAGTTTCCATGGTGACCCTTCATTTTCCAAGTGGCAGATGATATCACTCCGTAGTTTTCTCCTTTCTGAAATGCATTTATGTTCCTTATTGCTCTCTAAGTATTCTGAAGACTGGATTTGATTTCCTTATGAGCAATAGGTTAGAATTAGGGGAGGAAATCTCTAAATATAGACATAGAGCAGATATTTTTTAATATATTCCACCCACACAATGACCTGTTGGACAGCAAGTGGGTGGGACAATACTGAATTCTCAGGAATATCTTCACTCTAGGGAGGAAAGATATAAATTTTTGTTAACTGGAAAAAAACCCTGAATTTAAATTATGGGGTGCTTTTGATAGTATTTCTATCCTTCACTCTCCCCCCCCCCATGATTTTTTTCAAGAGTTACCCCAATTGCAGAAGTCTGTTTTTATTTTTTATTTCATTATGCAAATCATGTGGTGGGTTAGCAAGAGGTGATCAACTCCTTTTGCAGGTTTTTTTTTCCCCACACCACATCAACCCTTTCAAAGCAGCTATAGAAAAAGTAAACGTAGGGTTGAGTTTGCAAAGCTCTCTCAAATCCTTAATAGAAAGGAAAACAACTAAATATTGAAAACATTGTGGATTGGGCAAAGTTTTCAGAGAGTAACCTTGCTGAACATTGTTCTCGATAGACATGCATTGGGCTGTAAAACTATAAAACAATAATTTTAAAAGGCTGCAACGTTCTTCATAATTTGACCTTTCCTTTTCCTATGGATGTGATTCCCTTTTTATATTTTTCCTCTGTATGTATTATTGTTCTTCTGTTTAAATTACAGATTGTCCTTGGTTAAGTATGGTAGTTGGGATTGGGAACTCCATTGCTAAGGGACATGATTATAAAGCATGAGATCACATGACTGTGCAGCTTTGCAATGGTAGTTCC
This sequence comes from Naja naja, assembly GCA_009733165.1. Lineage (NCBI taxonomy): Eukaryota > Metazoa > Chordata > Lepidosauria > Squamata > Elapidae > Naja > Naja naja. The sequence goes on from CM019149.1 coordinate 107,388,394, forward strand.
AGTCGTTAGATGAATCCTATGTGGCCATTAGGCATGATGCCAGGTGATTGGCATTTACAACTTTGTGCTTGATTCCCCACTGATACTGCTTGTTAGAAGCCAGCAGTGAAGTCACAAATGGTGATCACATGACTACCGCCGGATACAAGCGGATTACCAAGTGCCCAAATTGTGATCACATGACTGAGGGACTTTGCAATATCCACAACCATAAGTATCTTCATTCAGCAATATCCTAGCTTTAAAAGATTGCTGAGCTATGGACAATAGATTAAGATCTCCTGAACTATCCTATCCAATGTTTATTTGGATCTACTGTAGTGGGATTTATTACTTAGATGCTCATTTTTATTTCACAATTATTTTAGATATTTGCATATTAATAATTTAATTACTTGCCTCTTCTATTTAATTATATTAAAGTTTCTCCTTTATGATGCTTTGCCTTAAGAAGAAGCAAAAAACACTTGTAGTAATCAATTTTCCCTGATTACTGAGTACCCCAGAGCCAAGACCCATCTTAAGGCCAAGGCAAGTTTCCATGGACATAGATGGCCTCTAAGTTAACTTGGTCTTGGATTTTAATAGATCCAGCAGCCAAAATCATTTCTTGGTACTCAGTGTGACAGAAAAAAAATCAGAGTTATCTATTCTAACTTGTGGATATAAGCAAAAGTTTATAACTGTCAAATCATTTAGCACTGATAAATGGAACTCATTGTCATTGTTTGCCAATTGAATATTCACAGAAAAAGACAGATCCAAAAGGTTTCTTGTTCTTCAAATTTGCTATTTCAGTACAAACATACCTTTTTCCAGAAGAGGTTGAAGTAGGTTATGAGATTACACTTCAGCTTGTTCATTCCTATTCAACTGTGCATTGCATGAATTATATACTGACATGCATTCTGCCACTGGAGATGTTTGTGAAGTATTAGTTATTATAAAAAATAACCAGATACTTAAAAAAACAAGAAAAGAAGGAAAGGAAAGGAAAGGAAAGGAAAGGAAAGGAAAGGAAAGGAAAGGAAAGGAAAGGGGATTTAAAGCTTAATTCCTGAAAAGTTGCTAATGAAACCTGCCATTTCCAACACTTCACATATGTTACAGCAGCTGGCACAGTGTCAATCTCATCATTAAGCAATCCAATAATCATACTGTGTCAATCCAATCATTAAAAGCAATTGAAAACTCTCCAAAAATACTACCAACTGGCACTATAATAAAAGTAGGGCTGAATGGAAGTGGGGAATGAAGCAAGGAATTGGAGTTTTTTTTAATTAACTGTCTTTGTTTAGTAGAAACTCTTAAAATAAAGAGTACATAGAACTTGAACTTTGGACTAAAATCCTATATATTCTTACCACTGAGATCAATACTTATTTTTGAGTAGCAAATGATGACACATAAATGGATCTTCTGGCTTTTGTGATATTAGTAATGTCTGCTTTAATTGCTTCAATCTGATGTTACACTTAGCAATTTCAGCTATCAACTATCTCACACTGCAAATCAGAAGTACCACACAGATACATAAACAGTTGTTCAAGCATTTCTAAACGATATTGTTTATCATCAAAGCAGAATTTGAATCAGTTCAGGTGTGATCTTAAACTTAACACCAATAAAGATAGAAAAATATAATAATTTAAAATTTTGATAGTGCATGATTTCTTTGATTTATGTGTAATTATGTTAGCTATATGAAATTAAAAATATGCTTGTAACAAGTTACTAACTGAGGCAATCCATTCCCCATGAAAATCTACACAGAAAAATATTTTTTCAAATATGCTTTTAAGAGAAAAGAATAGCAATAGCTCTTAGATCTATGTACCTCTCCATAGTGCTTTACAGCACTCTCTGAATGGTTTACAGAGTCAGCATTTTCGAAATCTGGGTCCTCATTTTACTGACCTCAGAAAAATGGAAGGCTGAATCATGATCAAATTCATACTGTGGGCAGAGTTAGCCTGCAATATTGCATTCTAACCACTGTCCCACCATGGCTCTTATAAATCCATTTTCGAATATGAGTCTTTTGAGCTCAATGAAATCTTCACGAAAGCATTTATGCCTAACATTTCAAGCACATATATGTGGAACTAATTATAAAAGCAAGTAAGAAGTGGCTTCACAATCTTGGATAGATCTGGCGTGTTTTAGAAAGTGATTTCAGACATTATGAGAAATAAACCAAATGGAAGGATTCATGCTGCCTCTCCCCATACTTTTAATGTGCTAATTACTTATGGAGAAGTAAGAGTTACTTCTGGAACCTTGGACATCTCATCCTATGAAAAAATAGGGAATATGAATTACTTGTATTGAATGAACCTGTTTGTAATACCAGACGTTTTTCATAGACATTTGAGATTCAGCTCCCCAAATCTCCATTTTTTTTTAAAAAAACTGCTATTCTACCATAAGCAAGGATTTTAAATTTATGCATAACAAATTAAGAAGTATGTTTTTTTAAAATTCATATTTATATGCCGCCCTTCTCTGGAGACTCAGGGAGGCTTACAATTTTTTGGGAGCACAACCCAATGCGCTCAGCAATAGCCTTCATTCCATTGTATATGCCTGCTTATTATGAAGCAGCATTTTTACAAAGTCAGCTTATTGCCCCCAACAATCTTGGGTCCTCAATTTACCTGCCCCGAGAGGATGGAAGGCTGAGTCAACCTTGAGCCTGGTGGGATTCGAGCCTGCACTAATTGCAGGCAGCTGGAATTAAGTGCTAGGCATTTAACAGCCTGCACCACCAAGGCTCTTTTAAAAACTGAAGAAACTGAAGAAATATCTAACTCATTCGAATTCCAAGGAAAGGATATAATATGTAGTTTAACACTGGTAAGAATAGGATAATAACTTAATAAAGGAATAGAAGGCTGAGTGTTGAACTGCCTGTCACTGCACAGCTATTTGAACCTCTATTCTGATATGTGGTTGAAATAAAAACAACCACAGTAAGATGTAAGATTCTAGCTTCTGCAGAACAGAATTAAGGGAGGACTTCTTTTGTTATGAAGGTTAAAATCAAGGGTATTCATAGGAATAAAAAAAATCAAGATAGTGGTTGTATTCTTATGATTGAAGCCACACCCTTGTTTACATGCACAACACATGTAAAAAAATGGGCAGAAGTTTCTGTAGGCACTGTTGACTTTTTTGATTCCTCTTAACAGATTTTCCCGGGTAAATTAAACTCACTGAGTTAAAAAGGATGATCAGGAAGATCAGGTGAGGCTGTTGTTCTTTGGCACCAATCTTCCCAATATTAGATTCTCAGTTTCTTCATGATTATCACAGAAGTTATAAATAACTATGGCTGTTCCTTGCAAGTAGATAAAATGCAGGAGACAAATTAATTGTTGATATTTCTAGGGTTCAAATGCCAAAATAAGAAAAGGTTTCTGCTGAATTCAATGATTTTTCAAAACCTATTAAGCATACACAATGTCACAAATAGGTTTCAAATGCCAGCAGAGGAATTAAAGCCTTATTTACATACAGCGGAAAATGACACAAATGGAAACAATCGTGTAAACTTTATCAGTTTACTGATTTCATCTTTACAAAGGCCTCCCTTTGTAAGATGACTTTGGTCCAGGCACTGCTCTGAATTACACAGAGTGCCCATGGATGGACCTGGCTTGTCATAGTCTTATTGCAAATATTGCTTATTCCCATGCACATGAATGGTGGATGTTTAATGAATGACTGGACAATATTTAGGTTTCAAACGTACCAAAATGTAGTGCTTTTACCAGTAATTTTCAATTGACTAAATGATGCTTGGGCCTAATGGAAAGCATATGCAATAAGCTAACTGTGCATAGCCAGGAATTAGGAGTCCAAGAAACTGAGAGTACTATATAGTCACCTATTGCCAAGGTCAAAGGGAAAAGGTTATTTGCTTAGATGGGGTGGGATATAGAGGGCTGGCTAACAGGTAAAGATGTAGCCAGTAAAAAAAAAACCTCAAAAGTAGCAATGCTTAAGGATGAATGTTATTTGAAGGTTGGAGTGGATGTCTAAGTATTATCTTCCAATTGGATCTTCATTGTTTTTCCACTTCTGTCGTGCTTTCAGGGTGGGAGTAACTATAACTTTCTTAAGGGGGTCAAGGTACACGGCCTGTGAGCCTCCAACCAGTGACCACTGGAGAAAGTACAGGGTGGGGTCTGCTCTTTTTGGGCCTGAACCAAGATTCAGGCCACTCCTCTGCCACCCCTTGCAGGGAGGTATTCTGCTGGTTACAATCAAACAAAGGATCTCTCCAGAATTCAAGGCTACAGCAGCAAAAGAAAAAGGACTATCAAAATAGTCACAAAATTTATTTTTATTTGAGACTGGTGGTATTTGTCCATGTCAGAAGTATATTCAAATTATAAATTTATCCAAGACATAAAGCAAAATTAACAGATCAGATAGGGAGGAGAATTATCTTGAAAAATCTCAGAAGTTAGTTTTCTGTATGTATTCAGTGTTTACTACTTGACTGGATTTCTACAGCCCAGATTTGGTGGCCATAGAATAAGGACACCTTTCTAAGAAGCCAAAATTTATGTATTTTAATATGGAAAAACAATTTAACAATATATGTACCACTTCTCTATACATAAGAAGAATATTGTATATTCCTAATCAAAACTGAATATATGATATATTTCCAATTATACCAATGTAACTGAAGACCAAATGGCCTTGAAAACAAAAACCTAGAAGAACCTCCAGGTTAAAATACATATTATTAACTTATTGTTGGAAGGCAAACACTAAGAAGCAAATACATTTCCTAATTTTAAATGCTGGGGGAGATAGAATCCCCTCCTTTATTTCTTGTTACCAAATTTAATTTAGGAAGAAAAGAAATGGCCTCTCTAAAAGCTGGCCTTTTAAAGAATTGTGCTCATTGGAATGATCAAAATCTGTTTAAAGCTTAGAGACATAATTTTAAAAAATCAAAACTTATGGATTACCCCTTCTTATAGAATAGAATAGAATAGAATAGAATAGAATAGAATAGAATAGAATTCTCTATTGGCCAAGTGTGATTGGACATACAAGGAATTTGTCTTGGTGCAAATACTCAGTATACATAAAAGAAAAGATACATTTGTCATGAATGCATCTTTTATAAAAAGTCAGCTCAAGTGTTAAAGGCTGCTTTTGTAGGATAGTGACCAGAGATACAGAGTTTTAATAGAAATAAAAATGAAAAACAATAATCGGTATGATTTGTCCCTCCAGTATAAATTACCAAGAAGTGGAATGACCTGCATTTAATAATTAGGTTAAAAAGCATTAGGAAAGGAAGAACTGCTCTTGATGTTTAAGTGGAAGGGTCATGCCCAGATTATCAGAAGCAATCAATCTTCTTTCAAACTGTGTGGTCCACAGTAGGGGAGGGGGCAAAAGAGGTTAAATCAGGATCTAATGGCATGCAAAATCACAGATGATTGATCTGTATTGATCTTCCCCTGCTGAGGGGAATGATAGGCTAGCAAACAGAAATCAATTCCACTGCATTAAACTCAGTACGCATCTGATTTCATCAGCAAAAATGGCTTGCAACATTATTACCCAATCACTGTGATGTGTGCAAGCTGTACTCACCACAGCTATCAAACCTAATGTCTAAACTAATGTCTTTTGAAGTTTCTGTTCTAATACCAACTTTATGAATTTGAAAGGATTATATGAAAATGGTGGAGGAAGTCTAGATCTTTTATCAAAAGTTCATGTACTACTATAAGTTCTTGAGCTATTATAAAATTGCATATCTATACCTAATAAAAATCCAACTGATGTTTTGGAACCTCTACTAATTCTCCTTCAGCTAATTGGAACTGTCTCTGGACTCTTCGAATACTTTGTTCCATTTTTTTTAATGTTAAGTGATTACCAGTATTAGTAGGAAGGTAAAAATATAAGAACGTTAGTAGCGGTAATAAGTGTCATACTGCAGTCCTTTGCTTAATTATTTCCTTTTTCTTTAATCAATATGATACAACGATGTAATATCTGCCACCTTGCTTATTAAGAATGACCTAAGCCAGTCATGTGTTGTATTTTATATTAAGAACCAATTTTTGTGTGCAAAATGGCTTTCCTGACATATAGCTATAAACAAAGCATACACATAAAACATGGCATTTTCTTTCAATACCTAAATGAAGAGAAGAGGCCAAGTTATTTCCCAGTTTGAAATGTATGTCCAAAACTAGAGGTTATCTATGCACTATGTAAGATTTCCAGTTACATATTTCCAGCAGAAATCCTTTTTCTGCTAAAAGTCCATGCATTGTCTCACTGTCTCTTAAGTGCTAGAAATAAGAATAGTTATCCAAAACAATAGAATATGGCAATGAATCTAATATTGCAGTAATATGTAGACATGCTTCCTTCTGCGATTGTAAGAACAGGACTCCTGGCCACATTTATTCTACGCATATCATTTTAAAACATTAGGACATAAAAATGGAGAGGGTCAGAGTAAACAACAGAAATTGAAAATGGGAAAGAGGCAGGTGTTTTCTTTTAAAAATTGCTTGTATTTCATATAATCATAATCATCATTGAATATTTAGCTATGTCACCATTTCATGGAGGTTGGGACATTTTTTTTAAAATTCATATTTATATGCCGCCCTTCTCCGGAGACTCAGGGCGGCTTACAATTTTTGGAGCACAACCCAGTGTGCTCAGCAATAGCCTTCCTTCCATTGTATATGCCTGCTTCTTACTAAGCGGCATTTTTACAAAGTCAGCTTATTGCCCCCAACAATCTTGGGTCCTCAGTTTACCTACCCCGAGAGGATGGAAGGCTGAGTCAACCTTGAGCTTGGTGGGATTTGAGCCTGCACTAATTGCAGGCAGCTGGAGCTAAATGCTCGGCGTTTAACAGCCTGCACCACCAAGGCTCATATAGCAAAGGCTGTGGACTAGTTGCACTAATCATTGTGGTGGGTCCTTCTTTTACCTTAGTTACCAATTTGTATTTATTGGGACATTGCAACACTGTTGGGATATTGTGTTTTTAAATCGTTGTAAGCTACTCCAAGTCATGATGTTGAAATGGGAATTAAAATTAATCAAAATAAATACATTTTAAACTTGGATGTTCCTAACATAATTTTGTTTTTCTTTTTAACTTTGAAGACTGGTCTTCAATTATCTGACCATAATTATATGACTACACAGGTAGTCCTCGACTTACAGCCATTCATTTACAAGGGCACTGAAAAAAGTGATTTATGACAATTTTCATACTTACGACCAATGCAGCCATCACAATGGTCACGTGATCAAAATTCATATGCTTGGCAACTGACATGTGTTTTTGACAGTTGCACAGTCCCAGGGTCATGTGATCACTAATTTCACTTAACAATCGTGGCAAAAAAGGTTGTAAAATAGGGTGCAACTAGCAACACCTGTCTTGCTTATGAACAAAAATTTGGACTCAATTGGGGTTGTAAGTTGAGTAGTACCTGTAATTGAACATACCATGTGTTCACATTTGAATGGAATAATGAAGTATTTTTTATCTATCTATCATCTATCTATCTCATGTGTTTGCTGCCCATCTTGCCTTAAATAACCAAATGGCACATTTATTTTTAAATTGTGATTTCATAATCAAATATATGTTCTAATGGTACCTTCTCCTTCTCAACTAGAAAGAAACCAAACATTTATATTATATTTTTTTTCTAAAGGGCATGTTTCAAAGTTTTCAAATTTCAATTAAAGATACAATAAGTAAGATTCCAAATTGCCTGAGTAAACTGAGTCATCTCCTATTTCCTGTTTTATCTCAACCCCCTCCCCCATGATATATGGGTATTTGGTTTTTCAAAACTCCCCCAACATGTGTCTTGCGGCTATACACATGTCCCTTCAGTAAACCTACAGAGCCTGTGCTAAAGGGATCAAGAGGTCAACAGGGCAAGTGTTGAAATTTTTTTTTGATTAAGCCCCTCATTCTCCATAGATTCTACTTCCCTTTGTCAGGAAATGAAGACTTACAATTATTAGCTGAACATCTTCTGGGGAAACTGTTGGATATAAATGTATTCCTGATTGTGCCCAATGTTTTCTGTTTTGTACAAGTAAAAGACACAGACCTTAACTTTCAAAATTAAATGACACAACATGGTAGATTTGGGATTAAAACATTAATGTTTTTGATACCCAGAAATGACCAATCCAGGAATGTTTTTGCTACCCATTAATTCTACAACTAGCAAACAAAGTGTAAAACCAAGAGAACTCAAATGGGTTAAATTAGATTATGACTCTTGTTTATCCTGTTTTCATTTCATAAGGTTCCAGTTTTTTTCTTTCCATGGAATCTGATTGAAACAAAGCTTGCAAATCTTATCCTGCAACAAAGAGAAGTGAATTCTGCTACAAAATATTAGGTTCCTGCATTTTACATTGGAATCAATATTCTGTGGGGTCCAGAAAATTATGAAGTAATAAGTACTGAGCAAAAGGTTTTCATGATAAGGAATAATTCCAAGGAAAACTCTGTATAAAATAAGGACCAAACTCAATCTGAAAAATGTTTGTTTAGCCAAAGAGATTTTTAAGTTCCTCTAGGGGGACAGCAAATTCCACCACCAACTCAATTAAAAAAAACATTATTCCAGGTAGGTATTTGCTGAAAGATACTAAACTTGCTGGCCTAAATAACTTTTAGTATTGCCTTTTAAATATTACTTTGATTTTTGGATGCCATTAGGTTGTAAGCTTTTTACTGTTCATTATTACTTCTTCAAATACCAGATAATCTTATCATTATACTCTAGGAAAGGAGAGCTTAAAAATTTGCTCCAGCTTGTAGAACATTAGTATCTACACCTTCATTTTGCATCACAGTAAAATAACACATGTGCCATCAACACCCTCCACGTTCTTAAGATTGTTAGCTTTTGAAAAACCAATTCTAGTCCTGATGTAGATATTAAATAAATAAGGATGATCTTCATCCAGATCATGATACAAGATTTCCTCTAGCTGTGCCAACATCAGCTTCAACAAAGATTCACCAGCCACATTTCTGTCATGTTGCGATACAGCTCAGTAGCAAGACAGATTTTTAAAAGGCGACAATACTGGATATCACATTTATATATCTTTTGGGGGCACCTGTGGTGGCCAAGTGCTAAGGCAGGACTTCCCTCAGACCCTTCCTCACTCTCATTATAAACTCCTTCCTTCCTTCCTTCCTTCCTTCCTTCCTTCCTTCCTTCCTTCCTTCCTTCCTTCCTTCCTTCCTTCCTTCCTTCCCTTTTTCCTTCCCTCTTCATTCTCCTTCTTCTTTTCCATCTTTCCTTCTTTTTCTTTGTCTTTCCTCTTTCCTTTTCTCCTTTCCTGTCCCTTCTTACATGCTCAGATGCAAAAGGGGAAACATTTCTCCTTTTGTTTTGTTTTTAGTTTTGATAGTCTTCTGCCAGCAAAAATGGGGTGCGGGGAGGCTGCGTGTGGCCCTCTGAGCTCCATTTTCGCTGACAGAAGGCTGCAGGAGACTGTTGTGGTTGAAAATGGAGTGCAAGGGGGTGCGTGCACCCTCCCGAGCTCCGTTTTCACTGGCAGAGGCACCGCAGGCTGGTCCTTCGCTGTTTCCAGGTTGGCCCTGTGGGCCAGATCTAAGAATTGAGTTTGACACCCCTGATCTAGATCATGATATGTAGGGAAGGGAGGCTTAATGCTGAGGAATCCTGAGGAAAATTCAGCTCTTTTACCCACTAGCCCTGATTGGCAAGCCTCTATTAACAGCGAAAGCAGCTTTCCTGCCAGGAAGGTCCTGTGGAATGATTTTTATTAGTAACCAAAAGGGGAGGAGGAAGAAAGGATTAAACCTCACCTTTCTGCACAACAGGGTCTCTTTAGCTTGCTGAGAAAATTACATTTTTTTTCTCAGCCATCCAGGCACACTTGTAGTAGAGTTGCAATAAGGTTTGCCTTCTCTTTATTTCTTGCCTTTACATCTGAGATCTAAGATGAAAGATCCTTCAGCTTTATCAAAGTCTGTGTCAAGACAGGTTAAGAGCAGGAGTAGTTCTGCAACTGACTAAACTAAGATATCTCTGCATGTTTTGCTTATCAATGGAAGCAAAATTTACTTGTAGCATATCAGCTAACAGACGGATCAATTTTAAACTACAGCGGTTTTTCCAAGACCTTTTATTTGTGGGCTGTTAAAACAGCAAGTCTGCATTTCAAACAGGAAGTGTTTGATATGGCATTTTGAAGAATGATTTATTTGGAGGGGTTAGGAGAGAATAATATTGCTTCCTAGATTCAGCAAATTTGGAAAGCTCTGGCAAAGCTGCTTATTGATCTAACATCATTTAAGAGCTTGCATATTTTGAGCTGGAAATGAAAGCAATCTTTCCTATAAACAAATAATGGTCAATTGTCAATAATGATCTGAAAACACATATACAAAAAAAAGTTTTCTGGGGTCTTTTTCCAACTTGGCCAAGGTAACCTTGTGCTGAATCTTTCCAGAAGTTAATATCAATTTTCTGCTTTCCCAATTCATTCCCAAAGAGTCCTAAGCTTTTTAGGCTTGTATTACAAATCTAGTCTCCAGTGTGAAGATAAAGATTTGTTGTGGTGGATTTCAGCCTGCTATAATGTTATTAGAGTTAAAAAAAACCATTAAAAAGAAAAAGAAAAGAAAAAAGAAAGCACCTCTAGATTCTCTCCCTATCCTGCAGGCGATTTTCTGTGGAAAAACAGTAAATTTTCTTTTCTTCTGGCTCAAGGTTACACTTGCTCTTGCTTGGCTATTATCAAAATGTGCCAGAGGTATAAAATATAAAGAGAAGTGTCTTGATTGTCAGGCAAAGAGGCACGATCTATGAAGGAGGTGGTCAAGCATACTTCTGAAATTCTGAAATTAATTATATAAATAAATTATACTGGTATATATTTTATATATGAAAATAGATAGCCTTTCAAATAAATTGCACCGGTCTGTTGGAACCACATTTATGGGCATACTGAATGAGGGCCCACAACTCCCCAATTACATCTCCCATCTCATTAGCTCAAGCAAGAAAGTCACGTTGTCAGTTCTGCTTGCTAGGAAGTGCCCAGGCCAGATCCAAGGAGAGTTTTTTCTTTTATGGCTCCATCAAATGACACTAAAGGCACCTGCCCCGATCTTTTGGCTTTCTGTAATGACTTAAAGATTTGGTTTTGCTATAAAGCCTGGAAATGAGGAGATGGGACTGAGCCACACATTGATTGTGTGGATTAATCTTGACAGAATAAACACTGAACTACCATCCCTCAGAGATTTTGGTGGGTACCAAGAAAAGGGCCTATGAATTTTGCTGCTCAGAAGCAACATGCTATAATATGTTGGTAGATCTGTATTATTTATTTATTTATATTTGAACTATGTGATTAAACTGATTTGCACATCATAGAAAAAAGTGTGGGGTGAGAGAGAAGTGCGAGTATCCTTCAAAATAATGATCTGTATCCCAAAAATCAATCAATCAAACTAACAAACAACCCCTGAGCCAAATCCAAAGTCTTTTATTTGCATTCCACTTTTAGATAATATTAGTGTATGGATCATATACACATTTCTCTCCCACGGAACAGAAGATTGCTAGTTCTCTGTATTTCTGGAAAGGCTATAGTTCAGACTGTAATAAATATATGAACTTAGACTGTTATATTTACTGGAATACTTTTTTTCAGAATCAGAGAGCATTTAATTAAATTCCTTCTAAAAAGGAATTAAACAGCTTCACTGAAAATGACACTGCTAGTATTGAAGAATGAAATTTTAATCTAAACATAAAGCTTTCTCAGTTGTTACTGTTATGAGGCAAAGTTGTTAGACAAACTAAAAAAAATCATTGCTCACTAATCTCATGCGAGGAACCATGCGCTGTCAGCTTGATCTAGTTGACTTTTATAATCCATTATTATCAGTATGCAAACCACATTCAAAGTCACTGAGATACTATTTGAGAAGTCCGTTATATGGTCCAATATTTGAGAATTGGGTGGGAATGAAGAGTGAAATTGCAAAAAGGATTGACTAAACCAGAGCAGATTTTCTTTCCAGTGTCAGTTTGGGTTAGGGTTAGGGTTAGGGTTATCTTGGAACAGACAAGATGGAACAGATCAGGACTAAGAAATCCATTGTGGGCTCCCCTGAGATTTGCTCTTTTTGGCTTTGGTATCTAGCAAAATTGCCTCAGATGTGGAGAAGGAAAGGATTTGTTAGGTTTTCTTCTGTAGAAGGCCATATGAGATATGAGATCCACAGAATGATTCTGAAAGGGTACCCCCAAAAAACCAGACAATTTCTAGGGGGCGGGAACTGTTCCTTTAAAAAATTTTGTTTGCTACTAGTCTCTTAACAAGTTAAATTTAGTTAGCACTTACATTTTCTCCTAGCTCCTACAGAATATATTTTACATTCTTAAAAATGTGATAATTGCCTGAATTATAAGATTCTAATCAATCTCATCTTAATTTTCACACAAATAGTTGAGGATAATTTAAATAGCAATGGGTCCCTTTTGATCTTTTCCTTTCTTAGCAGTTTTGGAAATAAAACACGTTGGGGAAAAATTATATGTGCCCCTTAAACCAGTCCCTATATACTTTCAACTGGTTTGGTATTGTTGAGTACTCAATGTTAAAAACAGCTTTCTTTCTTGCATGTCATACAATCTCGGTGGTAATTTCTCTATATTTCTTGTTACAAAGGACGTAGTCTGAATGGAAGAGAAGAGTGGCAGATTAGCCTGAAAATTACATTTCCTGGTAAAATAAATGGTTCTGGAAAAGCATTATTCTCTTACATCTCAAATCTTGCTACTACTGCTAGCTAAGGGCTTGATTTAATAATTAATACATAGTACAAGAGTTCCTTGATGAGTAAAAGAACTGAAAACTTAAAGCAAAATTGTATTTAATATTCATTCATGGTTCTTTCTACCAACACAGTAAAAGTGGGTTCACATCAAAGATTAGCTTTAAATGAATGGATAACTTGGAAGTTGATGGTAAGGCTTTTTTCCCCTTCAGTTATTGAAGTACAATGGATCATCTTGAAAAGTGGTAGCAAAATTCTTACTCTAGCCAGATTATTTCTAACTTAATATAATATTAACCATATTTTTGACATCTTAACCAACTGAGATGCGTGACCAAGGATTTGTTGATCAGATTAAAACATTGCTACAACTCTGAGACACTCACACACCTTCTTATACATGCTTCTCTCTCTCTCTCTCTCTCTCTCTCTCTCTCTATATATATATATATATATATATATATATATATATATTCCTATAAACAGCTCTTGTGTTAGATGTTCACAAATATTGTTTTTCTAGTTTTGTAACAGATGAAGAAATTTGATTTTCATAGAAGCTTCTGGGCAACTGGCATCTATGTTACTCCTTCCCAGTCATCTTGACTGTACTTCAGGAACAAAGCTAGCTCCCAATAAAGAGTCATTGCCCATGTAAATAAATGATTTATTTCCTATTTTGAACACAGAAAGAGCAACTTTTAAAATAGTACGACTGCCAAGGCTGAAGCATTTTCAAAAATGCAAAAAAGAGTAAGTTATATGTAACTTTTGGCAATGCAACTTGCCTGCCATACATTATTTAATTAACGTTCAGTGTCCCAGATGGCAGGATTCATTTTTTAATCTACATCTCAAGTAGAAAGAGAAAGATACTGTGACAAAAGTTGGGTGAGGTGAAAGACATATTACAAAAATGTTGCATTCTTGAGTCCCACTTCCATCAGCTAATCTCAATGTAAGGGCATCCACAAGCAACAACATTACCCCTGACCCCAAAATTTGAGAACAAATTCAAAATACAGGCTTGAGGTTTTCTAATTAGATAACTTCAATGTATTTAAAGAAAGTTCCTACTTAAGGAAGGAACCTCAGTTACAGCCCTTCCAAAGGTGCAGAGAAGGAGAACATTTACAATATGAATGGATGCATCTTCATTATCTATTTCTATGGGCAGTTGTGAAAATTCAATTTAAAAAATTAAACTAAAGTTAAATAAAAATTTTTTTTGATGTAATTGACACTAATCATTTTATCGATATGAAGAAATGCGCACACTATGACATGTACAAAACATGTGATGATCACTTCACAGAAATTCAGGTATTATTAAAATAACTTTCCTGAACATCAATACCAAAAAAAGGGCTGGCATTGAACAGTTTCATGTTCAATGTTTAGCCTTTTCCTGTTTTCTCTATACAAAAGGACTGTTGTATGTAGAGGCATCCATGTAAATAGGAGAACCAAGGATTTATGTCAATTACCTGAGATATGCACAAGAATTCTCCTGCTTGCACTCTGTCACATGAACACGCAGTCATGCAATGTTTGCATAAATATAACTGGAAAGGAACTTTACCGATTGCTACTCAGCACAGGACCATTGTTGACTGTGTGTAGTATGAATAATTTAAAGAACACCTGAATTAAACAATGCACAAACGTGAACATCAGCATACAAAGTAAAAGCTACAGCAAAAGATGCATAATCCACTTCTCATATTCAGTATTCCCTAGTTATCAGAAGGAATGGTACATAAAAACATAAAGTTACAGAATAAGTGAAAGTGTCTTATATTTACAAGGATAGTTATTTTCTGTAATATCCATCAAATATCTATTTGGGGGCACAATGCCTCAGCAGTTAAAGAAGCTGAGTTTGTCAGCTGAAACACTGACAGTCCAGTTCAAGACCCAACCACCGTGTGACAGTGGGAGCTCCCATTACTTGCCTCAACTCCCACCCACCTAGCAGTTCGAAAGCATGGAAATGTGAGTAGATAAATAGGTACCACTTTGATGGGAAGCTAACAGCATTCCATGTGCCTCTGCTTTTAATCATGCTGGCCACATGACCACAGAAATGTCATGGGACAACGCTGGCTCCCTTGGATAAGAAATGGAGATCAGCACCACTGCCTAGAATGGAAACAACTAAACAAGGGAATCCTTTACCTTTATTTTTAGTTACTTTTTCTCAAGTCACACTGCATCAAATTGCACGTACATACCCAAAAGCTCTACTGTCATTTGCAACCTGCAAATTTATTTATTTTATTGGCTGGTTTAACTAAGACTGGCCTTTTTTAAAAAAATTCTTTCTTATTAGACTTGCCTGTAGTCAGATACTTTGTATCTGCTTTGAAGAACAATGCTGCAGTTTCTTCTCCCCCTATGATAGATTCAAGTCTTCCCATCCCATCTGATATATATATATTCTTTGTAATGGACACAGTTAGAGCAACAGAAGGACAACCTATACTTGATTTGTGCTCCTTAACTCTACATAGAGATATTACTCTAAGGGGTTACTATGTTTCTATGTTTCAGTACAATTGCCTTTCTAGATTTAGCTTCCATTGCTATAAGGAAGAAAGAACAGGATACCCATGAGAATAGGGTTTGCTTCCATTTGATTCAAGATATCTACTCACAATGTATTTCCTTTAAATATAACATTGTAAAATAAATTCAGCCAAGGACATTCAAGGAGCTTTAGCCCACCAAAAATATTCTCATTAACTTATCTATCTGAATAAAATACTTAGCGGAAATTAACACTGGAATCCTTCTTAAAAGATACATCACTCTCAAATGTAACCTTAATTTTAACAGCATTAATTTTATACCAGAGACTTAATGGAAGCTTTAACCATTAAGTTATGTTTACCAAAATTGCATCTATATATTTAGAGGTATTTAATTCAACAGACTATGAGCTATTTCAAGAAAGAAATATAAAAAACAGAACTAAAGCGTAGAGAAGACAAGAAGGATCCTTGACAAATGGTATCATAATTTATAAGGCTGAGAAATTATTCCACTTGTAATAATTCCATTTAACTTCAGTATCCAAAGGCAAATACTAAATTGAAATCCAATGATGGAAATAATCTCTTCTTCAAATGCACTTCATAAATTCAATCTGAATCATATTAAATGACTTTTTTAGAACTGATTTCTAATTTATCAGCCATGATATTCAAAATATCAACCACCAGGGAAATGTTGTTAGTTGCTTGTCTATTTTTAATAAACCCAAACTCAGATGTGAACGTTATAATTTCTATTACTTTCTATAACTGTCTAATTAATGTTACAATTAAGATTTTCACATCCACAGCAAGCAAAAATATTTGGTCTATAATTTGCAAGGAGGGTCTTTCTTGGACTTCAATATGACTGTAATATAAATCTCATTAAATGATAGAGGAAATATAGATTAAATTATTAATTTTTAACATTGTAGGTTCTATGAAGTTTTCTACCATTCAATTAGAGGGCCATCTGCCTTGGTGCTGTCCCTGGATTCATCTATTGAAGTTACTTTGTAAACTCAGGTTATGAGTTTAGTTTTCTCTGCCTGTGAAAGGTCTTCCATTTCATTAACTTCCAGGAAATTGGTAATTTATTGTTCAGTTAAAATGGTTCCTAATCCTTATAAATGAGTAGAAAAATAATAAAACTGATTAAAAATCAATGCTGTCTCAGTAAATAACTACTATTAAGCTGAATTCCAGATAAAACTTTCATTGTTCTTCTGTTTTAAGTGATAAGCCAACAACTTCCCAGCTCTCCTGATTCCCAGGAGTGCCGATTAACACATTTCAAAGAGCATTCAAATTGTTCTGAGTGTAATTTAAGTATTTTTTTCTGTAAATGCTTGATATGATTTGTCTCTGGGGATTCTGGCATATAATAAAAGTGAACTTGAACAACTTGTATAAAATTAGAGTTTCTGAATCTCCTTTTTGCTGAGGTACAAGCAACGATTCTTTTATACCTTAAATATATCCCCAAGAACTAACATATTGGTGCATCCCTAATTTATCTAACTTCTCTCCCAACAAACTTTCTTCTTAGTATAGTTCACCAAAAAGAATCCTTTAAAAGAGAAATATTCAGAAATCATCTAAAATTGTCTAATTTTTAAATGAGTTGATCCACTAAAAGCAGAATAATTTCTGAAAAATGTAATCTAGAACAGTTTGATCAGCATGTGAAAAAAATATCCTATATGGTTTAGAATTAATACAAGCCTGTTTGGTCTAGTGGTTAAGGCACCACTCTAGAAAGCAGGAGACACTAAGTTTTAGCTCTGCTTTAGCCATGAAAGCAGGCTGAGTGGTTTTGGGCCAGTTACTCTGTCTCAGCCAAACTCATTTCACAGGGTGGTGGTTGTGGGGAAAATAGGAGGAGAAAGGAGTATTGGGTACATTTGCTGTCTTGAGTTATTTATTTATAAAAACAATAAAGGCAGGACACAAATAAAGAGCTGAACTGAAGTTATTTTACAATGATTACAGCTTTAATCTATCAGATTTTCAAACGTGGTCTTTAGATTTTTATATTAAAATCTATATTCCCAGCCTTTTAAAAAATGCTTTCCTCTTTGGGCCTGCTTGGAAAGTAATTGTGTAACAGCTCTGAAATCTTGGCAAGTTTTAAATATTTAAACAGGAATCTTCACTGCCAGTCTGAAAGCTGACGGGCATATTTCATCAACAGTAGCTGTTACATTTTGATCCCAAATCACAGGATAAACGGACAGCGTGGAATAATCCTAATTAGAAAATAGAAGGAGAAATATATTATTGCAATGCTTGGGTCAAACAAGTGACCATTAAATTTATTCAGATGGTGGTTTCAATGATTTCATGTTTTCAATCATCCTTGCCCTTTTTACATTTTAACTTTTATTTATTGTTTCTATGTTTTACTATTTTATTATACACTGACCAGAGTTCTCCTGCACGGGAGATGGGCAGTTCCAAAAGGAGATAGAGGAACACATGATGAATATGATTTTCTTAGGACTTCTGAACACAAAACAGAGCTCTAAACAGAAAATGAGTTCATGATGAATCTGTGTCTGACTAAAACATATTTAATAAAAGACAGCATGGGTATAACCTAAAGAAACCAAGGTACAGGTATATGGGATTCTTAAAGTACATTCAAATAAATATGCTGCTGTTTGCTTTACAAATATCAATGGTATGCATGCAAGAAGCTGATTTTAGTAAAGTGAACTTCCTTCTGGAAAAGCACCAAGAGTTATTATTTTTTTAAAAGAAATCCCTATTTTAAGAAACAGAGTGTACCAACTCCTGAATTATGCCTGTAATAGCAAAGATAAAATTAATCCAGTAATGTTTTACCAGAGTAAACCCCAGAACCAAAATCATTACTCTCTTCTGATGGAATTTTTAAATCACAGCAAGGGATTAATGTATTACTGCACTGATGAGAGGGATTCCGAATGGCACAAAGGCTTGTGGGTCTATTTGTTCTGCTATTTGTACTCTAGGATTGGTACTTAATTGTCAGGTGCCCACAGAAGCTCTGTTTATAATTTCAATGAGGCTAATATGACTGGATTGTGTTAAATAAAGGTTAGCAGAGCCAGGCACGGATGCCACCGTATACAGCCTGTCATATTCTATTTCACTCTTAATCCCAGTGATCTGTTTAAAGCCATCTGCTTGGTGAGCAACTCTATATACTGTTCCTTGCTTTAAGCTTTAACAGAACAATGTTATAAACAAAACAGGGACAGGTGTGAAATGTCAGCATCAGCTTCTCAACAGCTAAAGAAAGGTTTGGCTTAGCCTACACTGTTGTGTTGAGTTACGGTCAAGCCGGGCTGTGCAAATACTCATTAGCAGATGCTTGCTGTAGAGTCTCCAGGACAGTTCCACTGACAGCAACATAGTCAAGGAGAGAAGCAACCTAGAACTAAAGAGAAATTTCATGACAGTTAGAACAACTGATCAGTGGAACGAGTTGCCTCCAGAAGCTGTGAATGCTCCAACACTGGAAGATTTTAAGAAGAGATTGGACAACTATTTGTCTGAAATGGTACAGGCTTTCCTACCTGAGCCATGGGTTGGACTAGAAGAACTTCAAGGTTCCTTCCAATTCTGTTATTCTGTATTCCAATTCAGAATCCATCCCAAGAGCCCAGTCAAATCACGCTAGCTCAGCATTCCTTAAGAAAGGCACCTTGGAATTGGAAAGACCATCTCAAGCTTGCTACTGAATTGGCTGCTACCCCTTTAACAGAGGCAAGTGACAGATGTGCTATAAATTAAGTGCGCAGCTCTACCAAAGTAATCATTGTTGAGGTGAGAGAGTAGCGCAATGAAGAATAGAAATCTATCACATTCCATGGATTCATACATGACTGCATCCTTTTGCAGTAAGGAAAAATAACCATGTATAAAAGACTCACATAAAAGTACTAATCAACTCACTTCAACTAAAGTGATAAAAGGGATGAAGGGATGAAACACACACACACACACACACACACACACAAACCTTGGGATTTTACTATAGCTTATGTAGGGCAAAAATAGCCACGGTAAACAAATTGAGCTATTATCTGCAGAATGTACTGCCAGTAATCCTCCACATTTGTACAGAACAGGGGCTTTTAAAGACTGGCCTCAGGCCAGAATTTCATTTACTCACTTTGCCATTACCATTTTCTTCACACTGCCTCCAATACTAATGTCATTTTGTTTTTTTCTGTATTGATAACTCTGGCCTAGGAAAGGGGAGTTTCAGAAAAGCCCAATACTGAAAACTCAACATTGAGTTTTATAATATAGCTCATTGCCTTCATTGGCTGAAAAACCAACAATTCTGATCCACTGAAACATTTCAGATACTTTATTTGCATGTATGTGGGATGGGGAAGGTACCCACCCAAAGAGACCCTGCCAAAGGTGGGGGTTTTTTTGGAAATCATGAAGTCTAGCAAATCCTTACTGAACCAATTAATGTGTTACAATAATTGTTTTAAAACATTCATAGTGACCCATTATTTCATTCCATATCATACAGATCTCTGTAGCTTCTCAGGCTGTTTAAAAGTCTTGTTCGGCTTTAAAGTCATCCAGCCAAATTATGACATAGGTTTCCAACCTGAACCTTCCAGATATTTTGGATTACAATTCTATCAGCTCCCACCTTAATGCCCAAGGAACTGGAATAAAGGATCATAGTACAAAACCAGACATGGAACCTTCCCCATTGGAAAGGGTACTATTGTAAATATCTTTATGATGGTTTTTACACACCATCTGATTCTGATCCCTAGCAGCTTTTTCAACATCTGTAGAAAGTGGGAGGATTCTACTAGAACCAAAGGTCTGCTTATGGCAGCTCATTTGTCAGAAATGCTTGGGCAAGGGGTTGTACTAGATGACCTACAAGATTCCTTCCAACTCTGTTAATCTAATTGAGGGGTGTCAAACTCAAAGTCCAGTGGCCAGATCCAGCCTGCGGGGTGCTTAGATCTGGCCCGTGAAGCTGTCCTGGAAACAGCAAAGGACCGGCCTGTGGTGCTTCTGCCAGCAAAAACAGAGCTTGGGAGGGCTGCATGCAGCCCTCCCATACCCTGTTTTCAGCTGCAGTGGCCTCCTGCAACCCTCTCCCAGCGAAAATGGAGCTTCATTTTTGCTGGCAGAGGGCTGCAGGAGGCAGTCATGGCCGAAAAGGAGCTTAGGAGCCCGTTTTGCCGGCAGAGTGCTTAGGTCACCACATGTGCCCCGACACAACTGACATCAAGCTGGCCACACCCACTCCAGCTCCCAAGGTCAAACACAACCCTGATGCAGCCCTCAATGAAATCAAGTTTGACACCCCTGATCTAATCTAATCTAATCAAGCTCTACTTCTGATTCTGATTCTACTTCATTCTTACAGCAATTTCCTGGCCACCACGATCCTTTTTACAGCTATGAAAATAATGGATGTAGGGTAGATCACTCTGTTAATTCTCAACGGAGACAAAGGAGTTTTTTGTGATATTAAGCTTTCTATTACTACTTCCAAAATGCAGCAGTGTTAAAATGAACTGGTTCAGTGGGTCAGAAGCTGAATAAATTGACCTTTTATAACCTAGCTAGAATGAAAGCAGAGATCACTCTTGTCCTTCCCAATAATTCATGTCTCCATCACTGTGACTTTTCAGAGACTGCAAATCAACTGTTTTTGTTGCCAGAAAATAAGATATTTTGGGCAATTCCCACCCATATAAGCAACCCTAGGACACGCAATCGTGATTAATAAAAGGGCTACAGAAAGCTTCTCCAGTTCAAGTGCTTCTGTTTTCTCATTAATACAGTGTTTTATCTGAAATAAATAACTAAGTGTTTTGGTATATATTGCTGTAAGTTATTTTTATGGTATATTTAATGTGGAGATACTTTGCATGACCACATGGGCTAATTCAAAATATTGAGTAGCTTCTTCCTGTTCTCACAAGCATTGGACAAGACTTTAGGTAGAACAAACAGCAGCAACTATGGAGAACATATCCATACATATCCATATGTCGGTCAGGCATTGTCGGCTGGCGGTCCCCAGGGCTAGGGCCTTCTCCGTGGGAGTGCCCACCCTTTGGAATCAACTCCCCGTGGATCTCCGTTTGGCCCCTGATCTCCGCTCCTTCCGCCGGGACCTGAAGACCTGGTTGTTTCAACAGGCCGGCCTGGAATGACCCGGGTGGGGTTTTAGGGTTATTTAATTTATTTTAATGTTTTTAATGTATTTGACTTGTTCTATTTAATAGTTTTTTATTATAAATTTGTTCTGTTTTTAATGTTCACCGCCCTGAGTCCTTAGGGAGTAGGGCAGCAGACAAGTTGAATATATTATTATTATTATTATTATTATTATTATTATTATTATTATTATTACAACAAGACAAAGTTGCACTTTCTGGCATGATCCAGTAAGTTATTTAAACTCATGGTGAGCTTGCACTAGCATCTACATTATTCATATTCATTGACTTGTTTTTATGCTTTTTAAAGAAAATAAAACAACCTCAGAAATAAGCCTTCTCAAAACACAAAGCATTAATATTTAAAATCTTCACACTATAATAGAAAAACCTTTTATTCACCTCCCGTTGTACATTATTCACAATGCTGTGCAAGTTCTCTTTTGAAAAGGAGTTTGCTATACCAAACAGGACATAAAGATACATTATATTTAAACAAAAAATGGCTGTTGAAAACAAAATAACTATAATGATTTTATGGATTCTTGCCCAAGTTTCAGTGGACAAAGATATTTTGAAAGCCAATGCTATATTCATATACTATGTTTATGAAGACCTAAATTCAAATCTCTTTTCAGCCAGTTATAGTGTGGCACTGTGGTTTTTTGCAGGATGATTGGAAAGAAGAAAATAAGATAATCTTGAGCTTAAAGGATAAAGAAATGTAAACTATTCCAGTTGTTGTGGGTCTGCAATTCCCATAATTTCTGATTTAATATAAGGGAAAGCTTTGAACACAATCACTTTTCAACTGTTATCTTTCTAATATTCTTAGGCACAGATCACTCTCCATCCTATCCTATCCTATCCCATTCCACCCCATCCCATCCCATTGATTTATTGAATTGTCCCACAGCAAGTTGTCCTGTGGCAAGTTGGCTATGGCGAGCTATCTCACAGCAAGTTGGCCATGGAGAGTTGGTTGTGACGAGTTATACCATTCCACATATAAATGTGTTAATGCCCTTTCAAAAAGCAAAAAGGGTGGAAGGTGTTTCATAAGGTAGGGCAATTATGCTACTCTTTATACCTTGTATACAAGTGACAGAACTTTTCTCTGAACTAACTGCCTGTAGATTTTCCAGGAAAGCTGATGGATTTTGTTAGTTGTGATCTGTTAAAAAAAGTGCTGAGTCTGAATGTGGTAGACTGTAGGCTAATTACTTGATCCTAAAAGATTTATTAGCATTTTGTATTTGTATTAAACTTCTGCCGTTCTTATTAACTTAATCCCTTAACCTATTTTATTGAGTTGCATTGCATCTGGTATTATGGTCTTTGACCATAAATAAAATCTAAATTAATTCTTCATCCAGAACCTATTACATTTTGAAACTGGAAAGATATATACCAACTATATACCAAGGTCTAGCCTTATAAAACATATAAGATTACACATAGGGGAATAATCATTCAAATGCCCAGGTTGCAGACAGCCTCACATACGAAGTTCACACAACTTTTTAAGGCAATCTTTTCCATTGGTTGATTGTTCTGACTGTCTTAAAATTTCTCCCTATTTCTAGTTTGAATCTCTCCTTAATCAGTGTCCACCCACTGTTTCTTCTCTGGCCTTTGTGTGCTTTGGAAAATAGTTTGTCCCCCCATCCTCTTTGTGGCAGCCCCTCAAATATTGGAAGGCTGCTATCATGGCACACCTGGTTCTTGTCTTCACTAGACTAGCCATGCCCAATTCTTGTAACTGTTCTTCATAAGTTTTAGTCTGCAGGCCTCTAATCTGATCTGGGCTTCCTTTGTCTTTCTTCTTCCTTTTTCTTATTTATTTTATTTATTTATTTGATTTGTCAATCGCTTACAAGATAATAGGTATAAGTATAAACATAGTTATGAATACATGGAATGGATACATATAAGAAAAATAAAAGTAAACAATAGGACAGGGACAGTAGGCACATTGGTGCGCTTATGCATGCCCCCTACAGACCTCTTAGGAAAGGGGTGAGGTCAATAGTAGACAGTCTAAGGTTGAAGTTTTTGGGGTTTGGGGAAGAAACCACAGAGTCGGGTAGGGTAGTTCTTCCTTTTTCTTTCCTTTCTCTAATCTCATCTGAGCTTGCTTTCTCCATCTTCTTCCTTTCTCTTTCCTTTCTTGGATCTGAGTTTCCTTTCTATGGCCCATTGCAGTAGTTCCCTTTCACAAAGTAGAGGGGAACTGCTTTGCTGGGCCAGAGAAAGCAAGTTTGGATCTCTATTAGGTATGTTTGCTGCCTTGAGTTATTTCTATAT
Source organism: Naja naja (assembly GCA_009733165.1). Lineage (NCBI taxonomy): Eukaryota > Metazoa > Chordata > Lepidosauria > Squamata > Elapidae > Naja > Naja naja. Next base: position 107,412,312 of record CM019149.1, read on the forward strand.
ATAATACAGGGGCATATAAACATATATGTATGTATATACCACAATAGTATAGGGTCTCCCGCTTGAGCAGGAGATTGGACTAGAATACCTCGAAGACCCCTTCCAACTCTGTTATTCTGTTCTGTTCTGTATTTTTACTTAGCATGAAAATGTATATGGCAGCCCAACTCATGGTGACTCTGCACGGTTTACAACCATATGAAAACAGAAATGATAACTTATATGTGAACTTTCTTAAAATTCATTAAGTAATGCTGAAATCAGACCTGTGCCAAAGCCTATATCTAAATTATACATAATTTCCCCTTATGAGTCATCAAGCGACTCGCAGATTTATAAAAAATCAATTTATTTATAACTACCATATTTAGATGACCCAGATCCAGACGATCACAAAATGGCAGCAAAACAGAGATTTTCTTGTGCCTCTTTGCTGTTATTTGTTTCTGAACAACCCAGATACAGTACTGTAGCCTTAGTTTTTGAAGTTTTCAATGGAACAAAATACATAAAACTGGCGTGGCCTAGTAAACCTTTAGGTATTTTGTTCCATTCCACTGGTGTGCCACCATATGCAACTGACTGGCTGTGTTCAATTTGATGGATCAAACAATGCAGGTTAGCTTGGTATGGTAAAAATTACTGCATCAAATAGCATTGCAGTGCTTCTCATCTTTCTCATAAGAGAGGGCCTGTAGCTATTACTGTTCTCTAACCTGACCTAGCTTTTGATATTTCTATTAGCACATCACAGAGCTATCTTGTGCATCCTGTGTCAGGTAATCTGTATGCAAAATTTTATGCCCAACACACAGGATGAACTGAATGGCAGAGCAGGGTTTGGAAGTCAGAATGACAAATATGATGCCTAAAAAAGGGAAAAAAGCCATACATATTAAGTTCTAAAGCTTTTGGTGAGAGAAGAATGAGAAGTCTTTTTAAGGCATTTGGGACCAACCCAAGACACAGTAGTAAACTAAATCAAAATTGTTTTTAAAAGCTAAGAGAAGAAAAGTTTCTTTAATCCACATATTCTCTACAAAAATGCTTCTCCTTCATAATATTTTCCATAAGCGATTTATGAGATACACTCACTGGGTTTTTTTCCCCTAAAGCTACTGGTAGATACATTTATTAGTCCACATTCTATTGATATCAGTTGTCTTCTTTATCTAAAGATCTAACATTCAAGGACTTCTCTACTGATATATATATCTTACATCTCAATTTAGTATTTTTAAAGAATCCTGGTATCATCCATCAGTACATTTTGATAGCTGCCAACCAAAACATCATATTAAAAGACCGGTTGGCCTATGATAAGCATCCAATTATTCCTACGTATGGGGTCCTCTCATCTGAAGATTCTTATTGGTGGCGCTCAAGCATGCAGGAGAGGAGATAAAATGTAATTAATAATTTTGACAGCTAGGCATATTAAAGGGCTGGTCCTTGCTGTTTTTCTCCATGTCCTTCTGGCTTGTAAACATTACAGACCTTGACTGGTCATGAGCTCATTCTAAGCTTTAATTTATGGCATAGGTTGCTAGTCATAATTAGCTGGGCTTAAATGGAAGCTTTTGCAGGGCTCTTACCGAAAGACTCAGATGTTTTGCATAAAGAGATTCGCTTTTTGCTATGCCCTGTGCACAGAATATAAAATGTAATTTCCCCATGGGTTAAGGCCATGTCACAAAAGAAAGGTAGACAAGCAATTTCTCCATAGTTCCAAAGATTATTACTTGTTTCAATAAAATGTTGATCAGTGGCAACTAATGATAGGTGTCTACAGCAAATCGACTGTCATCATACTTATTGCCTTAATTATCCCTGGTCTTGCAATGAAGATACATATCTCTAGCTATATTTTAGACAGTGTTAGAGGCCTAGATAAACCATGCATCTGTTCCTGTTATAATTTAAATATGCATGTTTGGAAATAAATTTCAAAGAAAACACCTTCGCACCTTCCGCCACGACCTGAAAACTTGGCTTTTTGAGCAGGCTGCTCTGTGCTGACTCCTCTTGGGGGCGGGGTTGTTTTATAATCTTGTTTTAGTAATTTGGCTTGTTGGGTTTAATTCTATTTTAGGTAATTATTTATTGTGTTGGTTTTAATTGTGAGCCGCACAATCCGTTCGGGAGAGGGGCGGCATACAAGTCAAATAAATAAATAAATAAATAAATAAATAAATAAATAAATAAATAAAAGTTTATTTCTAAGAAACTTCCTTTTCCATCAACAATATGACTGAAGAAAAAAAAAGGATGAATATGTTATCTTCCTACAGCAGATCTCAAGAGAAATCTTATAAGAGTTCACTATTGTTTTTAAAAGGAATTCCATCCTCCTTCCAAATAAAGATACAGGTAGTCCCTGAGTTACGACCACAAGCGAGCCCAAAATTTATGTTGCAAAGTGAAACATTTGTTAAGTGAGTTTTTCCCCATTTTACAACTTTTCTTGCCACAGTTGTTAAGTGAATGACTGCAGTTGTTAAGTTAGGAACGCAGTTAAGTCAAGTCAATCTGGCTTCCCCATTGATTTTGCTTGTCAGATGGTCTCAAAAAGGAGATCACATGACCCCAGGACACTGCAACCGTCATAAATATGAACCAGCTGTTCCACATCAGAGTGTAAATTACATGACCCTGGGGATGCTGCAATGGTCATAAGTGTGAAAAATGGTCATAAGTCACATTTTTCAGTGCCTTTGAATAGTCACTATATGAACTGTTGTAAGGCGAGGATCACCTTGTAATGAAGGATTTCTTTTTCTTTTTGCATAAGGGACAGGAGGCTCATAGGCATAATAATAAAAAAAATATTGGAAAATATGACAAATGGAACACTGAATTATACAATTCAGTAAAAAAAATCCCATGCAAAGGTATACCTGTAATTTTTATGTTGTGAACCAGGGAACTCTGAGGTTTCTCAAAAGCTTTCTTCAATAAGCAGTTAAACAACTGTAGCTAAACTCCTCTGAAAAATAACTTGTCTGTCAATAAAAATATTTTGTTGCATTCTAAGCAGCAAGAGAAGAGTCTCCAAGTATTTTCTAAGATGCATTCAGTTCTAGAAGTGTAACAGACAGATCTAGCAAAGATGCCTCTTTTAAAAATATGCTAGCCTGGCCTAAAAAATTATATATTATAGGAATCTCAATATAATAATCCAATGATACAGGATGGATTTTTGGATCATGGCCTAGATTACTGAACAATGGATTGTCAATCAAAAAAAATGACATTGTTGTGGTTAGCCGGCAGCAGGTGAGGACGGCTGAGGAAAGCGAGGACTCAGATGAGGGGCCAAGACCATTAGGGAGTGGACTTGCTGCCTTCAGAGACTGTGGGGGCTGGCAGCAGTGATGAGGAGGTTCCCGAGGAACCTGTGCTAAGTGCGTGTGCGCACAGGATTGCTCAGAGGAAAGAGCAGCTACAACAGCACGGGCGACTTGGGAGTAGGGCTGCAAGGTAATGGCCCCTCCTTCAAGAAGATAAAAACCAGCTGTGAAATGAACGTACTTTGCAGAAGGCAAAGACGTTTTGAAACTCCAGCCTCATGGACATTCCAGTATCCTGAGTTTGTATTTGAAGATTCTTATTTTGCAAATTATTTCTTGTCTGTTATCTTTTGGCAAGTCTTGCACAGTTTGGCAAGTCTTGTGCTTATCACAGCTAATTACTTTGTAAAAGCATTACAAGGTTTCTGTTCCTTTTGGATTGTGTTTGATTTATTGGAAAAGGGCATGAGTCAGAACAGACAGGAATGTGTTTGTCAAAAGGATGACAAGGTTCATAAGGAGGGATGTAAACTGAATCCTGATAGAATAGAACAGAAATAAAAATTCTGAATTAAGGATTTTTGATAAAGACTTTTGCACCATAGAGTGCAGGTATATTGCTGCTGATAGGGGACCTCTTAAATCACTCACAGGAATCACATTGGTTTACAAAGTCAATGTCCTTCATTAGTCATACCATAGTGCTAAGAAAACAGAGAATAAACAAGATGAAATTGATTTCTTATAGTACTACAGAAAGGCAACAATAAATATTATTTAATGGTTATTATAGAGGCCTGATGGGATGATTTCATGACTAGAATATAGCAACTGAAGGATTCTATTTGTTCAAAAGGAACATATACAAGAGATGGAGAGGTATACTATATAATAAAAATGCCTATTTCTGTTTGGAAATCCAATTATATCAATTTTCCTTAGAAAACTTTGAATAAGTTGAAATCTTCGGAAGCAAATGAATTGTTTCCTAAAATAATAAGGATCTATATGATGGTCTGATCTGGCTCTTATGTATTATCTTTGATAATTTTTAAGGAACTGGTGAGGAGGCAGATCAGTAGAAGATAACTAGTGTCTTCAATATGGGACAGAAGGAAGACCCAGGGAATTAGAGAGCTGCCAGTTGAACATCAATATCCATGATTTTATTTTATTTTTTTATAATTGGACTTATATGCCGTCCCCTCTCTGAAAGGACTTGGGGTGGCTGATATCTGCTTATGATAGCAGATCATAAAGAGATGAATATATGATTGCATGGACTTGTCAAGAGTAATTAAGAAAATACATTCTTATTTCAGTTTGTGATCAGGTAAATTCCATAATAGATTGTAGGAATACACTAAACATAATATATCTTGTTTTCACAAAGTACTCTCTGATATGCTAATTAGAAAGCTAGTTAAGCATGATAATTAAGTGGATACATAATGACTTGAAGTCATACCCCCAAAATGTTAATCAAACTGGGGTGGGGGGGAATCAACAGTTATTAATGACTTGGATTAGAAATAGAGAAACACTTATTAAATCTGCAAATGGTTTAAGATTGGATGGAAAAGCTATTATTTTGGTATGTATAAAAAAGAAAAAAGAAAAAAACTGCAGCAGCAAGAAACATAGCAGACAAGTGCAAAATCCATTTAAGAAATAAATATTAAATACATAGGAATAGAATGTGACTTTACCTCATATAGAATAGTACTTATGAAAAAGATCTTGGAATAATACTTAATTGCAAATTGAATATGTGACTGCAGAGTAATGTGAGTGTGCAAAAGACAATATACAGAACTATACTATAATTTCAAAATCACAGAAAATAATTGTTCCATTTTGTTCTACTTTAGTCTGAAATAAATGATATTTAGCTGGCCTTATGCTCTACCATACGCAATCTGAAATTGTACACTTACTGAATTCTAGTTGATGTCCAATACAATATGCTTACAATAGATTTGAAGGTATAGAAATGTTTTTGTTTGCTTTTCAAATTATTTTCCAAAGCAGCATATTTACAAAATTGGTTTTACATCAGATTAAACAGGACATTAAGCAATTCATTCTTTAACTGCTTGTTCCTTTGAGACAGGAACACTTATTCCTGTTTTAAAGAAAGAGCGCTGGTAGAAAAATGAATGTAACATAGGGAAAAATATTCTTCTTGATAATTTAGACTGGAATCTGGTGTTAGAATCCAACATGGGGAACAGGGCTGAGTAAGACTCAATTGCACAATGACAACCCCTTGACTCTTCCGGTGAGAGTCACGCTATTTATAAATCCTGAGATTAGAGAGTAATCCATCAGATTTCAGACTTTAAGATTTCAGATATCCATATTTTTGGTCTATTTTCTCTCTTGCTATGGGGATTGGAGAAGGGAATTGGAGAGCAGCAAAAAGGCAGAGATGGATCCAGCTACCTAAACCTGTCCCACGCTGCCAGCCCTGTGAATGCTGAGCTAACTGGAAGTATTTTCAGAGCGGTAATTAGCATCCGTGGACTTTGAGGAATGTTTACTCTTCTAAAGAAAGTGAGGTTATTCACACACACAAAATGCCACATATGTAATCCCATCAAAGAGGGGGGGAAAAACCAGAAAGGAAATGGCCCATCAAGAAGTATCTCAATTGCTTGTGTGATCATAGCTAAAGAGAACTAGATTCTATTCTGCCAGCATGCTCATAGGGGCATTTGGCAGATTGGCCTCCAAGAAGGATGAATGGATGAGTGTACATAAAGAGAAATCAAGCTCACACACAGGGAGAATGTAATTAACTCAGGAGGCCGCAAGCAAAGCTTTTGCAAGCCAGCCTGCTTGAGCTTGGTCCAAGAATTGCAGCCTGAGGCAGGAGATTAGCAAACATTCACATAGTTCAAAGCCCAGGAACTCCTCTTATCCAATAAACTGGCTGGAGTTTGCACATCCAATAAGTAAGGCAAAGAAATCTTCCAGTTTTTGTATATTCTTTGGTTTTAAAAGTTTTTATTGAAAGATTTTGCATAGATAAGAAATATATTTGAAGGAAGAAAGAAAAAAATTGTAAAATAAATGTGAAAAAGAAAAAGAGGAGAAAAAATAAAGTAAGAGGGTAGACAAAAGAAAAAGAAAATAAGAAGTACAGAAAACATACAGGTAATCCTAGACTTACAAAGTTCATCTAGTGACCATTTGCTGTGACAATGGCACTGAAAGAAGTGACTTATGACTGTTTTTCACACTTATGACCGTTGCAGCATCCCCAAGATCATGTGATCAAAATTCAGACGCTTGGCAACTGACTCACATTTATAACGGCTGCACTGTCCCAAGGTCATGTGATCACCTTTTGCAAACTTCTGACAAGCAAAGTCAATGGGAAAGCCAGATTCACTTAACAACCTTGCTACTATCTTAACAACAGTGGTGATTCATTTGTGGCAAAAAAGATTGTAAAATGGGGCAAAATTCACTTAACAACTGTCTCACTTAGCAACATAAATCTGGGGCTCAATTGCAGTTGTAAATCAAGGATTAGCTGTATATGAAGGAATGCTTCTGATCTCAGCAGTTATACAAAAAATTCTAATCAAAACTCTCTTGCACAGATTTTATCACAATTCCCTTCTTTCAATAAACTACTCTTTCTTATCATCAAAACTGTAAAATCCCAAAATCATTTTCTTTCCCATGCAAAAAATCCATAAGAGTTTTCCAGTCATTGATGAATGTCAATAATGACCATTTTCAACAAAGAAGTCAATTTTTTTTCATCTCATCAAGTTCTGTCAATGTAATAGGTTATTATGTATTTTCCCTTTTTGCATAAGGTTATCTTACTCCAGTTATCATGTACTGAAATAATCTTCCACAGTCCTTTTCTGTTTTTAGCCATGGGTCCTATAAAGAAAACTTCTGGTTCAGAATTCTTTGTATCAATGTATTTGAATTCATTTTTAAAGGTTTTTTTTACATGTCCACCAAGCATGATAAAATATCCCTTCATGTTGTTCACATTTCCAACATAAATTTTAAATTCCTTTATACATTATTGATAGTTTCTCTGTCTCACGATATATCATTTTATAAAAATTCTCTTTAAGGTCATAGCATAATGTAAACTTCAACCCTTTTATCCATATATTCTTCCAGTGAACCATCTCTATATTGCAATAAAAATTCTTAACTCACTTTATCATATACAATATTTAACCTGTCTTATGGAATTTACATTTTAGAAAGTACATATCATCAGAACACAATTGCACTTTCAATTCTATTTTACTTTCCTGACTTTTTATATGCTTTCTATGGACCAAATAAGGTAGGGTGGTTGAAAGCATTTTCTACCAGTTTTATTTATATAACAAGAGATTTTACCTTTTATCTCAGTAATACCTATATGATAGATCTACATTATAGATCTGTATCTTTAAAAAAATGAAGTGACTCCTATTGACTGTGGCTTTCTTGGCTACAGTACACAAGTTGTTTGCCACTTCTTGTGGGTTATTTTCAGTCTTATGTGTGATCTTGGGAACAGTTCTAGTCTCAAAGATCAGTGTCCTACATTTTAAGGACACAAAGGCATTCATGAACATCTCAGCTGGAGAATTATGCTTCTAATGCAAATTAAAACAGTGTCAAACGCATGACTATTTTTATATAATGTTGGTCACCTAGCAGCATTATGAGAATCACCATTATTTCATCTGACGTTTCATGAAAGATTATTTTTTAAAGGATATTAAGATGCACAGTGTGAAAGAAAGGAAATGATATTTTGATTTCTTTTTATGAAACTGAAAGAATATTTTGAACATTGACAGAAATATTAACAAACTGTTTTGGAATTTTTATTTATTTTTTGTTAGCTTACACTGATAAAACAGAAGTGCTCTACAAAAAGACTAAAAAACCCCCACTAAAATGGCAGTGAATATTCTCCACAATTCATTTAGCAAAATTCTATAACTTAAGGATTTTCTCGCTAGCTCCCAACAAACTAATTTTCTTTTAAAAAAGAAAATCAAATCAATATATAATCCTTTTTCAGGAAGTCTTTTATTTCCCAGAAGATTGGCCAGTAAAACTATTCATGTGTAGATACTCTGAAATTTTAACCACAGCCTATGTTCACTACTATCATGAAAATTAAACTGTAAAGTATTATATCTTCACTATTAGCAAAGATAGTTCTATAAAGCAAGATAAAAAATAAAAATGAATTTAACAGCATAATAAATCTAGATAGTAAATATTCTAATTTTAAAAGAAATCACTAATGCCAGCAAGATGAAGAAATGAGTCAGAGTGAGTCTACTAAATAGTCTTACAGAAAATCCAAATAAATGTATATCAGCAAAAACAACCTGAAATTGATATCACTTATGTTCTACCTTTTTCCAGAGCTTAAGAAGATTTGAATCATTTCATCCCCACAACAACCTGCGAGATAAGCAAGAATCACAGATTGGCCATCACCTAATGAATTTTGATTAATTAGATAGACTAGAATTAGAGCTTTACAATTGAATACAACTCTTAATTATTGCACCAAACTAGCAAAATACATTTTAGTTTTTCACCTCATTTAATAATCTTAGGCTACAGTGGGCAGCATCCAGACAATGCAAAAAAAGAAGACATTTCAGGTTCTAAAAAAAACAAGACATGCGATTAATTCACAATTGCAGTTCTCTGGGTGCAAATACCCACCTGAGCATCTTTCTAAAACAGTATAGGACTAAATGCTAATTAACCTCAGCTGTTGGAACAGCGCCCTAAATGAAACATGACTCAGAATGAGTTGCAAATCGTAAGATAATAATAAAAAACAATCCACAATGCTCTGGAGACATTAAGTGATTACAGAGAATTGTCATTTGGTTGATTTTCACACTTCATTAGCATATGTATCATTTAACGAGTGAACATGTTAAGGATTGGAAAGATGTACAAGACCTCTTCTTTAAATATGAACTGTAAATTGAGGTGGCCACACTTAAGAGACCTTAATCATGGCGGAAAAACTATCATGATCAATTATAAAAAGATAGTATAAAAGAAATGGACTATTTTCCAGTCAAATAGGATGAATACCAGGCAGGTATGCAAAAATGTAGACTTGGAAAGGACTATTTAAGTTTATCAGGACCAATTCATTGCTGTTGTTATTGCAAGGTGTGTTTTTTTACAAGTTCTACTATCAAGTCACATATTCACTATACTACATCAATACATTTGACTGTTTTTCCATCAAATGAAGGTACTTTGGATTTCTCAGTTAAATTTTACTTAGTTACTTTGAGTCAGTTTCTCTAATCCATGAATTCATTTTGAATTTGGGTTGTATTTTCTAAAATTATCAACTATCTTATCAAATCTCTCTACCAATGTTCCAGCTACTTCTTCATCCAAGTCATCAACACAAAACTAAATGTGGCATACTACCAAATACCTCTCCAATTTGAGAAATACTCTCTGATTACAATTTTCAAGCCAACCATGTATCTAACAATTGTTATACTTTCCAGCCTACACTGGAAATGCTTGCAAATTAGTATGTTATGGAGTATTCCAGTGGTGGGATTCAAATATTTTTACTACCGGTTCTGTGGGTGTGGCTTGGTGGGCGTGGCAGGGGAAGGATACTGTAAAATCTTCAGTCAGAGATGGTATTTGCTACTCAAAATTTCTGCTACTGGTTCTCCAGAATTGGTTAGAACCTGTTGAATGCCACCTCTGGAGTATTCCCTCAAATGTTTTGCTGAAGTCAAGAGGTATTATGTTTACAACATTCCCAAAATCAAATGAGATTCCTGACAAACTGATGTTGTCTTTTGGGATTTATCACATTTATTTCTCAAAATAATAATTATTATGTAATTATTAATTAAATTATTAATAATTAATTATTTAATTAATATGTATGTTGTTATATATTATTTATTTAGTTATTAATAATTGTGTTCTATCTGTTCTAAATGAGGACAAGATTCTAGGATCCTATTTCTGAAAACAAATCCCAAAGCTTGACATGGTAGACCTAAGCATAGGCCTTCTTTTTGATATTCTTTGGCTTTCTCCAGAGGTGGTATTCAGCAAATTCTGACCAGTTCTGGAGAACCGGTAGCAGAAATTTTGAGTAGTTCGGAGAACCGGCAAATACCACCTCTGGTATTTGCTCCCCCATCTGGCTCCCCAGTCCCAGCTGATTGTCTAGGTCTTCTTTTGTTGCCCTGCACAGGAGAATGGAGCTAATGAAAGCAGGTTAGTGGGGTGGGGAGGGAATGGGAATTTTGCAGTATCCTTCCCCTGGAGTGGGGTGGAAATGGAGATTTTGCAATATCTTTTCCCTGCCATGCCCACCAAGCCACACCAAGGCCACCAAGCCACGCCCACAGATCCGATAGTAAAAAAATTTGAATACCACCACTGGCTTTCCCAATTATTTAGCATGGGTCAGTAGTAGTATCTCATGATCCTCAGCATTTTTCAAAGCCAGCCCTTTTCATAGAGGGTTCTAATCTACATTGGATATCATAAGCATTATTTTGTTAGCATGTGAAATTAGGGATAATGTACAAGAGCTTGCACAATTGGTCAAGCCTCCTTTTTTGATACTAGACCTCCTTTAGTCTGTTGGCCACTAAGCTGGCATAATTTGGCTAGAATCTTTACAGCTTTTTCTGCTGCTGCTTGCCATATTTTTGTAAATGAGGGGTGTCAAACTGATGGCCCATGAGCCAGATGCCACGCCCACCCCATCTCCATGAAGGGAAAAAACCATCGTGATATGTCACATGATGGCAACATGATGTGGCAAGTTTGACACCCATGCCGTAGACATTCCTTTAATTCCTGTAACCTTCTCATTTGATAATGACCAGAATGCTGATCTAACTTCTTTCTCTAGTAATAGATGTTCTTGTAAATAGGGGATATATTTGGTTTTGACATTTCTACTCCACGGAATTTCAGTACACTCCTTTCATCTTTATTCAATCTTCTTGGAATCAGTTACTACCTGCCTATTGGCATTGTTAACATGCCAATTCTGACTTGGAAACATTTGGGGTTTAGAGATCATTTGCAATAGTTTTCTTGGTTTTCCACGTCTGTTTCCATTTTTTAAGTATCTGCAGATATCATTGTAATACTGCTTCTTGTCCTAACAGTTTCCTGAAATTCTTGTCTGGAGATTTGTAGTAAGCTAGTATTCATAATTTTTCTTGGTGCATTAAATGTAAAATTTTCCATGCCAGAGATCTGATATGAATATGGATGTCCAGCTGGATAAATTTTTTACTTATGAGCTTGAAGTCAGACATATTCTTGAATCAAGAAATCCTTGCAGGAATAAATCTATTTATCCATTTTGAATATACATCTTGGCCCTATTTATTTCTTCTGGCTCCCATTAATTGTGGGGCTGCTTTTGGTTTGTTAATTAGATTTCACCCTCTGAACCTTTCCTGCCTCTTCAACATGCAAATTGGATTTTTCAGGCAGCCTAATTTGCCCAAACTTTTTACAATCAGCTGCCTCGTATTATACAATCCCCTCTGGTTCCTCTCCTCAGCTTACCCCTCAACTCTTTTAATTTGTCACAGAAACTGAAGCAGCCCAAGGGCACCGCTGATTAGTTTGGGATTGCTGTCTTTCTTTATTTCCACTAGATGGGATATATCTCTTCCAATGACTTGGGGAATTTTAGTACCCCTTTCACAGTAGGGGAGAAGCAACTGTGCCCCAAGGATGAGAAGGGAGAGGCAGGATATATGCCTTTCATCTCCATGGCTTTCACACTCTCTGATGTTCATACAAAATCACCAGTCTAAGAAGCCATGACGTCCACTGTACAGATTGAGTTCATACAGTTGCCTCAGTTAGAGAAACCATCAAGTTTCCTAACTATCACGGGCAATGTAGAAATGTGGCTTCATATTTGACAGGCAGTGGCAGCAGCTTCTGCACATAGTTACTTACTCTTCCCAAAATGGAAAATACCAATTTAAATTAACAGATTGACAAAGGAAGAAGCACATGCACCCCACCCTGTGGCTCCTCTCACTCAGAACAAAACTGTGATGCAGGTCTCAGGTTGATTTACAATTTATAGGCCAACGAGATAGAAAGTAGAGAAATGGAATATACACTTCATCTGCTCTAAAAAAAGACAGCAAACAGGAAAAATAATAGTCAAGTTAATGTATCCAGGGTACACATTATATTGGAGTGGTTTTTTTAATTATTTGATTTTTCATACTTTAATTTTAGGCACAAATTATGTGATCCCCACCATATGTTTGAATTAACACTACCTTTAAAACCCAATACTTTTTTCACACTGAGTATATGTACCCATCAGTCTTATTTAGTTATCAAGACCCAAATCTTTATAAAAAGAAATGGGGCAAATATTTCAATAAAAGCAACTTTGTCATTAGAAATAAACCTTTGGCACTATAACACAAGATATTACCTTATGCAGAGTTAGTGTAACTTTTGCAGTATCATCACAGCGTTTTCAATCCTACCTAGAAGAGCCAAAAATGAAATCTAGGACCATCCCTTCTACTAACTGGACTGATCTTTCGAGGCATATAGTCTAACTTAGACAATTCAGGAAGAGTGTCTATGTAAAACAGAGAAATAATGCCCTATCATGTCATTGACAGCAGGATATAGTTAGTTTGCAGAAAAGCCAACTTTTAAAGACATAATATTAGACATATTTCACAATTTTTACTTTTATTTGTTCTTGAAAAGTTACATAAGCTGACCATCTCACAAAACTAATGACTCTTATTGATCTTTAAATGCCTACAGATCTTTAAAATGTATGCCAAAGACACAAGAAAAACAAGAAAAGCGAATATTTGAAACTTTGTTTAAAGAACCACATACAAAAAAGAATGATCAGAGCAGCAGAAGTTCACACACCAATGGCATGAACGCTCATAATATGTTAAATGGAAAGGTTAATTGAACCTGAAGGCTACATGTGTGCCAACAAAACCTAGAATTTCAACATGGCTAAGCCACAAAGCCCAGTCATAGTGAATTAACAACTAAGGTCAAGAAAGAAATTTTGGTTCGAGCTATTAAAGGCTGAGCAAACTGCATGTTTAGTTTTGTTTAAGGATTGTGGCAAGCAAACAAATGAGAAATAGTAAGAAGTTGATAGGCCACTATTCAACCAATAGCCTTTCCATAATTGCAAGATCAAAGCATGTTTTCTGGAATTCAGCCTTGACAATAAAGGCACTTTAATAACTGATTAAAAAAAGCAAAAGGAAGGTTGAAAGCAAAAAGTAAAGCATGTCAACTGAAAATATGTTTACTACTGTGCAATTTAAATTTCCTATATTTAATTTCCTATATTTAATGGAAATTTCCTATATTTAACTTATGAAACTATAAAAGAATGCGAGGTTTACAAATAATGCATCTCCATTCAAACCCAACATGCTTTTTTATGTGATTATCCAATCACAGACCATTTGTTTTGCAACAAAGATGGTCAATGAACTATGCACATTGATTTATTTAGCCTCACATATTCTAATGGTCGATGTCCCCCTAATATTGTTCATCAAAATTCTCCAAAACAATTGAATATAGATTATTGGAGTAACTCTGCACTGTTCTACATTTTAGTTCATAATGTAGAAAAGGACTGGCATAAAATCTAAGCTTTTCAGAATCAAAGGAAAAACATGAAATGTTGAAGCTGTAACTAAGTCCAAATAACCACCAGCCATACTTATATCATAACCAGTCCAATCATAGTAACCTGTTAATATATTTTTCTGCCTATAAGTATTAATAAGCAATTTGAATTAAATCTAGAAAGAGGATAAAGTATTGTAGAATCTATTAGAACAACTAATTGTAAAGTTGAAAAGCAACCATATTACAAAATTGTTTTTTAATTGTTTTATAATAAGGCTACTAATAAGAATTTGAGACTGATAAAAGTGAATAGCACAAAGTGATAGTATATAAGCACATATTTATTCTGGTTCTATGCTGGTCCTAACTACTTCATTTTTAGGTAGAAGAAATTATACAAACTATTTCTCTCCCTCTCAGTCTCTCTCTCTCTATATTGCAGCAATCTCTAATCAATTACGCTTTATGTTTTTATGATGTATCTTGAAATGGCAAAGTAATTATTTGTTCATGCAAGACTAAAACCACATTTCGGAATACCAATTCTTGCATTAAATGGAAATCGTAAAAGAAAAGAAAAAGTGAAAATTATGAGAAACTGTTCCCAACCTCAGAGTTCCAAATTTCTTCAAGGCTATGTTTCCTCTGAAACAGAAGAAGGGATTATAAATGTACACTATGTATGTATAACACAACAAGTACCCAGATTTCTTATTTGCAAATTTAAATTAATTTGAGGTATTAGAGGGAAGTTACAGTATGAGGAAAATGCCATCAAGAGTAATAAATTATGCACAAATCATTTCCACTCAGAATTTCAAGCACCTCAGGTAATGCAAACAGGCACTTCTGAATCCTTCCTTCAGCAGTGGGACTAAAATGTATAGCTGAGATTTGTTTTAGAGGAAGCTTAATTCCAAAGGTAACAAAAATATGGTTATTAGTTTATGAGTAGCTTTACAAAAACGGGAACAGCCAAGGGTTTTCTGTAATTTACTTCCACAATGCTCTATGAGTGAAAAAATTCTCTAAGCTGTCACAAAGCTCTCTGAACTAATTTATTGACAGGATATTTGTCATCTTTTTCCTCTATAATTGCAATGTTTTCTAACTTTAATGTAGAAGTTCCAGTTTTCACTTCAACATTTTAAAATTAATGGGAAAGAAGGCATCTTTTTACGTTAAAAAAAGATTTATATTGGTAAAGTACTCTTTACTTAAAAAACTGATAGCAAATTTCTAAGTCATACTTTCAGTAGTGTTTAATGTAATTTCAAAGAAGTAGGAGTGGAAAAATTACAGACATTGCTTGGGAGTTTTAAAAGATTTGCCTTATACAGATTAACCATCTGTGTGCATACTTACTAGCAGCTAGAGCAGGTAAAAAACTGTTGCTCGTGAGACATTTCACATTTAAGAATATTCGATAAATGAAAGGAATTCACATAACTATTTCATATACAAAATAACACTAATTATAAAAATCCCACTTCTAAGATTTTTAGTCATCAGACCTATTCACGTACAAATTGCTTATGTAAGGCACATATTTTTTTCCTCTTGACTGGTTGCAATTTAATGCATTTTGCCGATAAACACCTTGCACAAACCACTACTCCTGTATTGCTGACTTGTTGCTAAAAGGCCCTGCCAACACTCGTAAAAGTTTTGGCTTTGATGTTTTTCTACATAAACTTTATCCAGATCCTTTTTTCTTTTTAGATAGGGGGCAAATGACTGAAAGGAGTCCAAGCAATCCAGGGGTGAGCGAATGAAATTGGGACTGCTGTCTACACTTTGTAAAAACTGCTACAAAGATAGTCCTCGACTTATTATCTCAATTGAGCCCAAAATTTCTGCTGCTAACCAAAACATTTGTCAAGTGAATTCTGCCCCATTTTACGACCTTTCTTTCCTACAATTGTTAAGCGAATTGCCGCAGTTGTGGTTAGTAACACTGTTGTTAAGTGACTCTGGCTCCCCCATTGACTTTGCTTGTAAGAAGGTTGCAAAAGGGAATCATGTGACCCAGTGATAGGATTCAAAAATTTCTTACTACCGGTTCTGTGGATGTGGCTTGGTGAGCATGGCTTGGTGGGCGTGGCAGGGGAAGGATACTGTAAAATCTCCATTCCCTCCCCATCCCACTAATCTGCTTTCCAGCTCTGTTCTCCTGTACAGGGCAACAAAAGAAGATCCAACCAATCAGCTGGGACTTGGGAGGCAGAGAATAGATGGGGGCAGGGCCAGTCAGAGACGGTGTTTGCTGGTTTTCTGAACTACTCAAAATTTCCGCTACCGGTTGTCCAGAACTGGTCAGAACCTGCTGAATACAATCCCTGATGTGACTCCTGGGATGCTGCAACCGTTATAAATAGGAAGCAGTTGCCAAGCATCTGAATTTTGATCACATGACTACAGGGATGCTGCAATGGTATGAAAATGTGAAAAATGATTGAAAGTCACTGTTTTCACAGCCATTATAACTTTGAATGGTCAGAAAATGAATTGTTGTAAGTCAAGGACTACCTGTAGCTGGGGTGGGGGGGTGGGAGTGGGGAAAGCAGAATTGTTCCCCCCTCATCCATTCAGACATCCATGTATACATTTACTCACAGGCATACAAGCAGGTTGTTTCAACTGCTGCATGAACTGAGCCACATCCTGTGTTTTCATGGATGTGCTGATGTCCAGAGGCAGCCTCACCGCACCGAATCTAAGACAGTGTAGGAAGGGAGTGTATGTAGCAGGAAAGATAGTAGCAAATGGCATATTGTTGAGAAGCTGCAGAGGTGTTGTCTGGAGATTACAAGCAGGCAAGGAGGACTTTCATTTGACTGCCAGGAACACAAGCTAGGGTGAGCAGCATCTTCTGTTGGGAGTCCTGCCTGGAACTTGGGAGATTTGCTTGGAGCTCAATAGCAACTAGAAAAAGAGCAGCCCCCCCCCAGCTGAAACAGCATCGTGTCTCAACTAACACTGAGAATGTTTGGAAAAAAGGCAAAGGTTATATGCTACATTATAGACTTTTATGTGAACTGAATATTAAAAGACTAAGCATTAAAGGTCAATATTAAAGACATATTTACATGGCACCATTACCTTGCAAGTGTTAGAAGGATGGAGCTGGCCCATAGCAATCACCTATTGTTGGTATTTGCACTACAATAAAGTATTGTGTACTATAGATTTGCTATCATGTGTTGCATCCAATCCTTGGAAAACAATAAACCCTCACATCAGAGCAGGTTCACCTGTTTTCTGGATGCTTCAGAATCAGGGTTAATGTTCATGGCAAAAGTCTGTAGGCTTCTTTCAGTGGGCTCTCTAACCCCAAATTTAAGACTTGTATCTTAATGAGAGAGAGTATTATCACAAAAATGCACTGGAAAGGCACACAATATGCTAGAATGTGTATAGAGATGGGTCTTCCCTCTTCGCTGCATTCACCATGGCAACACACTCAAAGGTGTGAACTATTCCAAAAGTGTTTCTGTGAATTTGCCAATACCAGTGTCTGTCAGCGAAATTAAAATAGTATTATCCTGGGATCAGGAGGAATCCTCTATTTAAATCTCCCTGTTCAACCTAAGAAACTTACTCAGTAAATTATGATGATTCTTTTGAGTTCCAACCCAGCCTACGTCAGGTCACTACTGAGGGTAAAAATGGGCATATACAGGTACATCAGCTCCAAAGTGCATGAGAAGCAGGATAGGTTAAAACAAATGAAACAAATAGTAGCAAATAGCAGAGATTTTAACCATCTCCTCTTTCATCAATTTGCTACTAAATGAGATACCAAGCAAGAAGAGTCTATAAAAATAATTTGGTAAATAATGAACACATTCCTGAACAAGCACAGAGGAAACAATCTCCTGAAATTTATAGAATATATTAGTTCTTATGAATTATTCAGCAGCCTCGCCTTCCAAATAGCTCGACACTAAAATCACATCTGAAATACACTCCCCTGTCAGAGTCGAAGCCTCGTCTCCTATCTGGACCATTTTAGCAAATCTCATGAGAAATGTAATTCTTTGCTTCGGCTGTGGAAGTGGGGCTCTGTGCTAAGCAAACAGGGCAGAATTGTAATTCTTTGCCTCCCTGTCAGGGAAAGGGAAGTGCTAACACTGAAAATACTTGAGCATCTTGGCTCCTTGGTCAAGGCAGGACTGCTAGGATGGTACTCTGGGTTCCATGGACCTCTTTCAGCCCAGCCAAGCCTCCACCTTTCTGACTCTGCTTCTTTTCTTCCCCTTTGAGCAAAAATGTATAAGAAAAAGACGTTTTTAGTGGACGTTTTCCTTGCATCTCAACACATAAGCTTCTCACTTAGTTGTGGTAGTAGCCTTACCACGTACATCATCAAACAGCAATCCCTGAACACCTACCTACTCAGACCCTGGTGAAAGGATAGAAAAAACAAGAGAGAGAGAGAGAGATATGAGTAGATAAAATAAGACTGCCTACTCTATACTTTACTATACTTTCTCTGTCAATAAAGTCAGGTTAAAAATCACTTGTCAGTTCCATTAATTTCCCCATGGAAACCAAAAGACTTGTATGGTATTAGCAGCCAGTGTACTCATACCTAAATTAGTTCCAGGTCCAAGTGTGAACTGACAACTTTGCCAACTGCATATATCATTTTCTATAGTGGATCAAACCCAGTGCCTACATTTTTGCACCACAAGCAATCCGTCCTCAGGAGAAGGGCTGAGCTGTGCACGTTGTACGATAGTTTAGCAGCACTTTAGCAACCTGGATCTGTCATTTTTCTCCAATCTATGAAAGCATCCAAATAACCTTCATTGGCCTCAAGGTTATCAGTAGCTTAGCTCAGCGCAGACCTGCTAAGTCTGTGTCAGTCATACAGTATGACTAAGGACCTGGTGACAGAGGAAAAGCAACTTGACGATATTAATTGATTCTAGCGTGGGATGAAATCATGGGTCCTGGAAAAGAAAGCCTATAAATGTCTCCAACTCTTCTAGTTCATATAGTGTGTCAGCTTTTTATGTGCATTAGGGAAATTAACTTTACTGTTCCAAAGAGTTTAATTACAGGAAGTGATTAGCCTGTTCAATGCAAGTTCATATAGAACAAATGGTGCCTCGTTTGCAGCTTCAAAAGTTTGCTTTTAAAAAAACCCATACACGAAGCCAATGAATCTTTCCCAAATAAAGAATATCCTGCTGTTTGAACTATAGTTCGATAGTGGATAGAAAGAAAAACCTTTATCTTTCAAAGATAAAAAGCTCCACTTATAGGGGAATCATTTTACAAAACTGTTGTCCCCTGTGATATTCTTCCAAAAAAGTAATCATTGTTAAGGAAGAACACATTTAAAACAAAACCTTCTGTAGTAATATTGATTTATTTTAGCTGTTCATTTAATTCCAGGCTCATTTCAAAGTTCTGAATGTAATCTTTAAAATCAGCATGTCTCAAAGGCCCTTGCCTTCTAAACATGGTCCTATGTAGGTTCTCTATACTGTAGAGTATAGAATTACACCTGAAATGTAGAAATAGGATATGCATACAGAAACACATACTCACTGCAGAATTTTTTCAGCAACAGTCTCTAGACCAGAGAAATATAAAGACAGTAATGGAGACCAATGTGCTAGCAGGCACCGGACGTATACCCAATAGTTTCAAGCCCTTTCTTTATTTCCAAAAAAAATCTGAGCCTAATTACAGGCACTGTTAGAAGGCAAAAATAGTAATCACATTTTAGTTAGTGCCAGCAACGCATTATTTGGAAATGTATCCTGAAAAATAAAACAGAACAAAAGGTGAGATCAAATCTCACCAGGCTCAAGGTTGACTCAGCCTTCCATCCTTCCAAGCTGGGTAAAACAAAGACCCAGATTGTTGGGGGCAATATGCTGACTCTGTAAACTGCTTAGAGAGGGCTGTAAAGCACTGTGAAGTGGCATATAAGTCTAAGTGCTATTGCTATTGTGAACATTTTGGTGCAAAGGATGTGTGAAACTGCCTCCTGGCAAATGCTCAGCCACTGATGGAATGGACAAGCATCAACCCAGATTGCCAAAGTCAGTCCCTCAGATGACTTTGAAATTCCAGATGTTCACTATACCATGATTATGCCCCCAAGAATCCTACCGTGTTTCCCCGAAAATAAGACACTGTCTTATATTTTTTGGCTCCCTAGGTCTTATTTAGGTCTTATATATTGGACCATGGTGAGTTGTTAAAATCTTTAACTGGAGATTTGGTAAGAGGTCCAACAGGTTCTATTCTTACTTCTACTTATCACCTATACTGTTTCTCCTAAACCATGGTGAAAAATTTTATTGGTACGGATTTATTCTATATTTTTTTAAACAAAATTCTCTTATTGGTTTTCAATTTATTTGTTTCAGATTCAGACTTAGGCATGCTTTAAGTACCGTCACTGAAATTAATTGACTTAAATTAATTACCACTAATCTAAGTCTCCTTTAAACTGGCTCATTACTTTTAAACTGTGATGTGCTGCACCAGGAATATTTTTAATAGAGAAAGCTGGTTGAATGTGTTTTGACATATAAATAAATATTACTATTTTTAGCAATAAAGTGATGGTCTGGCATATTACATATAATAATGTTCTTGCTACATCTGTATTTTGGAAAATTATCAAAAAATAAAAATAAAAGCCAAGCCCACATTTTTATCATTATTTATTAAATTCATATTCCACCTATCTCACAAGGATTCTAGCTTCTAAGTGGAATTTTAAAGACATATTTAAAAACCTTTATATAGATTTAACCACTAAAATGAAAGGAAAAGTCTTCACAGTGGCTTTATATATTCTACTATGTTACCTCCAGCTAGCCAGAAAGTTAATTAACTGAATCTTATTTGTAGCATTTGTTCCTATATATAACATCCATAAATCTCAGGTACTGTGGATTTCTAATTTCTAATTCAGTGCAACTATATTATTCATTCATGCCATCAACTTCCATTTGGAATCCACAATCACCATTCAAAAATGTCTTTTAAAACTTATTTAAAAGATCCATGGAACTAAGTCATTTCAAGCACATATAAATACTGTTTCCATATATCTCAAACTGCAATCTTCACTGAACACATTTATTGGAAGGAAATTTCTCTGATCTGTGTGACACCTACTTGCAAAGAAAACATGCATAAAATTTAGTTTACAATGTATCATTCTGTAGCTACTCATTACTGTCTTATGGACTATAATAATACATTCAGGGATATTCATTAGATTAAATAATACTATTGTGGACTTCTTGCAAATAAATCTCATATTTTTTGCTATTTCAGAAAATATGTATACAATGTGGATTTAATAAAAGAATAATGAATGAATATATGAGTTACTTCATTATTATTTGCAGGCATAATTTGACCAAGTGCCAGTCAATCCTAGAGACAAAATTAAACTTGCAGATTACACTCACTACTGGGTTCACAAACTGCTATGCAGTAATGCAGTTCCTTAGAACTACCGCAGTTTCTACTTGAATTACACAATCAACCATTGAACTGTGATTTCTAATCAAATATTTAGAAGAGACACTGAAAAATACCAGCACTTGGCTTATATTAAATAGGAAACTATCTATCCCAACCTGTAGTAATTTATTAACATAACTCTTAATTTTCTTTCATACGGCTGGATTTTGAATAATAGAAGCAGACTGATTTCTATATTTAAATCAAAATTTTAATGCTTGTTCAGAATTTAAACCACAATTAATCTAACGGCACTGATGTATATAGTAAGGAAGTGGCATGTTGCAGATCCTGTCGGCTGACAGAATCCACAAAAGAGCCTTTTTTGCCATGATTCCCACCCTTTGGGACATTGTGGCCCCCCACAAATCTGCCTCCCCCAGCCTTCCAAAAGGGCCTTATGCCAACTGGCTTGGGACCCTGATGGGCCCATCCACTCTGGATTGTGTTAATTTTTAATATTTTAATTTTTAAAGCTTAATGTTGATAACACTTTAATTGTTTTATGTTGTGCAGTTATGGTGTTGTAAACTGCCTGGAGTTACTTCCCCATATTTCATCCTTTTTCAAATATCAAATCCAGAGATCATCTTTCAAATCCAGAGATCATCTTTTCACTCTTTTCCAATTTCGTCCAAAATCCAATAAATAAAAATAGTTTTGTAAGATGTGTATGACTACAGGTAGTCCTCAATTTACAACCATTCATTTAGTGACCAAAGTTAGAACATCACTGAACCATTGACTGAACCATTATGACCATTTTTTCCACTTATGACCACTGCAGCATCCCAGTGGTCATGGACCAAAATTAGGACACTTGGCATGTATTTATGACACTTGCAGTATACTGGGATCATGTGATCACTTTTTGCAGCCCTTCTGACAAGCAAAGACAATGGGGAAGCCAGATTCATTTAACAACTGTGCTACTAACTTAACAACTGCAGTGATTCACTTAACAACAAAGGCAAGAAAGGTCGTAAAATGGAGCAAAACTCACAACTGTCTTACTTAGCAATAGAAATTTTAGGCTCAGTTTTGGTCATACTTATATGTTTTTCTCTCACAAGAGTTTTTTCTCTTTTACTGTATATGCCACCCTTCACATGTTTCCAGCCAGAAGCTGAGAGAGATATTTCTCATATGAAAATGTTCATCTTTTCCTCTTTATCCACAAAAATTTAAAAAATTGAGATTTTTATCGCTGTTGGAAGCCACAATTTTAAGGGTGGCAAACTTCTTTGTAATGTATCACACAGAAAAAAATATGTACCACTGATGACAACTAAGGTATTTCCTATGCTGCTATATATTGAGAGGAAAAGCACTGCCCATACCTTATATGATTTATATTATTACACAATCTTGGTATTTAATCATCCTGAATTTTTTTGTTCCACAAAGTTTTGTTTTTGTTTTTAATTACATTTATATGCCGCCCTTCTCCGAAGACTCAGGGCGGCTTACAATTTTTGGGATACAACCCAGTGTGCTCAGCAATAGCCTTCATTCCATTGTATATGCCTGCTTATTACTAAGCAGCATATTTACAAAGTCAGCTTATTGCCCCCAACAATCTTGGGTCCTCAATTTACCTACCCCGAGAGGATGGAAGGCTGAGTCAACCTCGAGCCTGGTGGGATTCGAACCTACAGTATTTGCAGGCAGCTGGAACTAAGTGCTAGGCGTTTAACAGCCTGCACCACCAAGTTTCATGTGCAATGAAATCCTTTTAATTTTTCTGAGAGTTGGGAACCAATTTGATCTAGTGGCCCCCAACCTTTTGGGCACCAGGGACCAGTTCCATGGGGAAAAGTTTTTCCGTGGACCGGAGGAGGCATGGTTTTGCATGCTGCCTGCATCCCATGGATGGGGTTCTGCTTGTTTGCACAGCCCGGTTGCTGGCATGTACTGGTCCACAGACTGGGGGTTTGGGACCCCTGATCTAGTGGTTAAGGCACCAGGCAAGAAAGCAGGAGACTGTGAATTCTAGTCCCACCTTAGCCATGAAAACTGGTTGGGTGACTTTGGGCCAATCATTCACTCTCAACCCAACTCACCTCACAGGATTGTTGTTGTGGGGAAAATAGGAGTAGAAAGGTATGTCGGGTATGTTTGCTGCCTTGAGTTATTTTTAAAAATAATAAATGTGGGAAATAAACAAACAAATAAAAATACTAATTTTATTCTAAGAACTGGTCAAAAGTTTGAGTGCCCATGAATTCCATAGATGGCACAAAGGAAATCACTTTTCTTTTCTTTATTTTTGGGTCCTGCATGTCAGAATGTTTGCTTTCATCAGGTTTAATAGTAAAAGTCTTGAAATATACCATAATTTAAAAAAAAAACATTTGTTTTTCTGGTCCTTACATGTGTTTTTTTTTAAATCTATGTTGTCCTTGAATACAAATATTGCTTTCCTATTTATTTATTTATTTATTTATAATATAGCTGCCCAATTCACATTTAGTGAATCCATTGTGTCATGCTGACACAAATACTATCCATGTGTGAATCTTGAATCTTGCTGGTATTATCTTATGGATGCCATAACCTCAGACGTTGCTGAAGTGTGGGCTCAGCAAAGCATAAAAGCAATAAATGTCAGGACAGTAGGAAAATGTAAATACTATCCAAGAGCATTTCCACATTTATTTATTTATTTATTTATTTATTTATTATTATTTACTAAAAGGGAGGGTGGGGGGAGGAAGTCTTGTGTGCAGATTCTCATCTTTCTATAGATACGTTAAATCTCTGGCAATTTCACAAGATGCTTCTCTCTATGAACTAAGTGTGATCACACTTCCTCTCCGACCACATGGCTTTCTCTGTCATCTGCTGATCTCCCAACTTTTTCTTTCTCCACAACACTCATTAACACCCTCCTGCTTTTCTCACTGCCACTGAGAACTGCAAATTAGTCTACCCCGAGAGCCTGAGTTAACAAGTTCTTTGGATTACTATGCTTTCCACATTTAATAATCCCACTTCCATGCTCCAAAACATCATCCCCTATCAGAATACACTGATCTATTTTTGGCTCTTCAGCCATGGCAGCTTTTAAAATAGGCACAATCAAGATACTTTTTTTAAAGCGACACAGATTAATGCAGTTATTCTTCTGCTATAATGCTCTGGCGTAAAATAAAATTGTATTTGACAGTTTCATAATAACAGCAGACTGTAACTCCCCCACCCCAAATTAAGACCTCTGTGAGGATATACATGAAAAACAATTCCAAACATTAATCTAATTCCACAAATCTACATCAGATTTCAGACTCATTTACACCTGTCACATCATTTAATGTTTTTAATGTGCCATCAACTGAAAAATTCTGGATACTGAGTGTGCAGCAACCCTGTGTATTTTTGGTGAAATGTGGACTGCACTAAATTAAAACATGAATATGAATAGTGCAATCAGCACCTCAAATTTTCTATTTATGTTATATTTGGCTTATCTCTTTTCACTATGTTGAGACTTCTACATCGACAAGAACATTCTCTAGAGAGCAACTTGGCAGCTAAAAATGGACAGCTGTCACTTTCTGACTGCAACGTGCTAGCAAGTGTAGCTATCTGGGTTAACAACTCTCTTTTCCCAACCTTATAAGCAACATAGTCATCAGTACTGCTAAGATAAAGCGGCCACAGCTTTCATCTGCCAGCTCAATTAGACCTTTTAAAAGATTGGCGATATTATGCCATAGCAACGGTGTGTGTGTGTGTGGTATTTTTTAAAGAAGTTTCAAATAATCCAATCTGTTTCTTCAACAGATATTTGAGCCTTGAGATTATTCTATCTAACAAAAAAAGGGGAGTAAATGTGACTATTAAAAGTTTCCAAAACTTTCCACCAAACCAGAAAGAAACCTATCACATTATTTCAATATCAAATAAGACTGCTGATTAATGGATAATACAGTATGTCCAACGTGCTGTTAAATTTTGTCATATCATATTTTAGGTTATTGCTATTTTTTTCTTATGGAAGTAGGTACAATTTTAGGAGGAAAAAATCTTAATATATTCTGGAGATTATTCTTTAAATGGGCTCATGCAAACAAGTTTACTTTTTATTGTACTTTTGCTATATATGTACGTGTTGTGGCCCCGCCTTGTGAGCCTGTGCTGACAGAGGAAGAGGACCTGGATGATGAAGAAGAGGAGGAACGGGCAATGCTTTCCTCACCAGGGCCTTCCTCCCCAGGATCTTCCTCCCTGGCAAGGTCTCCCTCCCCAGGACCTTCCTCCCTGGCAAGGCCTCCCTCCCCAGGACCTTCCTCCCTGGCAAGGCCCCCCTCCCCAGGACCTTCCTCCCTGGCAATGCCTCAGGTTTCTTCGGAAAGCCAAGAGGAACAGCCTGAGAGATGCGTATCAGTACGGCCAGGGCGAGAGAGGGAGGAGGAGGGTTCCTGGCTTGATCCCAGGCAACGTCGGAGGGAGAAACATCAGCAGCAATGTAGGGGGCGTGGGAGGGCCAGAGATTGAGCTGGACCACACCCCACCAGGTATAAAGGTGGGTGTGCCTACGCTGCAAACTCTGTGCATGACAAAGTGTGAAATTAAGCCGAGGATTCCGTCTGTGTGCCTGATTTAGTTTCTGGACTTTGAGAATAAATCAGTCTTCTGTGAGTACTTCATTTCTTGTTAGTTTTGAATTTGGCAGTGAGAGCCTGGTGACTGCCAACACTCTTATCGGGAGAGATAACTTGGATTTTGGAGACAGGCCAGCGTGACTCTCTGTGCTAGTGTTGCTACCAAGTTCCTTACCTTCTGGGGAAGGGAAGGGGAGACAGAACATGTACGTATCCCATTTTTCCCCCTTTGGGAGTTCAAGTTGGCTAATGTGGGGAACATTCTATTTTATACCCAAAGCAGCAACTACATGCTGTGTTTGGATTTCATCTTGATTCTCACCAGACCTAGTCCAATATATTAATTATTATGCTGACTACCCTCCTTATAATAGAATGACTAATAGAAATAGTAGGACCAGGGCCAAATAACAATATTATGCAGCAAGTAATTTCTAAGTGAGCAGAAATAAACATTGTGCTCTGTTAATATTGTATGTTTACATTATATTATATTCTAACTATGTATCATCTTTTATGCAAAATGAAGAGCTAAAGTAAAAGCTAGATAATTATGATCCAGATTTTATAACATTTTAAGGCAATAAAAAAGTGTATTTATAAAATGTGTGGTCCTATAGTTCTAACAATTATTTTTCATGGCAGCAGATTTGTAAAATATTTTCAATAATTTCAGATAAAAGTAAAAGAAGTTGGTCATTTCTCATACAGTATCATACATACTGTGTGATCACTATAACTCAAATATCTGTCTGGACTAGCCAAGGGGAGGGGTGGGTTTGTTTTAGAGGGTTTTAAATTTTAATTGAATTTTAACGTTTAGGCTTGTATTTGGTTTAATTTTTTTTTATTATAAATTTGTATGAGTTTTATATTGTTAGCCGCCCTGAGACCCTAGGGAGAGAGGGCAGCATTCAAGTCTAAATAATGAAATAAATAAATAAATAAATAAATAAATAAATAAATAAATAAATAAATGCCTTTGGGTCAAGATAGTTCCAGTTTAGGACTCAACCCTTCTTAACATTGTAAAAATTCCAGAATTCTTCATCAAATCAAGGAAAAAGTACAATGAGAACAGAAGGAAATTCAGAGTCTAAATAATTTGCGGATCCTCTTAGATCTGTGATGGTGAACCTATGCCACGTGTGCCGGAAGTGGTACACAGAGCCACTTCCCTCAGTATGCAGGAGCTCACCCGGAAGAGCCCCACTGTGCGCCACCGCCACCCGACAGCTGATTGTTGGGTATCTGGCATGCATTCATTGGGGGCGCGGGAGACACATGCGCATGCACAGAGATGCACAGTGCATGCTGGGGGTCACAGGCACATGTGCAGAGATGTGCAGCATGCAGAATGATCATGCGCACATGTGCAAAAGGATGGCATGCAGGAGTGATCACGCATGCATGTGCAGAGACATACAGTGCACGGGAGTGATCGCACATGCGTGCACGGACACGTGGCATGCAGCAAGGGGAATTGCGTGCACAGGCGCAGGCGCGTGGTGTGCAGCAAGGGGAATCACACATGCAGGTGCAGATGCGCAGCGCGCTGTGAGGGGATCATGCATGCAGGTGCAGGGAGTGTGGGGGCGCTAGCATGCATTGCCTTCTGGGTGCTGGCACATGAGCGTGAGCGCATGAGTGCATGCACAATTATCAGCACGGGAGCCGAAAAAGGTTTGCCACCACTGTCTTAGACGGTCAACTCCTTCTCAACTAATAGGTAGCAGCTATGATGGAAGAGCCTTTGTACAAAGCCATCTTGTCCATCATATTCCTGGATTAGAACTCACACCTTGATCACTTCCTCTTTGGATTACTATAATGCAGTCTACATGGGGCTGTCCTTAAAGACCAGTTAAAAATTATACAAAATCCAGAATGTGAGAATGTGACAGTGCAAATAATTATAGGCCTATCTCAGTAGGACCAAGTAACACATTACTGTATAAGCTGACCCACTATCACTCAGTTTCTGAGAGCAATTCAAGATGATGGTTATCACCAACAAAACTCTTCCTGGGGCATGGCCAGGATATTAGAGATTACAATTATCTCTGCTTTTCCTGCATCCCATCTTTTAACCAATACCATGTGAGGGGCCAAGGAAGCATCTCTTCTCTGTCACCACACTTCCTCATGGAATAACACTTTTCCCAATATCCGAATGGACCGAACCCCATAATTCTAGAGGAAAGCCCTGCTGACCAGGCAACCTTATATATTCTGTTATATAAACAGAATCTTTCAATACTGAAAGCATTTCTTCCCTCCTCTAATTTTAGTGTCCAGAAAACTAGGGAAGGTCCTTTCTGAAACACTTCCCATGCTTTTCTCCCAGCTGTGGACAGGTTTTCATCCTATCTCCCAAGATCATTCCCATATACCATTACATATGATGAGTGGATGGACATACACACTGAATTAATAAATAACAGAATCTTCCTCTCTTCATAGAATTCACATTAATGAAGTTGAGAATCATTGTCAGCTACCTAGAGAAATGTAATGCAATCATTAATGGATCATTGAAAATGGGAACAATCTAGAAATTTGCAAAATGTGGATGAAGGAAAATGCCCTCCTGCAACTAACAAGCAAACCCGAAATAGACGACCATCTCTTTGGCATCAATTATTAATGTACCAATTGCGAAAGAGAATTGGAGCAGCATAGTTTGTTTCAGTGGCTTCTAACGCAGGATTATTATTTTAAAAATAACAGGTGGTGGTTATTGATTTTCATTCCTGATATAGATCTTTCCATTCATTAGATTCCAAGGACACTGCTCTCCCTGAAGGTTTTTCATTAAATAGACTCCTATATTGTGTTTTATGCTGGCCAGGAATTGCAGCGATTAGACTTCAGTATTGCTGAGCTGTCCATGGTGCTGAAATGAAAACCTCCCTAAAGGGTTCGACTTAATCAATTAACTCAACCTAAAATTTAACTATCTTTCTGATAAAAGGAATTTAAGAGTGAGAGCTCTTATTGTTTGTCAAGCTCATATAGATAGAGAACGCAAAGCGTGAGAACTTCACAGATTTAAATGTATATTTATTTAACGAAAACGTAACATTGGGGTGGTGGAAGCAGTCTTGAAAACTGAAAAAGCAGGTCCCCAGGCAGATTTACAGCACACCAATTAAATGAAAGCCTCTGCAATGTTACCTTCCTATAATCTCTACCTCTGGACTATGTTGCCTCTTCTTATATCCAACCAACTATTCCTCTGCTTGGTGCCCATTATTTTCTCACAGTATTTGAACATGAAACATAAGCAATAATACCCCAGTGTATTACTATACCCCAGAGTATTATTATACCCCAGCAACAACCACCTTGGAATTATAAACATCTAGATTCAAGACTCATTAAAAGACATATCCCTGTGATCAGAAACCCTGCTTCTAAATCTTTTACCATGTGGAAAGACCAGAGAAATCAGTATATGTTGTTGTTTTGCATTATGGTTTGTTTGTTTTTTACATTTTGTTTTATTATTTGGTTCTTATTGGTTTATATCATTATTGAATCTAATAATAATGAAATCAGAAATGTGGAATTTCACCTTGTGCTGTAATAGTCATGAAGTTTTCTCATTTCTCATTGTGTGACATATTTCCATTCTCATAGAATGAATTTATTATTTCAACATACATTCTCTGCCATAACAAAAAGCATTAACTGCAATTTGTTTTTAATTTGTAAGAGGCCCACATTATCATGGTAACAGAAACAACTAGCTATGTTTTCACTTTCACCTTGCTCCACATCCTCCTGCAACATACATGGGAAAAATCATGTGGGAAGAAGTGCTAGATCTCTGCACAAAAAAAAAGTGGAAGAAAAGAATTTTCATACTGAATCTATTTCTAACAAGCCCTCAAGGGCGGTAACTGAGCACTTTCAGAAGAATGAATAATCACAATATAGAGTAGACTTTCGTAAGCTGGATTTCATAATATATAGTAGATTCAGTTCCAACCATTATTTGAGGTCATGTTATAGCTATTTACCCATCATGGGCATTCTTTCATAGAGTAATCTGGCAAAGGCGACTCTTGTAGGGCGTGTCAAATTTTTCAATTTTCTATTTCCAAACATTAGGGGTGTTCAAAAGTTGTGATTGGGGATTGTAAAGATATTTTGGTTACTTTAATCTAATTTAGATGTGCTTGGAAAGTAACTACATAAATATAATAACTTTTTAACATTTTGTTTGTCGGACAATCTAACTTTACCAACAATATTAATTCTCATTTTATTTCTTGTGAACAAGTTTAATTTTATTCTTGGAATGACACAGTCTCTTTTCCTTTCCCTTCTGTGGGCAGGCATTTCTCCATAGGCAGGCATTTTCTCTGTGGGCAATTTTTTTTTGCCAATTCCATGGCACAAACAAGTAGATTCTTATAATTTATGTTTATTTATTTACATGATTTATGTGTTATTCCAGTAAACAAGTGAATATAAGTCACATACATCATTCAGTAAATATCTATATTTATATCTATATTTATCTATCTAAAATTATATCTAAAATTATATATACTATATATCTATATCTATCTAAATCCAGTACTGTAATAATAAATCCAACATTAAAAAAACATCAGAAAATTTACTACAACATGAATATTCCTCTACAACATATAAATGATGACTTAATATAGGTTATGTAGTATACATTTATAAGCAACCATTATTTCCAACATATCATTATTATTTTTTTCAAATAAAAGCAATTTAACTAAACATGTCAGTAGAGAGAGAAGACCCAAATGAATATGGGAAATATGTGCTGCTCTTCCTTTCTCAATAATAGAAAAATGGAGAAATCCAGACATTTTTTTATTGATCCCCACATGGAATCCTGCTTGTGCAAGTGGTGCACCTGCACAGGGAAAGATGATCCTACTAATTAGAAATAAAGAAATAAAATGGGTATCTATGGCTTTGGGCTTCAAAAGCTCAGACGACCATCTGTGAGAGCAGATTGCTGCAGGATTTAGCTATTAATAGCTGCTGATATATACTTCTTATTTCCAAATGAAGGCCACAAGAGTGGGAAAGAGAAACAGATGGATAGAAATAACGTACTGACTGACTTGCTGCCAATCCCCATTCCATCATAAAACAGGAAACTAAAAATACTATATATTAATCAAGCAGCACCAATCCGGAACAAATAATTCCTTCAAACTCCCAAACAGCTGCTTATACAGAAGGATCTGAAGATCTATTTGCACCTTCGATTCTCAAGCATGTACCAAGGGGCCATCAATACCTCCTGCTGCCATTTGGGAGGAATCTTTGAATGTCAGTTACTTTTATTTTATAGGAAGACATGACGATTCTTGTGGCCTAAAGTACTTGAGATTAACAATTAATTTTTCCATAGTCCAAAATAAACATTTCGGGCTCTTTCATTTTCAGACTTGCAAGACTGGTGTCAGGAATACAGATAGAAACACATTCAGATAAAATGTAATTCTACTTTTTTGTAAAGCTACATTAAACAAATCTGAAAATAAAGCTCTCCGGTCTCCTTTACAGCGTGAGAAACAAGGGAGGATCCCTTCTAATCCTCTTCCTCTACCCACTATGCAGCTGCAGATTATGCTACCTCTTATCTGACTATTCCCTAGCCAGTATCTCTTTGGCCCAAACTCTTTCTCACCTATCATTACAGGTGCTAAGATGCAGCAGATATGCACATGGTTCCAAACAAAAAGGGTGATCAACCCTCAATGATTTACTGTATGATCTGTCTGTCTGTCTATCTAATCATCTTCCTGAAATTCTGTTCAGAAAGCTGCTTTGTTGGGGCTTCCAGGTAAAGTAATTGTAGAAATATAGGAAAACCTTTGCCAAAAATTGAATAGATTCTGGCAGGATAAAGACAGACAGTTAGCCCACTTCAATTACATGGTAAATATACTTGAGAAGATAAATTTAACCCTACATAATAATTATCACCTCTCTCCAATCATATACACTGCATGACAATCAGGCTTAAGAACTTCTAAAATGCAACTTGCATATGGGTGTGTGTGAGAGAGATAGAAAATATACTACTTTTGTGTGAGGGAAAGGGAGTATGAATATATGGGCATAATAATAAGCAGATGCTTTGTAAGACAGACTGGGAATGGCCACACACTCTGTACTTTGGCTATCAACTCAACATAAGCCTCAAAGTCAATGTTAGAAAACACAATGATGAGTAGTTGAAAGAGTAACATATAAAACTGAGCTTCAGTAGTTATAGAGAACCAAGAGGCAATAAGGGCATTGTGTTGGAAAAAGCCAGAAAGCCAAAAAAAAGGCAACTTTTCACCCCCAGTAATTAGCTGCTTCAAGTTTGCTATGTAAAAAGACTTCCTGGAATAGAAAACAAAATACTAATGTGCTTTAATCATATGTGCACCCAAGGCAAAGATTCCCAAGATATTGATCACTACCAGCAGAATTCCTAAAGTAAACTTACAGGACCTAGTTATGTTCAAGCACTCAGGTGTTGAACATTTGATGTATTTATGTATGTTAATTCACAATTTAATTCCACCAAACGCAGTTGGCCTTTCTCTTAGATTTAGTTCTACATCTATTTATTTTATTTTAGCTTGTTTACATAGTCAGAAAAACAATCCAAGCTGCAAACCAATGTATTTCACTATCTCCTATTGATCAAAGAGATAGCTAAATAAGTATGACCGTTTGCTTGATTCTAAGGAGATGGTCATAATTAAACAGGACTACTTTGGGGGAATTTTAGCTGCTGCCAAATCAGAAAGTCTCTTGATGTGTGCATTATTTACATTTTCCAGCTGAGAAGGGCTCCTTCCAAACTGCTCTTCAGGACCAAAGATAATCATAAGCAGACATCTGGCATACCATTTCTTTGCTAGCCAAAAATTTCCAGTAGGGACCAGGTCATAAAAAGGCAATGAATGCTCTGTAATTAAGATTCTGCAAGTCAACTGCATACTCCAGTACATCCGGTTTACAGATGAGTCCAATCAACCTTGTGCTAGATCAAAAGTCCAATATGGATGGTTTACAATGTAACATTTGTTTCCACTTGGAAAACAAAATAAAATTTAATTTATGTTTTATTTTAAGGGGGATTGTAGCAGAAATATAACTGCACTGGAAGATAGTTCAGTATAGCTGATTTTGACTTTTTTTTAATTTTAATTTTAATTTATTTATTTTTATTTTGTCAAGCAATTATAAGATAACAGGTATAAGTATAAACATAGTTATGAATACATGAAATGGATACATATAAGAAAAAAACCAGTAGGACAGGGATGGTAGGCAAGTTGGTGCGCATATGCACACCTCTACAGACCTCTTAGGAAAGGGGTGAGGTCAATGGTAGACAGTCTAAGGTTAAAGTTTTGTGGGTTTGGGGAAGAAACCACAGAGTCAGGTAGAGTATTCCAGACATTGACCACTCTGTTGCTGAAGTTGTATTTCCAGCAATCAAGTTTGGTGCGGTTTACCTTGAGTTTATATCTATTGTGTGTTCTTGTCTTGTTATGGTTGAAACTGAAGTATTCATTGACAGGTAGGACATTGCAATATATAATTCTATGTACTATACTTAGATCGGACTGAAGGTGGTGTAGTTCTAGGTTGTCTAGGTCTAAAATTTCAAGTCTGGTGGCATAAGGTATTCTGCAACGAGTAGAGGAGTGGAGAACTCTTCTTGTGAAATATTTCTGGACTTTCTCAACTGCATTAATATCAGATACGTAATGCGGGTTCCAGACTGATGAGCTGTACTCAGGTATTGGTCTAGCAAATGTTTTGTATGCTCTAGTTAGTAGTGTGATATTGCCGGAGAAAAAGCTATGCAGGATTAGGTTAACAACTCTTAATGCCTTTTTGGCTATGTAGTTACAGTGGGCTCTAGACTTAGATCATTAGAGATGAGTACTCCAAGGTCCTTGACAGACTTTAGATCATCAACAAGGTCTTGACTATTCAGCTTGTATTTTATTTTCTGATTTTTTTCCAATATGTAAGACAGAGCATTTATTTGTTGAGATTTGAAGTTGCCATTTGTATGACCATTCTGAAGTCGAGGTCTTTTTGAAGGGTAGCAGTATTGTTGGTGGTGTTGAATGACTTCCTAGGAGTTGGCCCACTAATGTAACAAATCAGCTCAGTATCTCATACATACATCCTATTTGGATTACTACAATGCTTTCTATTTTCTAAACATCAATTTTGGACTGAGGAGCCCAGTCAACACTGCTGTTGACTGGGATCCTCAGAGGAGCCAATAACTTGTAGACACCATAACTAAAACCTCTATCTTCCAGGGATTGCTTCTCTTGGGCTTGCTAGTCCTTGAACACATTTGAGAGAGACACTCAAAAGAGACAATGCAGTTATGAAACTTGTCTCTCAAGATTTTCTGACTAGTCCTCCTTATGCTTTAATAAGCTTACTCTTATTATTTTACCTTTACTGTATTGTTCTCCTCTTGGGCATTACGTATGGGAAGATAGGATTTAAATTTAATAAATTTAAACTTAATTAAATTTAAATTTAATAAATTTAAATGAGTAAAATGGGTAATTTTACTGTGGTTTCTAGAAACATAGTTGATCTAAAACCTCCTTCTTCTGTTATGATTCTAGCAAAATGAATACTAAGGGTTCTAATATAATTGCTCTTTACCATATAAGAAAAGGAAACATTTCTGGCTCATAGTCTCTGCTATACTGACTTTCCAATTAATGTGCCCTTTAGCTTTCTATGCAACTATGCTCCAAAGATACATATTATCAAGGGATGAAGCATAAAATATCCTTCTTTATTTCATATCGAAAAACTCCATTCTGCAATCCTTATCAGCAAAGAAAGGAAATGGGAAATCTCTTTGATGTACTTTCCATGTATTCTCCAGGGTTCTGGAAAAGAAGAAAGCAATTATTTGCTTCTAGAGGCTGTCTGTCAGCTTCCACAGTAGAAGAGAAGGCCATGCTTTGTTGGGGCATAGCATTGCACCTCCTCTTGCAGATATGGGCAATGAAACTGATGAACTATTTACAACTTAGTAATGGAGCATGTATTTAATCGGAATTGTTTCAGTCTATATGACATGAAGTATCATGTTCCTATTTAAGTAATAGTTCCTAATGTATTTCTAGCAAATGATTTTTGTCAACATATAAGTTGTCAATATATACTGTACTTTAGAAGTAAAGTTAGATGGTCTGCGCATCTCAAAATTTCCCTTTGGTTTGTTTTACTGAAATAACCCTTGGGACACTCTAATGTTATCAGCATGGAATTGAAGTAAAACAACCATGTATAGATGTAAACATCTTGGAATTATTATTCCAATCTAACAATCAATTAAGATTCTGAAAGAAGTATCAACCCTCCCCTTACATTTTGCACCTAACCATGTGTGTGATGCAAAATGTTGCTACTTTCAATACAATAAATTTATATTTTTCTGAGCTGTCCAAACATATATAAATTCATGCACTTCCAATATTTGAAACTGTTATTCCAGTGACAAACTAGACACAAGGGAGATAACTGTATTTATCTCCATTAACATTTTATTGTTATTCAGAGACTATAGATAGAAACCGAACCAAGCGTAGGAAAGTTGCAGTAATTTGTTCTGAGAGTCAGAAGGCTTAGTTAATAGCTTATGTTTTATGATGCATTGAGGGCTAGCCCAAGCACCACAAAACGAAGACCAAATTGAGAAGTTTGCAGTCATTAAAGGAGAAACCACCCTATAGAAGAAGATTTTCCATTAGAACTATTAACTTTGCACCAAAATTACTGTTTTTCGAAGTAATGCCCATGGCTTGTTATCTAAATACTGTAGTCACTTAGTTATATAAGCAAAGAGAACAAAATAATTAAAATGCCAATTATGCCAATTAATGTTCTGGAATAGGAAACAAAACTAAAGAACAGATTCCAAAAGTGGCAGAATCTTGGCTGGCTTACTGCGAGAACAGCTTGAGGGCTTGTAGAAATGATATACAGGTACCCAAAAGCTATTAGGCACTATTTGTAGAGTTGACTTCATAATGCCACTCAGCTTTAAACACCACATGGACCACTAATGTCTCTGGCACAATATTCTCCCTGCTCCGTCCTCCCCACAATAATATATTAAGAAATTTTATAACCTTCAGCCATGGGTAAGAGTGAGTTGTCACAATGCCAAGTAGATAAATATATACGAGTCAAGAGGCAACATCTGGTTTTAACAAAATATAAAGGTCAGTTATCCCATGGCCTTACTTAAATGGACAATATGAAAAGTTCTGGGATCACAAACTTGCCGTTAACTTGGGTTTACACTGAGTTTCCATAGAGGTGGTCCCCAACTTACAATAATTGAGCCCAAAATGTTTGTTGCTAAGTGAATCATTTGTTAACTGAATTTTGTTTCATTTTATGACCTTTCATGCCATAGATGTTAAGTGAATCACTGCAATTGTTAAGTTAGTAATATGGTTGTTACATGAATCTGGCTTCCCCATTGACTTTGCTTGTTAGAAGGTTGCAAAAGGTGATCACATGATCTTAGGACACTGCAACCATTATATCAGTCAGTTGCTAAATGCCCAAATTTTGATCGCATGACCATAGGGATGCTTCAAGGATCATAAGTGTGAAAACTGGTCATGAGTCACTTTTTTTAGTGCCTTGGTAACTTTGAACGGTCATTAAATGAACTATTGTAAGTCAAGGACTATCTAATTAAACTGGCTTGGTTTGGATTTGATCTAGGTTGATATCAGCCATTGCAGTTGATAAAGCTTTATTGGATGAACAGTGTATTCAATAATCCTCAGATAAGAAAATAATTGCTTAGCCACTTAGAGCTTAACATGTTATTTGAATCCAATCATACTATAGTACGTATGCTCCTAGTCCAGCCATGGGCAAACTACGGCCCGGGGGCCGGATCCGGCCCGTTCGGCTGTTGTATCCGGCCCGCAGAGCCGAAACAGCGGAGGGTTCTCTTGCTCTCCCAGACGGCTACGTGAAGTAATCTAACTTTGAATTTATATTAGTTCACACAAACACTCCATCCACGCTTTTGTTCCGGCCCTCCGGTCCAGTTTAAGAACCCATTGTGGCCCTCGAGTCAAAAAATTTGCCCACCCCTGTCCTAGTCCCTAAAAATGAAAACTAAATTCTGAATTATCTTCGAGATCCATAGTTAATAATTTGCTGTGATCCTTCAAATGCTGAACTTTCTTATACATAAGGCAATCCAGCTCAAGAACTCAGTCAAACCACATGTTTTATTATTTTACTTACTTATTTATTTATCTTTTGGTCAAATAATGGTATTCAAGACAGGCAACAATAGAAAGAATGTGATTAACAACAAAATAAAGTTACAATTCAACTAAAAGTATACTTAATATAACACATGAAGTTTATTAGCAAAATTTAGACAGCATATTAATAAAAGAGAGCATAATCCAAGTAATCACTATCTTATTGAAGAGCCAACCCAGTTTACATAGTTGCATAATTTTTTTTAACTGCCTACTGCTAGAATGCTAAGAGGAAGGAAATTTATTTGGCCTCTCTTCATAGACCCTTAAAAGTTGCAAAATACTTTAGAAATTGTCTTGTCCAATTCTCAGTGCTCAATCGAGTAGAACAGGGGTGTGAAACTTGATTCCATTGAGGGCCGCATCAGGATTGTGTTTGACCTTGGAGGGCCGGGGTGGGCATGGCCAGCTCAACATCACTTGTGTCTTCTACCAAGGTAAGCAACTTGGTCTGTTTCTTTCTCTCCTTAGAGAAAAGCGTTGGTTCTATCCATTAGTGGTCCTTTTATGGACTAGATTTCCCACCTACCCACCAAAAAAGCTGGTGAAATCTGACAGTAGCTTCTGCTAGTCCTTTGGTTGAGGAAGCTGGTCCTGCTAAAAACCAGCACCTGCTGGTCTCAGGAATTCCTCTGGAACATCCATCTCAAGGGAGGAAAGAAAGCTCACCAATTGTTTTTCTTTCCTGGCAGGGGAATACTATATTATACTTAATGCATGTGATGTCTATCCATCTTCTGATTTTCCTTAAATAATTACAGACACGGCATGAAATATTACAAAAGAAAGCTCCCATCAACCCACTTAGAATCTTTGAAATTAAACCTTCCCAGCCATAAGAAGAGTAGTTTGGAGAGGAAAGTATAAATCTTATCTTCTCTCCTCTTCCTTCAAATTGCCACTGGCCTTGTAATTATTTATAAAATTGGAAGGCAAAGCTGCAGGCTTTCAGGATAATGTTGGCTTGGGCTTGAATCTCTTTATTCTTGCTGACAATGGAGATTCTGTGAACTTACCTAGAATAAACTCCTTGAAATTAATAGAAATCACCCTTCCTCAGAAAAGAACTATGTAGGGACAAATAAGTAGGAATGAATGGAATAAAAGTTCTGTCACTGAGATGAAAACCATGCAGGCAACACAGCTCCATCTTTTTGTCTTTGGGTCCTGCTGATATATTACCAAGGCCTTGTCCACAAAAGCATGAGTTTGAAAGCCAACTGGCAGAAGACAAATTTCCTCCCAATTCAAATTCCACACAGATATTTCACAATTCTTTTGTCGGATGAATGTTGATACTCTCCTGCTTCTTCTTTCTTGATTGTATCTATAGCCTTTGTTGTATAACAGAGTGTGGGATTTTTTCCTTCCATTATAGTATATGCCATAGTTACACAATGCAGGTGCTACTTCTAATATGAAGTAATGGAATGGGAATGTTATCACTTGAGCTATCTTGCCCCGGTAGTTTGAGTACATTGAAGAATTTGTAGACTACTGCATTCTTTGTTTAATGAAACCTCTGTAATCTTCCCACCCTTATTTAGTTTTATGCAGAAGTTGTCCAATTCTCTAGGATTCTGAGCTCAGAAAACCTTCAGGCTGTTGCTATAGCAACAAACTAGTACTACAGGTTGCTATTCATTGAAAGATGTTAGAGACAAATTACTTACACGTACAAAGCCCAGCAACCAAGCCAGCCAGCCAGCCAGCCAATCAAAGCCAATCAAATCAGTGTTTCTAATAAATTGGGACTTCATGCTCAAAATTAAAATGGAGGATTAGGAGGGGAGAATTACAGCAGAATTCCATTTTTTAAACGTGTAGCCTAAAAGACACTTCAGTCTTCCTTCACCTTTTATTTATAGAATTATTGTGAAGACATTTGTGTCAACATTCAATGCTGTACAGTGTAAAGGCAGATGAACAGGACTTGGGGCACACCTGTGTTGATTTGTCCCTCTCCTTCGGCCATGGTAATAGCAGAAGGAAAACAAAAATTCTACACCATTCTTGATTCCAAGTGTTTTCTCTCCAAAAACAGCTGACAATGGAAGGACAATCCCCAACCAATAATACAAGTTCAACAGAGAATACTAAATAAATAATATCCGTATTAGAAAAGGCCTGGTTAACTACATACATCAGTGAAGTTTGGACTACTCTGCTTAATGGCAGCACCCAAAGTAACTTACCCTTTTCACATAGAAGGTAATAAGGAGGCTCCTAAGCTGGCTTTTGGAATATTTCTGCAGTGATCAGATACTTGAGTAGTTCAGGACCTTCCAGATATTGCTGAATTATAATTCAACAGCACAGTTTGCACAGGGATGGGAAGTTCAGCAATAGTAAAGAGTCAAAACTTCTCATTCCTAAACTGGTTTCTGTTTGTATTGCCATTAGCATGAGTTTCACCCAGAGGCAAAATCATATGAGAGCAATTTAGACCATATTAAACTGCAGCAGAATATAGAGCTGCAACCTGGTGCCCTTGAGGTGTGTTTGAGCTATAATTACCATTTTAGCTAAGAACTGTTTTTTGTCTCAGCTTGTCCATCTGCATAACTCATGATTCTTTTAAGATGTAACACTGGATCCTGGATTGTAATAAATAATCCATTCTGAATATAATCAGAATTGGATTATTATTATAATCAGAATTATTCTGATTATAATAATCTCTGTTTATGACTGAAATTACTAACTTTTCTGGCAAGTTCTGGCAAACACAATGTTTTTTAAAAATGACAAATTACAGAATTACATTCAGGGGGAGCTCAAAATATCAAATGTTGATCCAAATACTTTTTTTTCAACAGCAAAAAACATGAATTCATGCTGTTTATTATTCTCCCTGCCAGGAAATTTCTCCTTAGTTCTAGCTTGATTAATTTCCATCTATTGCTTCTTGTCCTGCATTCTGGTGCTTTGGAAAATAGGTTGATTCCCTCTTCTTTGGGTTCCTGTGTTCCCAGCACATATGGACAGATTCTTTTATACAACTCCCCGCTTCAATGAATAGTGTCCAATTCTTGGAAGATGTCTGAACAAGTCCCTTCAGTTTTATTGACAAGGTTTTACAGAAGTGGCTTGCCATTTCCTCCTTCCTGGGGCTGAAAAAAAAGTGAGTAGCCCAACATCTCCTAACTACAGTAGTCTGTGCCTAAGCTAAAACTAGAATAAATGGTCTCTATTCTAGCCCGATGTCTTAACTCAGTGGCCCCTTTTGGGCAACAGGGACCGATTCTGTGGAGAAAGGTTTTTCTGCGGACCAGAAGGTGCCTGGTTTTGTGTACTGCCTGCATCCCATGGATGAGGCTTCACTTGTTTGTGCAACCTGGTTTCTGGTATGCCACGGACCAGTGCCAGCCCAATGTTTCCTCCTTGTACTGGGAAGCCATGCTGGCCCGATGTTTCTTCTTCAGACTGGGCTGAAGCCATGCCGACCCGACATTTCGACTTTGCATTGGGTCTACTGGGCCGAAGTGACCCCCTTACATTTTCCAGAACAGCCCCATGGACCGAATCTGACCGCATAGTGGGCCGGATCCGACCCGCAGGCCTTGTGTTTCACACCCCTGTCCTATACCATTTCAGACAAATGCTGCCCAATCTCTTTTGTAAAGACAGCAAAGGTACAACAAACATCGAGTGATGAAGCATCCATAACTTCTGAAGGCAAGCTGTTCCATTGGTTAATTGTTCTGTTAGGAAGTTTCTCCTTAGTTCTAGGTTGGTTCTCTCCTTTATTAGTTTCCATCCATTGCTTCTTATCCTGCCCTCAGGTGCTTTGGAAAATAGGTTGACCCGCTTCTTCTTTGTAGCAGCCCCTCAAATATTGGAACACTGCTATCATATCACCCCTAGTTCTTCTTTTCATCAAGTTAGACATACCCAGTTCCTGCAATTGGTGGTGCAGGCTGTTAAATGCCTAGCACTTAAGTTCCAGCTGCCTGCAATTATTGTAGGCTCGAATCCCACCAGGCCCAAGGTTGACTCAGCCTTCCATCCTCTCGGAGTAGGTAAATTGAGGACCCAAGATTGTTGGGGGCAATAAGCTGACTTTGTAAAAATGCCTCTTAGTAATAAGCGGGCATATACAATGGAATGAAGGCTATTGCTGAGCGCATTGGATTGTATCCCAAAAATTGTAAGCTGCCCTGAGTCTTCGGAGAAGGGCGGCATATAAATCTAATATATATATATATATGTGTGTGTGTGTGTGTGTGTGTGTGTGTGTGTGTAGTATTCAGGTCTTGTCCCGTGTAAGATTGAGAATACCTTGGCAACGTTTCGACGAAATCTCATCCGTCATCTTCAGGCTGGTGTCTTCAGATGAGATTTTGTCGAAACATTGCCAGGGTATTCTCAATCTTACACGGGACAAGACCCAAATACACCAAGACCTACATAACTTTACCCTTGAAAATCTACGAATATATATATATATATATATATATATATGTATGTATGTATGTATGTATGTATATGTACATGTACATGTATATATATATATATAAGCCTCCAGTCCTCTAATCATCTTTGTTGTTCTTCTCTGAAATATTCCAAGTGTGATCTTACCAAGACTTTATAAAGTTCCTACACTTAACATGATCTTGATTCTATCCTTTGGTTAATGCAGCATTGGCTTTTTTTGTGGCTGCAGTAAAAAAAAGCATCACTGTACATGGTTGTCCATCTCATATCTACGCCTTTGTTCATTCCGTATCAGTAAAACTGGGAACTATTTAAAAAAATTGTGACAACCTATCCATTTCCAGCCAATTAGGGCTAAATCACAACATTCCTACTTTGTTCATTTATGGATACAAGGCAGTCTTCTTGCAAACACTGTAACTGCTCAGGCTTAATACTAAACTGCTTGGTAAACATCATTTGGCTTGCTGTCAAAACAGCTGTAATTCTACCCAAAATGAACTGATCTAGACTCAGCACAAGTAAGATGGAGGATCTGCACCCTCACCATTGCGTGTACTTCACATATTTAAGAGCCAATAACACAACTTAACTCAACATAACACAACTAAAATGCGAAGGTAGTCCTCGAATTATGACAAAATTGAGCCCAAAATTCCTGTTGCTCAGCAAGGTGATTGTTAAGAGAGTCGTGCCTAATTTTATGAACGTTTTTGTCAATAATGTTAAGTGAACCACATGGTCGTTAAGCAAATCCAGCTTTTCTCTTGTCTGAAGTCAGCTGGAAAGGTTCACAAATGGAATTCACATGGCTACTAGATGCACTTGAATTTTGATCACTTGACTGTAGGGATGCTGTACCAATTATAAGAATGAGGACTGGTCATAAGTCACTTTTATCAGTGCTTCTTTGTAACTTTGAAGGTTACTAAACAAATGCTTGCAAGTCAAGGACTACCTGTATTTTTCCATGGGTGGGGGGAGGGAAAGAGGAGGACTTGTGTCATCATATATAATGAAAATAGAAATCACAGTCTACCAAATACTTAAGTCATTTCCTGTCTTTAGAACCTGGTCTTCTTTCTCCATTCTTCTTAATTATGAAATAAAGGAT
This sequence comes from Naja naja, assembly GCA_009733165.1. Lineage (NCBI taxonomy): Eukaryota > Metazoa > Chordata > Lepidosauria > Squamata > Elapidae > Naja > Naja naja. The sequence goes on from CM019149.1 coordinate 107,455,303, forward strand.
AAGAATTCATCTGAACATTTTTATAGTATTGACAGCTGTAGCACCTGACTGTACCTTGCTTCATATTCTTACAAGCTTTCTTGCTGGGCTTCAAAGAAAAGCTTATCTCTTTTTTATGAGTTCTTTTTAAATAAACGCTTTATGTAAATAATAGTATTTGATGTAGCAACAAAACACTAACATATCTGAATTTTGATCATGTGACCATGGGGGAATTCTATGATGGTCATAAGTGTGAACAATGGTCGTAACTTTTTCCAGTGATGTAACTTTAAATGGTCACTAAATGAACTACCCGTAATACTAGTTTTGAAGGCACTAATAGGTTTCTCAGTAAAAGTTGCTGATTTTAAAGTTCTTTTAGCCTTGGTGCCTGTGATGGGATTCAAACCTTTTTACTACCAGTTCTGTGGGCATGGTTTGGTGGGCGTGCCAACGGAAGGATACTGCAAAATCTCCATTCCCTCCCCACCCCACTAACCTGCTTTCCAGTTCTGTTCTCCTGGGCAGGGCAACAAAAGAAGACCCAGCCATTCAGCTGGGTCTCGGGAAGCAGAGAATAGATGGGGGAAGGGCCAGTCAGAGGTGACATTTGCCAGTTCTCCAAACTACGCAAAATTTCCGCTACCAATTCTCCAGAACTGGTCAGAACCTGCTGAAGACCACCTCTGCTTGGTGCCTAGGTCTCTGTAGGATCACCTGTTCCCACCAGTTGCTCAGGCCTGGCAGATGCTATTGAGATGGCTATCCCAACAAATGGTCAGAGTAAATCTTTCTCTGAATGTGCACCTACTTTTTAGAACCTCGGAGATGCAATGGTTCCTTTTCTTGCAGTTTTCCAGAAGGGAATCAAGCAGGTAATTGTTGAGGAATGAAGAACTCATGTTTACATTAGCTTAATGGGTACAAAACCAACATAAATAAATACATGCAATTTGCAACACAGGAAAATGTAAATTTCCATGAGCAGGTTCGTCTTTTTTAAAAATCCTGCCATTTGTATAAAAAAAAATATAATTTACTCTTGGCACAGCAACCTTGAACAGTAAAAGATGTAAAACAAGGAGAATGGGGGAAAGCATTTGGGGATTTGATCAGGAAAGTCACAATAGGTGACACTGGGAATGATCTCAGCTATGCCTTTCTTATCTGGTTCTTCATCGGTTAGCCAACTAATGTTGGCTCTTTATTGACAACAATTATTTTCTTGCCAAGATCAAGTATTTCAAACTGATAATATCTATACTTGACCAAAAATGCCCCCCCCTGTGATTCTGACACAAGAATACTTTGAGTCATTATCAGTGTACGCCAAGTTCCAAGTCCATGTTTAAAGTTTCCAACTAGTTGAAATAATGGTACAGGGCGGTTCAGAAAATGAGATGTTATAAAATTACAAGTTTTGGAACAGTGCAGACACTGATGAGAAAATAAGGGTCTAAGAAGAAAATGGTAGGATTAAATGTAAACAAACAAAAGCTTTGTAGCAACATTTTAAAATGCATCCAAATGGTTCTTCAGCTTTAAATAAAAGTTTGATTAAGGAATAAGCTCAAAACAAAACCATTCCTTCACTAAAGCTAGCTATGACATATCTGAAGAATTCCTTAGCAATATATGTCATGATTTTCCTAAAAAATTCAAAGGAATTTCATTAACAAAACCTTGGGTATATGTTATTTTCTTTCTTTCTTTTTTAATACTTGTTTTGGTCATCTTGGTTATTTTTTTAAACATTTTATTGATTAAATTATTAAAACATTGGACATGGTGTGATCATCCTGACATTCCTTTTTGTCATACGTTATAATATATAATACATATTTTATATACATTTATACATTTGTACAGTTAGTTTTTATCTATAGCTACACCTTCTACAAATCCTGTTTATTTGTTTTTCCTGGGTCCTTCCTTTCTTTTCCCACTATTGATAAAATTTAACCCTTATCTTGTAGCATTCTGTCTCATCCTTATTTTTTAATTCCAGAGTCAATTTATTCATTTCAGCACATATCAATATCTTCTTTATCACCTCACTTTCATCGGGAATGCCTCTATCTTTCCATTTTTGGGCAAAAGTCATTCTTGCTGCCGTGATCTTTCTGTATAATTCCAAATAAAAATAATTCCAGTTTATATTTTCTGTCCAGTCATCTCCTCTGGATCTTATGCCCAAACTCCTGGGTTTTCTTACAAGACTACCATGCATGATAATATGTAATATGGGTATATGTTATTTTCATAAGCTATCATTAAAACATTTCAACAGTTTGCTTTAGAGAGTCAGTAGTTTTAGTCATACCAAGCCATAAATGATTGTTTAAAAACCACAATGGCTGAGTTCATACAAGCCAAAGTCTAACATAGCCATTATCTTTCATTTGATATGGCCAACACATGTTGCTCCTTTGTCAATTATTATCAATTTCAACATCAATTGTCTCAAACTTTGCCCAAAGTACATATTTTCTATATCAATTTACTGTCCATGTTGGAGCTTTTTTTAACTTCTGGTCTTTGTTCTGGTATTTACTACCATTATTCCTTGGAGATTGGGGCAGGCTAGAAATGAACGACCGAATGAATTAACTACATACATTCATCTATACATATTAAGTTCCTTTATGAAACCAGATAAACATACCTGACTTTGTATTGGCTCAACAAGCTAACCTAAAAGTTGGCATACCATATATGGTTTACCAAAAATCTAGATTAATTGCTAGATGGTAGCAACATAGTTTATTTTTTCTGGATTTCCTTGGTGCCCAGATACTGCATTGTTGATAAGATACCACAGACCCAATATTCCTCTGATAAGCAACAATGCAAATATTAAACCAAATAATTGTATCATTGTAAGTGCACATATATGAAATGAAATCATGGAACTCAATCCCACAAGGAGAAAAGGGCAAATTTCACTGAACAATTATCTCCATAAGCTGCTTTCACTATCCACTGTTCTGTTATGAAAATGCTTTGAAAATACTACCGTTCACAGATAGGTCCCCAAAATTCCACATGGCTTGTGCCATGCAATGTTACACTACATGCTGATATTTTTACCTAACTCATTTCCCAATATTATTTTGATGGCAGATACAATTACAGATAGTCCTCAACTTACAACAGTTCATTTAGTGACCATTCAAAGTTACCACGGCACTGAAAAAAGTGGATTATAACCAGGGGTGGGCTTCGTTGCTGGGTGGGCATGGTGGCCTTCCTGCACCATGGGAGGGCTCCAGAGGCTTTCCTTGAGCCTCCAGGAGGGCAAAAATGGCCTCCTCGGGCTCTGGAGGCTCTCTGGAATCTGGGAACAGGCCCATTTCCGGCCTTCCCAAACTTCTGGGAGGCCCATTTTTTCACCCTCCTGGAGCCTCAGTGCGTGCCCTGCACTTACCTGCATCCAAAATGGGCCGCATGGGGTCTCCTGGAAGGGGAGGGGCAGAGTGGGCGGAGCCAGCCAGGAATGCACAGAATCTTAGCTAGGGGCTCTCCTGAATCTCTGCAAACCCCCAGCAGCCCACCCCTGATGATAACCCTTTTTTCAGACTTAAACTGTTGCAGCATCCCCATGGTCACATGATTTAAAATGCAACTGCTTGGCAAGTGACTCAGATTTATAACGGTTGCAGTATCCCGAGGTCACGTAATCAATCACCTTTTGTGAACTTCTGATGAGCAAAGCCAATGGGGAAGCCACATTCACTTAACAACAATACTAACTTAACGCCTGCCGTGTTTCACTTAACAACTGTGTCAAGAAAAGTCTTAAAATGGGGCAAAATTTACTTAACGAAGGTCTCTCTTAGCAACAGAAATTTTGGGCTCAATTGTGGTTGTAGTTGTAGATTATGAATATACAACGTATTTCACCTTACCTTAAGAAGCAAATTATGGAGTGGTTTGGGATTTTGCTTTTTAAAACAATGAACAGGAGAATATCCACAATAAATGTGGTTTTATATTTAGATTATCGAGTCTGAATCCCCAAGAACTTTCGTCCTACATTTTACAGGACTCAAAAAAACACAGCTTTACACACAGAACTGTTTCTATGGTATATTCTCTCCTCTACTGACTGCAGGTAGTCCTTGATTTACAACAGTTCACTTAGTGACTGGTCAAAGTTACATCACTGAAAAAGGTGACTTATGACTGTTTTTCACACTTACAATCGTTACAGCATCCCTACAGACACGTGATCAAAATTCAGACGCTTAGCAACTGACTTAGATTTATGACAATTGCAGTGTCCTGGGGTCACTTGATCCCCTTTTGCGACCTTCTGACAAGCAAAGTCAATGAGGAAGCCAGATTCACTTAACAACCATGTTACTAATTTGACAACTGCAGTGATTCACTTAACAACTGTGGCAAGGAAGGTCGTAAAATCGGGCAAAACTCATTTAACAAATGTCTCACTTCACAACAGAATTTTTGGGCTCAATGGTGGTCGTAAGTCGAGGACTACCTGTATTAATTTAAGGGACTCAGCATGCTACTTATTCTGTAGATCCTTGCCAAAATGATTATCCTGGGCAGCTGCTTGGGAGTTAGAATAGAAGACAAAAGGTTTGTTTCAGATACGATTTCTTGGCATTCAACTGCAGATTAGAAACATCTTCTGAGAGGCCACAAAACACACATACAATTGCAAAATATTCCAGGGCTATACTCATTTTATTGAAATTAATTTCCAAACAAGTGTTTTGTTTTAAGTTTCTCATTATAACTAGAGTTATCTAGCTGACAGGGGAAATCTATTGACTGTCAATTAAATAAAGCCTGTTGTGGATCAAATTGTGCTACCTTCTACAGTCATAAAGCAACATAAATCAAACCACCAGATTAGTAAAAGTGGAGAAATTTGGATTTGGAGCCAAACTGTGGGAATGAAGAATGAAATTTCCAATATTTTAGAAACCGGTGGTCTCACATCTTTGGAACACCCTCCTCTATGACATGGGTGTCAAACTCGTCCCGTCACATTGCCGTCACACGATGTTTTGTGACATTTTTCCCCTTCACGGGGCTGGGTGGGTGTGGCCTGCACGTGATGCATCCAACCCGCAGGCCGCCAGTTTAACACCCCTGCTCTAGCAAATGCGTTCAATGTCTTTGTTAATGAATAAAGTTCTATTTAAAAAACAAATAAAATAACTTGTTTCCAGTGCTTAATTTTTGACTCTCATTAACTGCCTTGGAGAAATTATCATATATTATTCAAAACAATAATAATAATAATCATCATCATCATCCAATATCTTCACATTTTATTTCTGATGTATCATTTTAGCATGAGTTAGAGTCCCTTCCTCCATTTCTCATTCAGAACTTTCTGTTAATACAGCTTTTTACCCTGGTGATCTTTAGCTGTTAAGTTTTGTTATTTTATCTCATTCACTTTGCCAGAAAAGAAAATCATACGATGATTCTCCTCTATATGCTTTCCTAATATTTTCTTTGAATTCTCCAGCTTTCTTGATGCACTAAATAAAACTTGTGCTCTATTGGTTCTATAACTATATTTGGTTGAGTTAAGCAGCTATAGAAATTGAGTAAGTAAATAAGCAACTGTCCAGATATCTCTCATGATTGAACGTTTTGGTGAAAAGGCTGTTTTGATGTTGGCATCTATACATAAAATCAAGAAAATTAGGAATATTTGCTGATACGTTATACTGAGTCCTGATAGCTATTAAGCTAAACTACCTATATCCAAATTTGGGGTCATACATATCAATTTAGCTTAGATAGGGAAGCTAGATTAGATTTTTTTTTAAATAACCTCATCTGAAGCATATTAGCTCAATCAAGATTCCCACTTAATTACTAGAAGAGTTTTACAAGAGTTACTTGTACTAACCATTATTTATTTTAAATATAATTAAATTAATAAACCAATAGCTTGGCTTACATATAATATATAAAAGGATAGGTTACAACCCAATTGATGAATTCACATACAATATTAATCCAACAACTGAACTCAAATTGAAATTAAATAAAAAGAAATCCACAGACATTAGGAACAAACAGCAAACCAACAATGAGAAGTGAGGAGCTATATAGCAATAAGTTTATTTAGATTTTGATCTATCAGAACTTTTCCATAAAGCAATAAATAGTGATAGGCTAGTAAGGTTCAAAGAAATGGTAGAAGAAATATGTTTATCTAGGCTAAAGCAAAATGAAATTCTAGATGAAAGTGAGGTTAATACGTATTCCATGAGCTTGGCTCACCATACAAGCCAGGATATTACTAGGAATGCAGGATGGAGCCAGACAATATTAGATGCCTCTCTCTTGTGAACCCTTTGAGTACTTTGGCTGAAGAATTCCATTTTGTCTAAGATGAAAAATAATTGAAACTTTCTTATAAAAATCCTATTGAAACATACAATGAATTTTCTTAAATATCTATCACTGTCATGGAACCTTCTGAAAGTGTTCAAATTTTTCCAGTTGCCAATCAACCAAATATTGAAATTATACTTATTGTCTAATTTTGGAAATATGTGAAAGTATGTCAACAAAATATAATAAAAACAAGTAATCTCCAGATTCACATCCTCTTGCTTAATTTCTACAGCATGGGAATCTTTCCAATGGAATCAATTTAACTTTTAAAGAAGAACCAGCCTAATACTCGCACTACAAAAATACAAGATTACACTTGGTAGTAATTAAAAAAAAAACCCTTTCTGATGAAGGCCAAGAAACTGGTAAAATATTAATGCACTGAACCTTTCTGTAATGATCATTAGTCAGTATACAAATATTTAACAGTTGCTTAAGCTATATAACATAATGTTTATTTATATAAAATGATAAATTAGCAACTAATATAAGTGATATTAAGATTACTACATTACTACATAGATTGTGTCATTCTTGGTGTCTAAGGCTGAATTATTAAGGTATTTCCACATTGAATCAGAAACAGCAAGTGGAACTTTTCATTGATCTATAACAATGCCTTAAGGGCTCAAAGCTCACATCATTTATTCCTATTGAAGCTTTAGTTGTGACTTGATTTTCTGTGATAATATTCAGCTACTAAACGATTCATAAGAAGCAGATACAATAACCCTTGATTTATTGAACAATGGGGGTAGGGAATGTTTGTTAAATCTAAATGCCTGTTAAAACTGTATTTATATTGTTTATGTTATTATGCAATTGACACAATGGCATGATTTCAAATAAAGCCTTGATTTAATAGACAAAATCTTTTATTTCATTGGCAAGTCCATTACATGAAGGGAAAGTCTAAACAAAGAATTGGTCCATTGTAGCTGAAATCAACTAAGTACAATATTTACAATATAGCTGTCACAGCACACCATGGTTAAACATGGTCAGGGCAATCAAGGGTTTCTAGTTCTTTTATTCCTCTTCCTTCCATTACCATAGGAGAAAAACTGAATGCTTTAATTTCTGTGTTTTCAACCATGCATAATTTGATGCTACATCTAAACCAAATAACATAATAGTTGGTTGAAACAAACCAGCTTCATGGTTTACATATGACTTCAGTTTAATTTTTTTTATTTATAACATGCTTTGTGTTTTCTTGTCCTTGTTTATTGGTTTGGTATATTTTTATACCATGATACTTTTTTTAAAAATGACAATAAGAGAACCAGTTTGGTCAGGAGAGCTAGTTTGGTCTAGTGGCTAAGTACCAGGTTAGAAACCAGGAGACTACAGTCTAGTTCTGTCTTAGTCATGAAAGAACTTCAGGAATTGTGGGTGCTTCACCACTGGAGACTTTCAAGAAGAGATTGGACTTGTCAAAGTTGTATAGGGTCTCCTGCTTCAGAGGTTGGACTAGATGACCTACAAGGACCCTTCCAACTCTGTTATTCTGTATTCTGAAAGCCAGCTTAATGACTTTGGTCCAGTTACTCTTTCTCAGTCCAACTCATCTCACATAGTTCAGGTGGTGAAAATATACATATATCTCATTCTACTTTATCTTCAAAGCCATCCTTCATTCATTCAAAATTATATGGACACTATTTCTTCACTGACCACCTCTTTCTGCACTTACTTGAGCTTCCTTTTATTATACAGGCATTATATATGCTGCCTTGAGTTGTACAGTAAAGGTGGGATATCAATCTAATAATAACTAAGTAATTAACTCCCTTTCCTAATGCCTTTCAGCAGTGTGTTTCCTCAACAGCCTTTTTTCATTTCCACTCCTATTTGATTTAACAGAGTCTAATGCTGCAAAACTACAATTGCATTACTTTTTATAAACATGTTCCACAGCCATGTTGCCACACACATTAAAACATTTCTTGCCATTTCATTGGAAGCATTGTTCTGTCATTAGTATCATTTTTATCATTGCCTCCATCATAAGTCCTTTTGGGGAGAGGAAAAACAGAGACTCAGTAATTCAGTAACTCAGTACTCCACAGAATTAACATAAACCCTGTGATGTAAGCAATAATTAAATCACATGCAATCCCAGAGTAGTTAAATGTGAACAAGAGAGTAAAATGTAATTTCAAACAAAACAAGATATAGCAAATGACGAACAATATAGCCTTTGGAACTTTTGAAAGTTCCATAGAAAAGAATGGTAAATGACAAAGTCTACAAATAGACAATAGCCAAAGCAGGCACTTTGGTAATATTTCTCATACTATTCCTTATTTTACATGATTTAAAAATGCATTTTGCCTTTGCCTAATTACAATGTAATGATATGCATTTCTTAGGCATTAAGATTTTATTCCTCCATTTTATTTTTAGAAACTGTTCTATTTACTCATAATCTTTGTAGACTGTGCCTGTGATAACATACTGGCATACAGCAAAGCAAACAGACAAAGCAATAAGACTAAAGAATCAAACAAGAGTAATAAAACATAATTTTAATGGGCAGTGTCTAACAGTAGAATACAGGAGTGGACCATCCCTTCCGAAAGGCCTATGATGGAGATGATAGTCCATATTTTAAGATTAAGACAGTGTTACAATGTTACAATCTTAGATTAAGACAGTCTTTTACAATGTTCTAAATCAAAGTTATAGCAACTTAAGTGAGTGAATATATAAATTGTGTTATTGAGAATAGTTTGACAGCAATGTAACTGTATGTAGCATTATTATATTTATGAATTAAAATCTGTATTTTCTGTTGGAAACTATGTATCATGAATTCTAATGTCTCCAAAAATCAGTTACACTTTGCATTTTATATTACTTTAAAGGGATTCATGACATGATAGCATCAAGTGAATTTTTTTATGTGAATACTGTATAAAAGTTGTAGGAAAGCAGATAGATGAGTCTTTATCCAAATTATTACCTGAATTTTCCTAAGAATGTTGCCCTTTCCCCAATCTAGTACCTTCTCTATAAGAGATACTTATGATTAGAAAATATAAATGCTCCAAGAAAAATCTTCTACCCAACCCTTTCCCAATAAGTGTTATATGTCAATTGCAAAAGGACATGTGGCCAAAATAGCAAGATTTGGTAGAGATGACAAAGCTGATAGAAACAATGGCTAGTATTTTTTGAGCATTTCAGGATGACAAGTGCTGTGGCTGTAATTGCCAGGAAATCAGTGATATCCTAAATTAATCCATGCACTTCCCAAAGTCAAACCAAGACAGAAGAGATCTCTGATTCTTAATAAAAGAACAGAAATGAGGCACTTATCTGTTATGTTTATCTTACCCTGAATCAAATTACTGAAGTGTGTATAAAACCAACTTTTGTAAACAGATAATAAATACAGTGTGCAATTTACAATAAAAAATTTTAAAAATAGAAAATGCTAACTTTGCCTTTGAAGAATATGTCTTTGAAGAGTATGACTTGCAGTAAGGCTTTTCCATAGCTTTAAGGGGCTTGCAATCAGTCTTCATATAGTCTTTAAAAAATTACAACTGACCATCCAGTCAAAGACATTGAAATACCATGTGACATTCATGACAATTGCCAGTCATCAAAGCAACAATTACTTGTAGGAGACCAAGCTCATGCTCTGTTCAGCAAATGAACTCCTATGCCTGCCTCTGAAAAGAATACTGATTATCTATTATGTGTGGTTGGAGAGTAACCAGGTAGAATAAATTTGGTTGCATGGAAACTGTCATTGCAAGGGAACAGGTTATACAAAATGCTAGCATCTTCACACCCACAGAAAGACACAAAACTGCTTTGCATCTTTGAAGCCAAAAAGAAGCAGAACCACTGTTTCTTTGTCACTAAAATCACAATGAACTGATATTTTTAGAACTTCTTGGTCAAAATCAGGTTCCCATCAGAAAATTCTGTTGTTCCACTGCAGCTGTGAGAAGCATTATTAAGCAAATACATACCATCAAACACCATTAAATATTCAATCTACTTTATCAATCAGTACAAAAATCAGCAGAGTACTAAAAAAATAAAGGCAGTTTGGCTGTGAGGTCAATGAACTAAAACAGAAGCATATTCAAATACTTCTTGATCCAGAGCCAGACAGAATTAATTGGGGTTCGAAATCAGTGTATGTTCTAGCATAAAAATTAAAATTATTTCTCTAAGGAAAACTAGCACTAAAGGCATTACAGCCTCTTTATAGTTTCCTAGTACAATCTTGATCAGCTGAAAATACGACTTCTCCTTTGAAGTGGAAAAACCCAACAACAATGAGCTAGGGCTCATTTTTCTCTACATCCCTGGAGCCACCCAATTCCCAGATTATTCTTGTATCCTGGATTTGTGTATGTGTGTTTTGGCTGTCAATCACTCCAGTCCTGGATCTGCCTCAGTGCTCCAAAGAGCAATCTATTTCAAAACCTCCCCAAAACCACCACCCCAATTCTGTCATTCCCTGGTCAGGAACAACACAATCCCGCTCTAGAGATGATGAGGGCATTTTGTTATTTTAAGTCTCTCATTCCAACCCCCAGAGGGCACCATCCTATTGCCATGCCTTTCCTTTTTGGGGAAAAGAGGTCAACTGGCTTCCAGGCCTGCCGTCCTGGGGTGGGGTGGGGGAAGGAGGCTACTGTTATTCTAACCTCTGGACTATGAACACGTTTAATAAAAGCATGTTTTAATTAAAAGAAATGCTTTCACTAAGATGCAAAAGAAGAAATAAAAGGAAACATCCAAAATAAGTTTTTAAATAACAAGAAAGGAAGGAATGGCTAAGGGATATAATGATTGCTTTTCTTGTCACCCACTCTATCCCCCTCCCAGGATCCACTCCCTGGTTTCTTGATCACCTATTCACATTGATTTCAATGGTACCCAACAGGGTCAACATCCCTTCTCGTCTGCCATTCATCCCTATGGGCCTCCATTGTTTCCAAGGGCCACCCTGGTTCTTGGCTTCGGTCCCAAGGGAGGCTTCCTGACACCCCCTTCTCCCCCCCCCGCCCAGGAGAGGGTTAAGCTAGGCTGCTGACACAGAGAGGTTATGATCAAGGGCCCTGATGAATTGGAACTGACATCACCTAGAGATGGCTCACACACATTGCCCGAGGGACCTTCCCTCCTGATCCACCTGCTGCTGGGCGGCCAAGATTTCCAAGCATCGCTCCAGGTATAACTCCACGCTGCTCCCCTGTACGCCTTCGCACCCGCCGCCGCCGCCACTATACTACTTCCCCGCGATCCGCCCTAGGCTCGATTGTTATTCAGTTCCGCGCCATTCTGCTGCCGGATCTGTGCCTCTGAGCTGAGCTTTGGCAAGGCGCCTCCCCGCAGCGGAACGGAGCTGCTGTCTCTTTTTTTTTTCCCCTACTACCCAGCTTGGCCTTACATTACCTTCTGTTGCATAGCTGTGATCGCGCAGGAAACTGTTGTTTATCTTGCGGGTATCAATGTCCTCCTCCATTGACAGCGGGCTTACTTTTGTGGGAAGTGAGAACAGGCAGGCAAGTATCCATCATCGCCCCACCACGACTGAGATTAGCGGCGAGGAGGGAAGGGGAGCTGCATTGAGACTAACATGCTTTTCTGCCCTGCAAGGAAAAAAAATAAAACTAAAAAAAATAAAAAAACGCAAGCAAGCAAGCTTTCACCTCCTCCTCCTCCTGCCAGGGACGCTGCTGTCGCAAAGGTCCAAACCCCTTTCTCTTCCTGCCGTTGGCGCAAAGGTGCAAACCTCCTTCGCCTCCACCCAGGAATGGGGATGCGCAAGGTCCAATTCCCCTTCGCCGCCTGCTGCTGGTGGTGCTGCTGCTGCTGGGGCTGCGGTTTTCGCCGTCGCTGCTGCTGCTGCACAAGCTCCAAGTTCCCTCCTCCCAAGGCTGCCGCTGCCGCGCAAGACCCGATGCCCAAGGAGGCTGCTGCAATCCCCAATTCCAAGGCGAAGTGCCGCAACTGGGCTACTTCTCGATCGCGACGCCCAACAGGTTCCCCTTGTGGCTGGCGAGCTCTCCTCCGCATGCAGCAATTCCCAGGGATGCCCAAGTCACCAACGCCGCCGGTCACAAAATGGTGTCCGTGGACTGCAAAGATCAGCGCTCCGGCGCCAATCCTCCTTCTCGCGTGCGCGGATTTTTTTCCGCCCCTCTTAGCGCAATTTCAGCCGGGGGGGGGGAGAGCGAGGGAGGCGGGGAAGGAACGCGCTTGCCACGCCAAATCCCCGGCCCCACGCGCTGCCAAAGGGAACGGAGGGGTCTCTCTCTCTCAAGGGGCAGAGCTGGCGCCGCTGCGGCAAGCGAGGCGGCTTCTGTCAAACCTCTGCTGCAAAGCACGCTGAGACCGAGGCACAGGCGGGCGGGCGGAGAGGGAGCGCGCCGCCACCGCTGCTTGCTACTGCAGGAGACCGCTCGGGCTTCTGCGGTAACGGCGGCGGCGGCTTGCTGGAACCTTATGGTGCATTAAAGCCCAGGCTCCTCCCATACAGTTCGGCTTTGGCCAACCGCGGCGGCGGCCCGGGGACGCTTCCCCCAAGCGCGGGAGCAGCTTTTTCTGCTGCAGTGGAGCTTCCGAGGACCACCCTTGAAAGGACCGGCTCGAAAGCGCGCCGAGCAAAGGTCGGGCAGAGACGCAAGGCGAGGCCGCCGTCCCACCACCACCATCACCCCAGCACCGGCGACTTTCACGGCTCCCATGCGCGCGCGATCCCGTCAGGACAGTAGTGACGGTCACGTGGAAGGGCCGCCGCCGGTCTTCGGTCGTTTGATATCCTGCTCTGAGTGACGGGGCGCACTTCGGTTTATGAGGGCTCGGCTAGTCCTTGGGAAAGGGGCCGTGGCTCGGTGGTAGAGTCAGTGCTGGCATCTCCAGGCCAGGTTAGTTTAGAGACGGACGCGAAGACTTGGCGAGAAAGTACTGTACCTTTCTCTCTTCCCAGGGCTGCGCAAAATGTTTAGGATCCACCTTAAACGCTTTTCTGACAGGGCTTTTCCCTGCCAAAAGATCTTCAAGCAGCCGATGGTTCTTCAAACAGTTTTTTTTAAATCTTGGCAGTTCTAAGGAAAGGGGGGTGGGGAAAGGTTGCCTAGTAGTAATTCTTTTTCCTGAATAGAAAATAAACCCATACTTAGCTATTTACTCATTAGAAACCTTTCCCTTTTCAAAAGTTGTGTCCATAAATACTTAAGAGAGGAACTGCTTTGTAAAAGTCCACTTCAGACTTTGTTTTCATATTGAAAGTTTAGGAGGTCAAACACAACATCTTCCATCTTGTCTTTCCTGTTCTCCAATCATGGAGTGTCCATGATTAGTAGCAGAAATGATCACTTAAGCTAATTTTCAAGACTGGACACCCAATAATATTTGCTATGCAGTAAACAAGATAGTGTAACACCATATTCTGTTGGAAACATAGCTTCCATATATTCTTCACAAGAAAACTAATCCTTGCAGTGCCTCCCTTCATCCTCCACATATTCTCTTTAACCTCTACTTTGAAGAAAAATTAATTGTAAGTGTAATAAGCTCACTCACAATATGATGTTTCAGTTGGTCTTAATTAAGGCATAATGTGCCTCTTTCCTTTTGAGGGAGAGAGTTCTTTTTCTAATGAACCATGTATGTCACCTTGTTCCTTAGAGGAGAAGATGGATATAAAGGTAATAAATAAAAGAATGAATCAATGACCATAGCAACTACACAATCTCTGGTTTCCATGTCTGTAATGTGCATCACACTGAAAACGGGTAACATAAAGCATTCTATCTATGGAGTGGCATTTTTGTTTGGCTTGTTCTTGGTACGTTAACCATCCCTGCCTGGCTTTGTTGCGCTTTTCATGATTCTTGGGTGTTGTTGCCAATTAACATGTTTCATTTCTCTTAAATGAAAACAGTATCAGTGTTAAGTAGACTGTTTGTGTCTTATCTTCAGACTGTTTATTACCAGCAAACTGTAACAACTTCTCCAAGCAGTTACCAGGAGTCTACACTGACTTGAAGGCACACACAAAAATACACAAAATAGAAGTTGTCACTTTTCTTTAAATTGAAAATACAACTTACAGTTGACAACAATGTGTGTTTGTGTGTGTGTGCACACGCGTGTGTATCCAAACTGACCAATAACTAATACATTTACAGCTGTAGTTGATAGCAGTAACTAGCATTCTCATTACTACAGGTAGTCAACTTACAACAGGTTGCCTATTTATAATATTTATAATAACCATGGAACAGATGCTTTATGGCCTGGCTGTTGAAAATAGTCATATGACATGTTGCGTGCTTGGCAAACAGTCATCTATACATCCAGCTGTGGTGTTCTGCAGTCATGTGACCCATTGGAATGAATGGATTCACACATACAATGATCACAGTTGTTTAATGACTGTAGAAAAATGAACATAAAATCACTACTAATAACCCAATTTCTGGTCCGAATTGCAGTCATAAATCAAAGACTGCATGTACAGTACATACTTGGTCTCTATAAAGTTGCCTTTGAAGACATCTTGGAAAGTGCAATCAATGCAAAATACACGATCCAGGCTGCTAGCATGGGAAACCTGGTACACGGACCCTAGTCCTCAGTTAATGACAATAAAAAGATTGAAATTTCTGTCACGATGCAGTTGAAAAATGTGATGTCACGTGACCACATTGCTTAGCTATGGCAATCTCCATCACTGTTGTTAAGTGAGATTTTGGTTGTTATGCACATTTCAGGTGGCTTTCAAGCAGGTAGGCACAGTATGTGGCACAAGCACAGTAGGATGGAGGGGGGTAATGGTGGCTACTGCTGGGTGGAGAGGGCTGTGAATTAATTACTAGAGCAAGTAGCAACCTTTCCTGCTGGCTTCCCCATTGACTTTGCTCGTGGAAAGCTGTCAGGCAAATTCGCAAATGCTGATACGGTGACCATATAGGATGCTGTAGCCATTGTAAGTGGAAGATGGTTGCCAAGCACCCAGATTATGATCACCTAACACTGGGATGGTGTGATGGCTGGAACTTAGTGGATTGGTTATAAGTTTCCTTTTCAGTGCTTTTATAACTGAATGGTCCCTGAACAAATGTTGTTAAGGGAGGACTACCTGCATAGTGGATTGCAGCCAACGTGAGCCTACTACACTGGTTCTAGACCTCATGATATAGGAGGGAACATCTAGTGAATGACTCCACCCAGATATTTAGAAAGAGTATCTGAAAGGTCCTTCCAGGTAAGAAGGAAGACCATATGACCCGAAAGAGAAGCCTTCTTTGTAGTGGCCCCATTGTATGTAGTAGCTGTATGAGATATACAGTAATTGGGGAGGAACATTTGGCCATTGCCCTTCTGTTATTCTGAAGACTCTGAAAAGTCTTGCCTCAGAGACAGTCTAGCTCATAATAGCTAATTGTGAATAATCATTGGTGTTTTATTTTAAAGAACAAGGAAAGAGCATCATACAGCAATTAAACAATCAGGAAATCAATTAGGAAGAAAAACTGTCTTGATTAAAAAAAACAATTGGCCACACACGTGATGTGAAAGTACTGCCCTGCACCCAAAAGACAGTAATGTTAAGGGTAGAATAGTATTAGGTATCAGAAAGAATTGTGAGACATTAGTGTGACATTTGCAAGAACTATATATGACAGTTCATAGATGCTGATGACATCAACATGTACTAGGTATACTGCTATAGCAACAGACAAACAATAGGAAGAAATGATAATAGCAGAAATGCATGTTGCATATAAACTGCACAGAAATTAAAGATATAATTCCTAAATGCACACAACTGGTTTGAATAAGCCCCTTGCTAGTCTACAGATGGAGCTGATCAGGAAATGCAGTATTCTCGCATTTTGAAAAGAAAACAATGATCAAAAGCACTTCAAATGAAGTCTACCTAATTAATATCTCTTCATTTCCTGTTGCAATTCTCAAGTGTCTCACGCTTTCAAAGAATTCTTTAGAAGTTTCAGAGATTGACTTGGGGGTTTCTGTATCACTACATGGTCTCCAACAACAAATATATTCTCTACTATTACACATTCACACCGAACAGAAGTCACAACATTCTGAGATGGAATATACAAAAAGAGACTTTATTTGCCTTGAAGCAGCTTGCCATCTGACAGCAGTAATTTTTAATATGTTGTAAGGTGCCCCCTAAAAGTAGGGTATGTACTAACATAAACATTCCCGAGGAAGATGAAAGTAATAGTAAAGACACAATTGCCTTGTGTATGTTCTGATCACATGATCAGAAATTCTGGCATGCCAGGATAACAATATTGAAAACCAAAAGGGCCAGTGCTTTGTTTATTGAATCTGTTTATATCACTGAAAATGTGCTGTTTAATGCCTACTTTCCTTGGATGCACTTTTGTTAAATTAGGGGAGGTATTGCATTTTTATGATTTGTTTCCCAATTCTTGCATGCTGCCTATCTTATAAGACAATAATGCATTGGTACATTTCCTATTAACAAAACCATCACAAAAAAAGGGTGATCCTCCCCTCTATGGCCTTCCTTTATTTCAGTCCTTCCCTCCCTAGTTTAGTAGGCAATAATAGGCAGAAGGCCAACACAATGCAGTACTCATCTCATTTTAATGGTTACTAAGTGGGTAGCTGGTCTGCTAAATGTCCCTACTTCCATTCACGCCAACTGTATATGTGCCAAAGAACCAGATGCACATTCTAAAAAAAAAAAAAACTTCTATGGCTGGGTATTTGGACAATCTCTGTCAGCCAAAATAAACTCAAAAATCTATGACCAAACCTGAACTCTCATGATATTTTAATGAGATCTGGAGTTCAGCACTTAATGTTTTTATCTTAAGGTACAGTATATTATAGGTTAAGTTGCATTGTCAGAACAATGGTTATTGTGTTGTTTTAAATATCCATTTTAGCAACCTCCCAGTAGTAACACTAAAGAAAAACGCTTCCCGCAGCTTGAGCAAAATATCTATATACCTGTCTCTATCTCTCTATCTAGTATCACAGGAGTAGCATGTGGTTGGTACTGTATGAGTACATGAATCAGAAAGCAGTAGCTTTCAGACAAATAAACCTTTCCTTATTTATATTTAAAGACCAACAGTCTGCTATCTATCTATCTATCTATCTATCTATCTATCTATCTATCTATCTATCTATCTATCATTTATCTATCTCACAACTTCTGTCAGCTTGGGAGCTGCTCCTCACTTTGCACTTAAGAATGTACAAGCTTAATTTATTTTGTGTGTTTAAAAATCCAAAAATGTCCCAAAAGGGAAGCTGGACATGTATGGTTCCAGAGCCACACTTTTGCATTCCTGATATGAAATGACATAAGAAATTAAATGCTTTCAATTGTTTTTTGTCTTGACCCACATCAGGGCTCATAGAATTTGTTTTATAACATACTAGCTCTATACCCATGCTTCGCTAGGAAACTGTGATTGAGCTTAGTTTTTGGGGAGGAAAATAAGGGGGGGGAAATTGTGCCTCTGTCTACCAGTATCCATTGGTATTCACCTGGCTAGCGTCCTGTCAGTGTGTGAGAGAGTTCAGGGCTGTTTGGAAACTGAAACATGGAAACTGAAACAGTATTTGCTGTGTGAGCAAGAAGGAGACAGCAAGGAGCCTGGAGGTAGCTTAACTCAACTGTTCTGTACTAAAGCTGCTTGCTGCTGTGAAACTAAAACTGAAATTGAAACTTCTCTACTCGTGTTTTGCATTTGGAACAGATTTCTTTTCAGGTGGGAAGGGGAAGTAGAACTCCTTAGCATCAGAGCATGTTAATAATAATATATGAAATACTAATCCTCTGATGGTCATTTTGAAAAATTCTTTCTTAGTGAGCACCTAGAAGCCAAGAGGAACATATGTGCCAAATTTCAAGTTTGTAGGCTTTACAGTTCTGGAAATTTTGTGATGATGCCTGAGTGGTATCTCGCTTTTATATATATATAGATAAATGTTATATATCCAAAATAAGGTCAAAATGAATGTCAGAAAAGCTAGACTTTCTGGAATGAAGTGCTACAACTCCCTACCCTCCAATCCTATGTTTAAAAAGCTGGTCTAAACATACCTTGTATCATGATCATTCAAGGACTGTGTCACAAAACCATAATCAAGACTAAACAAGTTTTATATATGCCTACTCTCTTATGACCTCACATTATTGTGAGGTCATAAGAGAGTAGGCATATATAAGTAGGCATACATTATTGACCTCACTTTTAAGACCAGCATTTTGTGTTAGATTAATTATTTTAGGCTAGACAGGAAAAAAAATCCATTAAATAAGGGAGGAATAGAAAAAAGTAGTATCCAGAGTAAATCACACTTTGTAAAAATGGAATTGCATCTTGATGTTGCAATGGCTTTGTCAGAGAACCTTTAGATCTCTATTGGAAGATCTAATTTAGCTGTTTTTTCAATAGTAGACTTTACCTTGTTTGTTCACAACAGGAAGTGATTACAGTATTCACTAAAAGGCCTTATTTTCTGTTATGGCCTCTATTTATCAACCCTGTTTGGGGAATTAACTCTGAGGAAAAGAGTTGTGCATTGTTCACAAGTCATTTTCATAGTCCCATGTCTATATTTATCCAAACAATAACCATCATTGAAGGGATGATGAGTAGGTCAATGAAGTGTAGCTTCTTCCAGAGACCTATCCAATTTAGTGCCTCTGAACATTAGGCTTCCTTCGCAGATTTCTACTTTGAGACCTGGAAGGGCTACTTCAAATCTTTTATTTCCACACCATCTGGCAATTTCCAGGTACCAGAGATGACAATTGCGCAATTCAGTCTCCATTTTATAGTATCAATGCTAAGCAGTGATAATGCCAACTATGAGTTTAACCTCCATTGCCTAATTGATGAACCTTGTAGAAGTTTATGTTCACAATGACTTGTAATTATTACTGAGGGGTGTTTGTATTTACTTCAGTAGATGGTGAGCATTTTCACCCTCAGTACAAAATGGGCGTTGGTACTTACCTGATACACCCTTTCTCGGTGAGCTGCGAAGAGCATCCAGACAGTGGGAGGTGCTTAGTCTCTCCGTTCTTGATAGGCTGGGCTTTACTGAAGGACATTGTTACTCCACCTCCTCTCCTCCCGTACATCCCCCAGTTTAGCGAAGATGAAGAGCCAGCCAATGGTGCCAACAGGGAGACCCCAAGCTAGCTCAAGGGGAACCGGTGGACAAGAGGTTGGAACAGGAAGAACCCGCCCCAGACGGAAAAGAAGGGAGGGGCTGGATGCTCTTCGCAGCTCACCGAGAAAGGGCATATCAGGTAAGTACCAACGCCCATTCTCCAGCGAGCTGCTCTGAGCATCCAGACAGTGGGACATACCAAAGCTGGGCCTGTCCTACAGGAGGGACTCCGTCTGGGCCAAAGACACACCCTGAGCCGAGTGGACCTTTTGCAACACTCGCCTGCCAAAGGAAGCGTCAGCAGAAGCAAAGACGTCAACCTAGTAATGCCTGACAAAGAGCGATGGCGAGACCCAGGTAGCAGCCTTGCAGATCTCGGAGATAGGAGCCTGTGTGGCCCAGGCAGCGGCGTGCCGCACTCGAGTAGAGTGAGCAGTGATACGGGAGGAACGGCAGGGACTGTGACAGGTAGGCTTTTGCAATGGTGGCCCGTAACCAGCGACCAATGGTAGAGGAAGACACTTATCGCCCTTGGGAGGTCGAACTGAATGAAACAAATAGAGCCTCAGACTTCCGAAATGGAACCGTTCTCTTAAGATAGACGTGCAAGGCCCTGCGGATGTCCAGCCGATGCCACTGGTGTTCCAGGCCATGCGAAGGTGTGGACAGAAGTCGGGAGAACAGCTCCTGTGCCCTGTGGAAGGCCGAATTCACCTTCGGCATGAAAGTTGGATCAGGACGCAGCACCACCCTGTCAGCATGGAAATCGCAGAGATCACTACGACACGACAAGGCAGCCACCTCAGAGATGCACCGTGCCGATGCAACTGCAACCAGAAAAACTACCTTGTAGGTCAGGAATTGGAGACTGATTGACGACAGAGGCTCAAAGGGGTCCTTTGTGAGAGATGTGAGAACCAAGGTAAGGTCCCATGTTGGAAAACGATGAATGACAGGCGGGCACAAATTGGTCACGGCCTGAAGAAAGGCCCTGATCCGAGGGTGGTGCGAAATGGAGGAAAGACCAGGCCAATGCACTACAGATGCAATGGCCGCCACCTGTCGCTTCAGAGTGTTGGTGAGAGACCCTTGTCTAAGCCTGCTTGAAGAAAATCCAACACCTGAGCAACCGATGGAAAGCGGGTCCGCCTCGTGAGAGAGGCACCAAGTAGAGAAGGACTTCCACGAGGCCTCGTATATCCTGGTAGTGGACAGTTTGAGCCTGGATGGTGGTGATGACCTTTGAGGAGAGATTCTCTGCCTTTAAATGTTGCCGTTCAGCCTCCAAATGGCTAGTTGAAGCCACTGGGGTCGGGTGCAGGATGGACCTTGGGTGAGACAAACCTTGTGATCTGGGATCCTCCAAGGTGCCTCCATGGAGAGGCTGAAGGTCCAAACCACGGCCTTCTGGGCCAAAAAGGAGCGACTAAGATCAGGGAGGCCTTCTCCGCCAAGAGCTTTGGAATTACCCTGGGTATCAGAGGAATGGGGAATGCATATAGCAGACCGGGAGGCCAAGGACAGCGAAGAGCATTGGCTTCTCACGCCTGGGGCGGGTATCTGGACACAAACCTGCAAGATGAGCATTCAGGGAGAGGCAAACAGGTCCATGCTTGGGCATCCGAATCTGAGCGTCAGCTTGTGAAACAAGTCGGGGTGAAGGTGCCACTCGGAAGGATCCTGTTGCTCTGCTGAGCCAATCCGCTTGAGTGTTGTCAACGCCCGAGATATGCTCAGCTTTTATGGAACCTAGATGACGTTCTGCCCAAAGACACAGCCTCTCTGCCTCCTTCATCAGGAGGACAGAGTGGGTACCCCCTTGCCTGTTCACATGTGCTTTTGCCGTGATATTGTCTGTGAGAATGAGAACGTGATTCCAATGGATGCGAGGAAGAAAATTGCGGAGGGCGAGATGGATCGCTCTGAGCTCTAGCCACTTTATACTGTTCTGCTGTTCGTCCGCTGACCAGCGACCTTGACATGACAGAGACTGCAGATGTGCGCCCCATCCAAACAGACTGGCATCTGTGGTAATTATGAGCCTTTCTGGCTCCTGTAGAGGAGATCCTTTGTTGATGGACGGATTTGTCCACCAAAGTAGGGAGAGCCTCACCTTTGTAGGCACCCGGACCCTTGCTGCGGAGTTGCTGCGACCTGACCTTTGATACGGCAGGAGAAACCACTGGAGCATCCTAGCGTGGAATCGAGCCCAGGGAACAATAGAAATGGAAGAATTCAATTTACCTAACAATGTTGACAGGTCAGCTAAAGGGGCCTGCCTCGAGGATCTAATACGTTGGGCCAAGTTCCTTATGCTCTCTAAACGATCTGGGGAGAGGAAGACTTTTTCCTCAAGAGTATCAATTATTGGCCCCAGATGGGTCAACCGGGTTGACGGCGAGAGATGGCTCTTCTTCCAATTAATGGAAAACCCATGTTGCTGTAAAACCTGCAACGTAACTCTGGTGTCCATGTGAGCCTGTCTAGCTGAATGGGATAGAATTAGGATATCGTCCAGATAGCACTGGAGTCTGACCGGAATCCCCCTAAGGTGAGCCGCCAGGGCCGCCAGAACCTTCGTAAACGTCCTTGGGGCCGAGGAAAGACCGAAGGGAAGGGCAACATACTCATAATGGTGATTATTATAACAAAATCTAAGAAATTTCGAGTGGGCAGGCCGAATTGGTATGTGCAGATACGCCTCTGTCAAATCGATGGAAGTTAAGTAATCCCCTCGTCTGACACTAAGGAGGATAGACTGGAGGGTGCTCATCTTAAATTTACGATAGACCAATGAGCGGTTAAGCCATTTGAGGTCCAAGATCGCTCTCCAGCCCCCCGAGGCTTTAGGCACAATAAATAGTAAAGAATAGAAACCCTGTCCCTGTTGGTCCTTGGGAACCGGTTGAATGGCCCTGATATGTAGCAAGTGGTTAATTTCGGACTCCATCAGGGCCCTCTTAGCAGGGACCCTAGAAATCGGGCATTGCATAAAGAAACTTGGGGGGGCAGAAAGGAATTCTAACGCTAGTCCAAAACGAATGGTGTCAGCACCCAGGCATCAGAGGTGGACAACTCCCAGCGGTCAGCAAAGAAGTGAAGGCGTCCACCTATAGGGGTCAGATCCCTTTGATCAGCGGGATCTACGAGATCCTCGACTCGGCGGTCCCCTGAACCCTCTCTTGCCCTGACCCCCCCTTCGACTCCTGTCTGAAAAATCCGACCTGTCTGGCTGTTGGATGCCCCTGTAACCCGATCCCCTGAGGTTCCTGGAGGAGAAAGAGGTCTGGAAGTAGGGATGGGAGGGGCCCCTAAAGGGCTGAGAGAACCTGTTGTCAGAACGACGAAGAAGGGAAGGGAGGATTTTTTTTTTTTTTTTAGTCTCTACCAATAGAGGATCTAGGGCAGGTCCAAATAATTTATTAGCCGACACCGGGAGGAAGAGTTTCCATTTATTCTTACTATCTGCCTGCCAATGCTTCAGCCACAATAGTCTATGGGCAGTAACCTGTGAGGCAATGGCCCTGGCTGAAAATTTTACGGAATGAAAAGTAGCATCGGTGGAGAATTCCGTAGCTGCAATTAGTTTTGCTACGTCCTGGTGAGCCCTAATATTGGAACTTGGAATGGTATCCCTCAGGTGGCAGAGCCACCTGAGAGATGCCCTGGTGAAAAAAGATGCTGCCGTGGCTGCCTTGATGGCCCAGGCATCTGCTTGATGGGCTTTACATAGGGCAATCTCGGCCTTCTTATCATCTGTCTTTAGGGCATCCTCCGCCTCAGTGGGAACAGTGGAAGAGGAGGCCAGGGCTATCACCGGATAGCACCTTGGGGGTGCCCAAATTGTTAGCGAATTCAGGATCCAGATTGAAAATTTTTTATCAAAATTTGAAGGGGCCGGGAAAGATGTTGCTGACAACCACTGTTTGTGGAGGAGGTCCGAAAACATTTTGGGGACCGGAATAACATCCTCCTCGTTAACTGGCTGAGAGACCAGATCCTCCTCATCCTCAGAATCTGTAGGATGTGGAACTGAGGGGGGCTTCGGAATGCGGGCTGTGGTTTTTGCCTTGGAAAGAAGGGACTTGAACAACTGTGGTTGGAAGAGGCCCGTGAAAGTTGGTTGGTCCGGTTTTACGTCCTCGTCATCAGACATCCCTCTTTCTGTGGCCGGGAGCCCAAGGGGGTCCTCACTCTGCTGAACAGAGACCGAGTCAATCTGAGCGAGGGGGTCCACTTCTTCCCCCTCTTCCTGATCCTGATTGAAATGAGGATGAAAACCTCTAAATTAAGATACCTGGGAAACAACCGAGGCTGCTCTGACCGAAGACCTCACTGAGTGTGAGTCCCCTTCAGATCTGAGTGTTTGTCTGGCTGCAAGAGACTGCTGAACCCCTGCCACAATTCCCCTGGAAATCGCCATTTCCATCCACGTCTTCATGGTTTCAGGAACCTCCTCTGGGAGGAATTCTTCCTGGCGCAATCCAGCCACCATAGAGGAGAAGGTTGCTTCCGGCGCCCTCCTTGAGGGACGTGTGCTTGATATGACTGAAGGGCTGGGTCTGGGAGATGTGGAGGGGTGTAAAGGTCTAGGGGATGGAAGAGGTTGGGGAGGTGGGGTAGGGTCCGGGAAGTGAACTGATTCCTCGGAAGCCTTGGTATTCTTTTGGATCTGTTTTTCCAGCGCCTTCTGGCGTCTGGATGCATCCTTTGAGCGGCCTTAGATAGGCCTTTAGGCCTATCAGATTTGTCTGGGCCACGTGTTTTGTCACCACCCCTACTTGCCATTTCCTGTCTCAGAAAAACTGATATAATAATAGAATAAGATTGGCAGCCACCTAGACGGTTGGCACGTCCGGGGTCTCGCTCCAGCAGCTGGGCCAGGCACCCCAAAAAAGATACTCCCCTTTTGAAATTGTATAGAGGCTCCTGAATGAAGCAATATGTATTACAATTATTGCTATTATGCAGAATGGTGAGACACCACACTACAGATAGAAATAATTAGTGTGGATCAGGGTGAGAGAGAGAGAGAGAGCCTCAAAAAAGGAAATCAATGCAAGCCAAATTGAGAACTCAGCTATAGGGCAGAAGAATAGATTTTGGCCCTTGTCAACAGCTCCCAGAGCCTGGGGATTAGTTGATAATATATTGCTGTGCTAATATATAACAAGGTAATAATTACCACAATATTTTGGCAGAAAAAAACACACCTGTGAGAGTGCCAACAATACAGAGCTCACTCAGACAAAAACAATGTTTTGCAGAGAGGGCAAGACTAACCCCTGGTCCCTGATACAAAAGAGAGTCTGGGGGGCAGAAGAACAGAAGGAATTAATCCTCTCACAGGGAACTGGAACAAATCCAGGCAGGGCCCTCACGAAGCCTCGTGGGCACGCCCTGAGCGATGGGAAGGGCGCACTTGCAAGCCGCCACTTCCCCCAAGGAGAAAAATGGCGCCAATCGCTCCTCAGTGCCAGCACAGCACTGCCGCCCCCGCACTGGGCATTTTGAGAGTGGCAGAAATGGGGAAATCGGGACTTCTGCGCCCCTACCCCCAGCGTTCTCAGTGGGGAGGATTCGCAGAATCTGAGGTATCCCTCAATAAGAGAGGGGCATATTGGCGGCAGTAAAGAAAAAGGCAAGTAGGGGAAAACGAAACTAAGGCTGGGAGAAAGGAAGAATTGAAACTGAAGCCTCCCCCCCAAAACCGCCGAAAGTGGCTAGCGCCACAGCGCGTCTTCCCCACTGCAGAAAAAAATGCAGTCAGGTCTGATACAACAGCGGAACACTTTAGAAGCCAAATTGAAGCTGTGAGGAAATTTGAGAAAGAATCCAATTGAGAAGAGAAAGAGAAAATACCGTGAGATTATTCCTGCTCCGACCAAAGGAAAAGCTGCCTATCCGAACAGAAGGCTGAGCTAAACTGGGGGACGTACGGGAGGAGAGGAGGTGGAGTAACAACGTCCTTCAGTAAAGCCCAGCCTATCAAGAACGGAGAGACTAAGCACCTCCCACTGTCTGGATGCTCGGAGCAGCTCGCTGGAGAACAGTCTGCTGATCTATTTCTAAAATTTATAGTATTTGATGGATATCTATGGTATCCATCAAATACTGGGTAGCAAATATAGTACCGTGTTTCCCCGAAAATAAGACCTACCCCGAAAGTAAGACCTAGCACTATTTTCTAAACCTGCCCTAATATAAGACCTACCCCAATAATAAGACCTAGTGTAAATCTCCAGTTCCAGGAAGACTTTTCAGGGAGCAACCGTGCACCTGCGAAACACCCCCCCCATACACTCACACCCACTATTTGGCACCATAAATATATAAGACCTACCCCGAAAATAAGACCTAGTGTGTTTTTGGGAGCCAAAAAATATATAAGACAGTGTCTTATTTTCGGGGAAACATGGTAGTAACATAGCATTCTATTAAAAGTAAAAAATAAACCAAGTTGAGGCCTATTTAAAAATCTTTATTTCCACATATAACTGAGTGATTATTTCATTGTTTTTCATTACTCTTAAATTGAAAGTGGGGAGAAGCCTCTTGAGTTTTTGGTGTGATGAAAATTGTGCAAATCCCATAGAAAGTATTTGCTTGGGTTATAAATAGGGTCTGAAGTCATTAAAAAGATATTGAACCAAGACAATCTGAATTGTGTGACTTAGTGAACAGGGAAAAGAAGACGAGGTGCACATTCATGCTGGAAACAAAGAACATTTAACTATATTTTATTCAGTTATTTAGATTGGTAACTAGAGTTGCCAGCTTGGTTTCATTTTGTTGCTGCTTCTCTCTTCAGGGAATTACTGCAGTACATTTTCCAATGTAAATTGCCATACATTTATTGGGACTTGAGAGTCGATAGCTGAGACAATCAAGTAGTATTTGTATTCTTTATAGTAAATTAAAGTATGGTGTTTTTTAATTAGAGGAACGTTGAAGTTCAAGGTGTGTTTCAGTTTGTGAGCACAGGCTATTGCAAATTCCTTCTATGTTGAACTATTATTTTACACATATTCCCTGCAGATAATTTCCTAAATAAATATATATCACTAGCTGATTCTTTTTCCTTAGACTGACTTGTCCCAAATGGCTGTTTGTGACATTCTATTAGATCCTTAAATAAGAACTTTGGATCACTGTAGAAGCTGCCTCTGTGGGGATACATGTTCAGATTATATTCTTGCTCTGGTCAAAGTCTAGAAACATTTCTTTACTTCTGTCTTCTCAACAATATTTCTCAGACTATTCCTTTTTACGCACAGAACCAGGGGTGGTATGATATGAACCGGTAGTAAAAAACAAAGCCTCCGATGATCAGAGGAAGAAAAAAAGCTGCGACATTCAGCTGAGAGGAAAACGAGAAAAATGCAGGATCAGACCTCCCACTGCCCCTGCGCTTTTCTCTTTATACTCTCAGCTGATTGGCGCTACAGGCTTCAGCTGGTGTGTGGAAAGCTGCGCGCGCATGATCACTGAACCGGTAATGGAACAGGTAGGATCCCACTGCTGCACAGAATGGTAAAAGTTGTTCAGCAAGGGCGTCTGCTGAAGAAAGAGTCAAAGAGGGGGATTTCCTGTAGAAATGGAGCATGGCTTTGTCCACTCAGTAATGGCTGCCAACTTGATGCTTTTGATCCCATTCCTCCTCCTTGCATGGACATCCTTGCTGTTCAGAAACACAGAAATATGTGAGAGGCTGCCTGCTCTGTAGATTATCTGTGAATTACTGAACCTGAAGGGCAGCATAACTGGAAAACTACAGATCTAATAAAACATTTTGATTTATCTTTACTGCTTGTAAAGGGTTACCTGTAATGAAAGCAGATATAAACTATTTTCCTGTCTATTTAGGGAAGTGGAGTGTTGGCTTTTATTTCAAAACTATATACCCTATGTTAATGAAAAACTTTGCTTAGTTTAAGGAAAACTATTGCTGAGCACATTGGGTCGTGCTCCAAAGATTGTAAGCCGCCCTGAGTCTCCGGAGAAGGGCAGCATATAAATGTGAATATAAAACAAACAAACAAACAAACAATGTTTTGAACTGATGCCTTACATCATCTTAACACCTTATTATTTTAGCCCTGTTCTTGTAGGACAGGGCTGTCAAACTCGCAGCCCGCAGGCCAGATGCATTACGTGCTGACCACACCCATGTCTGGTTTAGCAAAGGGAGAAAAAGTCGCGATACGTCACGTGGCGATGCAAGTTTGAGACCCCTGTTGTAGGAGAAGGCATTAAGTCTTTAGGATCATTGAGTACAGTATTACCAAGTGGAAGTGACAAATTTTTATCCATCTGCTGGTAAGATCTCTAAAGCAAAAAATGTCCTCAGAATTTTTTATTTCTAATCTTTACCAGCATATCATGTATAATTGACTCCTGAGCTGCCTGGGTAAGGAAATGAACCAGGATTTTCTGAAGGCCATAGGAATGTGAGCCTAATTTTATATTCCAGTCTTTTTTTCTTTAGCCTGAATACTGAATCAATTTATAACAGGAACAGCCCAAGAGATTAATTTATCAAAACTGTTTTCAAAAGAAATTTTCATCAGTAGCACATTGTCCTGAAATTTTGATAGGAGCTTTTTTTATATTGTCTTTCAAATAAGTTTTGCAAGTATATCTTACATGGAATTTTATCCCTCTGGCCACAGCACCGTTCTCTCCCACTGTTCCTTCCTTTCATTATTCATGATAACCTCCAAAAAAAGAAAAGATTTTTTCATTTAAGCAATTGCTAACAACTCATCAGCATGTGAACATCAGGCCACAAGACCATTGGGAATTTAAATTCAGATATTTTCTTTATTTATTGCATCCTCTTTGAAGTATATTATTATACAGAACCAGTGCTGATGGGAAATACTTCTTTAGATGTGCCATTCTTGCTGTTATCGCAAGCAAAATAATGGTTGGAAGGAGTCAATCTTCCCAGTGAGATTCATGTTTCACAGTGGTGTTATACAGCTGGCATATAATAAATCCTAAATATCATAAGATCCATCTAGAGTTTATTTTAATGAAAGAATTTGCAGTTAGTACTGAACAGCAAGTAGGTGATCTTAACTTCATCTATAAAAATGAAACAATATTTTCTAAACACTTACATGATGGTATGCTATTTTTGAAAAAAAAATTATTCCTAGCAAGTAAATATTCTGAATGATGAATTGATTATGGAAAACGACTGCATGACAGCTAAGTTTTTATTTGCATAATGAGTTATGACAATTGTGAAGAACAATATATTTTTTCGTTAGACCATTTTATATTTTCTACAAATGTTTAAGAATAGTTCCAGCAATGAACAATATTTGTATTATTGTATAGTCTTGCAAATACTTTCAACCTCTCTAAGAAAAAGGGCATTTTATAGTCATGTCCTTCTATATTTCATGGAGAAAAATTTGGTAAAAAAAAAGGGTTCTAACTTTTGGTACTGTATATATCTGATTCCTGCAGTCACTTAAATATAAGATCTTCCTAAACCAGGATAGACAACTATGGCAACTTTATAACTTGTAGACTTCAATTGCAGAATTTTTCCCAGGAAGTTGGCTCAGGAATTCTGGGAATCCACAGGTCATAAGGTTGCCATAGTTGTCCATCCCTGCCCTAAACAGTACTTGGGATAGAATCTTGTAGGATAGCAAAATTACGTTCTAGCAATTTTGTAATAAACTGCATGTGTTAGTATCACAATCTAACGGCATTGGTAATTGCCTAGTACTCGATCATGCCACTTTTGCACTCTTACTTCTAATTACCTGGATTACTTCAAATAATTATACACACTTCAAGTCTGAAATCCAGACTAAACATCACTAGAATGTTGCTTCTAATATTAGACCCCTACTGGAAATCATGTAAGTTAAGCTTTAAATTCTTGAGCACTCTTTTGCGTAGATCATTACTAGAAAGTGAGTAAGAGTCAACTAGATTCAGCAGTTCCAGCATACAAATTCATGTGAGCTGCATCACCCATCTATTTAATAAGCAAATCAGAAGGTGGAGGCTATTGTTCAGGTTTTTCAGGAAGCTTCATTTACAGAAGGCCAATTTGGTTTAGTGATTAAGGCATCAGGATGAGAAATTGGGATATTGTGTGTTCTAGTTCCACTTTAGGCATGAAGTCAGTGGGATGACCATCAATCAGTCACTTTCTCTTTTTAACTTTTCTACTAGTTTATCAAAATATAAAATACAAAGAAAAACTCAAGAAAGTAATAGAAAACTAGGAGGAAAGGGAAAGAAAAGAAAAAGAATGGTGTAAAAAGGGGAAAGGAAAGAAAAATACTCCAACTAGATATAGAAGATATCTAACCATGTTTCTATTCTGAAATCACTTCTGGATTTTGTGCTTGAAATGAAAAAAAAATGAAACTTTGATTTTGTTTTTGCTAATTAGATAGGTTTATTGTTATAGAAATGACTTGTACATACTTGTTCTGACCCAAACCCTTTTCCAATAAAACAAACACGAACCAAAGGGAACAGAAACCTTTTAATGATTCTTACGAATCCCTGGTTAAAAGGCTTCTGCAAACAAATCAACTTCGATAAACACAACCTCGCCAAAACTGTGAGAGACTGCCAAGAATAACAGATAAGAAATAATTTACAATACAAGAGTCTTCAAATACCAAAATACTATAATGTCCACGAGGTTGGAGTTTCAAAACGTTTTTGCTTCCTGCAAAGAATGTTCACTTCACAGCTGGTTTTTATCTTCTTGAAGGAGAGGCCATTACCTTGCAGCCTTACTCCCGAGTCACACATGCTGCAGCAGCTGCTCTCTCCTGTGAGCAACCCTGCATGCACATGCACTTGGCACAGGCTCCTTGGGAACCTCCTCATCACTGCTGCCAGCCCCCACAATCTCTGAAGGCAGCAGTCCATTCCCTAATGGTCCTGGCCCCTCATCTGACTCCTCGCTCTCCTCAGCTGTCCGCACCTGCTGCCGGCTAACCACAACAATACTGTTGTGTAAAAGTAAAAAGTTGCAGTTGTAATGTTGTTATCTTCTAATGTGCTAAAGAGAGTCAAAAATTGGAGTCATTTTTTCTTAGACCCTCAGAAACATGCAATGGCCAACCACTTCTGAAATCTTGCCAAGAAAACTTCAGGGATTAGCCCAGGCAGTTGCTAAGAGTTAAAACTGACTTAAAGGCACCTAAATAAATAAATAGATATGAAAAATAAAATACAGTTTCCACCTAACCCAAAGTATCAGGCTTTGTAAGTATCAGGCTTTTGCTTATTCTGACTTGCTTTTTCAATTTGTCCTATTTTTTTCTTATAGCCTTTAATTGTACATTAACACAGGGCAGTGTAGAAATGTGCAGAGTTCACCTTGACCCAATAAAGCTTTTATAGTTTTAAGGATTTATTAGGTTATACTGTCATCTCGCATTGAGAGATTTTGTAATACAGAAATTACTGGCATGGCAGGTCATAAGTATCCTTCTGGAGGTTCCACCTCATAAACCCCAAGACAGAAATTTCACATGCTACAAAATTCATGTTTGATCACTGATGAAAGTCAGTCAGCATGTCAGCACAGCACTTTAGATGTAATCCTACTTAGGAGAAGACTGTCTTGACATATGCAGGAGCCAAAATTCAGTTATGTAATTTAATCTCAATATCATCAGATTCTCTCCCATATTTTATGCCCACAAAAAAATACTATGTGTTGAAGGGATGGATCATCTAGTTTTCAGAACTAAGAACTGTCTTTAACAGTTGAGCTAAATGAAATAACTGGCAGATAAACCTTTTATTAGTATTATGAAATAACATTTTACTTGGAGAATTCATGCTCCTTAAGGGTACAGACATCTTAATTTTAATAAAGAAACAGACATATATCTTAAGTTGTATTTTTGTTAATTTGTAAAATTATACATGGATTATTTGAATTATAAACTGTATATACAGTAATCCTTCAAAGCCTTCATTAAATCTTGATAAATTTATTTCATTAGAATCCCAAGGAAAAAAACCATTTTTCTTGGATGCTTGAGCAACATTTTTATAATCTGAAGAACATTTTATTTATTATTATTTATTTATTTATTATTTGGACTTGTATGCCGCCTCATCTCTGAAGACTCAGGGCGGCTCACAGTTAAAACGACAACAACAATGAACAATTAAAAAAGATTTAAACCACACACAAGCCCAATAATAGCTAAACAAATTAAAATTTAAAATAGTTTAAGAACCATCCCCCCCCCACCCAGGGAGGAGTTACAGCCCGGATTGGTCGAACAACCAGGTCTTCAAATCGTGGCGGAAGGTGCGAAGGTCAGGGGCCAGACGAAGCCCCAGGGGTAGCTGGTTCCAAAGGTCAGGGACCGCCACAGAATAGGCTCGTCGCCGGGGGACCGCCAGCTGACATTGGCTTGCCGACGGGACCCCGAGAAGCCCTTGCCTGTGTGCTCGCACAGGGCGATTGGCACTCGATATCGGCAGGAGTCGCTCCCTCAAATATTGCGGACCCATGTCGTGTAGGTAACTTTTGCAAAAAGTTACCATTCTATTTAAAAAATTCTTGCTAAAAACAGATAGTCACTGAAATTTCTACTAAAGACAGATAGTCAGTGCAATCAGTAACAAAGTTACAAAATTCATGTTTAGATCTGATGATGATGATAGTTCTGCTGAATGGAGATTATAGAAGAACTGTAAAAAAAATTTTTTTAAATTACATTTATATGCCGCCCTTCTCCGAAGACTCAGGGCGGCTTACAATTTTTGGAGCACAACCCAATGCGCTCAGCAATAGCCTTCATTCCATTGTATATGCCTGCTTATTACTAAGCGGCATTTTTACAAGGTCAGCTAATTGCCCCCAACAATCTTGGGTCCTCAAAATTTAAATTTAAGCTACGTATTATATTATATTATATTATATTATATTATATTATATTACATTATATTAATTATGTTATGTTATGTTATGTTATGTTATGTTACGTTACGTTACATTATACTTAATGTTCTCACTTAATGTCTACTCATTCAGCAATTGTTCAAAGTTATAGCGCTGAATGAAAGTTACTTACATTGGGTCCTCATAGTTGCAACCATTGTATCATTCCCCACGGTCATGTGATCACAATTTGAGTGCTTTGTGACTGGATTGCAATTACAATGTTGCAACATCCCAGAGACATGTATTTGCAAAGTTTGCTGTCAGCTTCCAACAAGCAAAGTCAAAAGCCAGCAGGAGTCCCAAAAGATGATCATGTGACCACAAGAGGCTATGAACTTCTGAGATTTGGCAAGTGTCCTAACATGGTTAGAACCTGCAGTTTTAACAGTTTTAAATGTTTCTATATGAAAAGGGACAGTTTCTCATAATTGGGTATTAATCCTAAGTTTAATGGTTATATTTGTACTTTGCTGTTCTACCAAAAAAACCCATCCCAAAACAAAAAATAACACTCAGTGTTTGAAATAATTTGTTATACATTGTCCAGAATCAATTTTTGTGAGATATACAGTGCTGTACTTCTATACAAATTTAATAAATAAATAAAACCATACATTAAACATAAAATAATAGTTATATTAAATCAAATGATCTATTTTACTCTAATCAGCAGTCATGAAATGACCTAAACTTAATCAAAAAGGAGAAATAACAATTTTCAGACTTCCATCTTCCGTCTTCTTTTAAAGCAATAAGAACTTTAGCTACTGAACAAGTGATATATAATTTCATATCAGAGAAAAGGAGGTTCATATAACAATTAGACATCATTCCTAGGTATTGATGTAGTAAGATGGAACTACTCCAAATAGAACTTACAGTATAGTAGCACAGGATGAACTTTTTCTGTATCCCAGATCCAAAAGTACAGTTGTGCTTGACTAGTGAAAAAGTTCATGTATATTTAAAATCTTAAATGTAACTCAGCAATTAAACACTTATTTGCATTCCCAACCAACAATTAAGTCAGCTCAGTAGCACACAACTTCAATTACTTGTCAGCAAAAAGTCCATAAAGGATTTCCAGAGCTTTAAAGAAACATGTCTTGATTTAGCCTTGATCAAAGAAACCAACTTTATATTATTTCCTTTTGCTTCTAACAATCTTGGCCTTTAATTCATTCAGGATTTGATCCCTCTTCACATTATTTCCCCATCTCAAACCTCAGTCCAATATTCTCCTTGCAAGGAGTAGCTGTTGGCAATCTCTTATCATCTTCTTTTCTGGAGAGTTTCTGTAGGACCTTTCTACTCACTGGTCCATTTGGAGATGTGTTAAATTCACCATTCCTCACCTGGAAATCCACCTTTGAGAAATATGCTTTTATGTTACTTGATCAAGAAAAGGAAAAACTACAGCAAGGGAGACTGTTCTGCAGGTTAGGTAAATGTCATGGAATTATAGAGGGCTGGAACCTCTTCGGGTAATATGTGATGTTGCTTGGAGAAGTAGTGACTTGAAACATCCAGCTCACAATTTCTTCAAGTTAAATATTAAACTAGAATTCTATGCCAATTATATTGCCGTAGTTTGCACACAGTGCAAAAGGTGAGAACAACAGATATTTTCCAAGCGGAATATAAATAAATAAGGATTTCCTTTATTCTAGTTCTGTTCCATTAAATGACACTCTCTTCACCAGAATACATAAAATATTATTTCAGTGCATTAATCCCTGCAAGGATATTATCTGAAAAAAGTTCAAAACAATTATGTGTTCTAAGTATTATCAAGGAACATAAACATTATTTTCTTTCCTTTTTTGAAGAGCAGGATTTCTGCTACTAAACTGTTATACTTTTATCCTTCCTATCATGAGTATGCATGTGTGTGTGTGTGTGTATTCTCAAAACATGCAATCTGATTTTATGAATGTCATTACCAAAGATAAATTTCATTTCCAGCTTTCCAAAGACATTAGAAAAGTATATCCCATGGTAATGGAGGCTAGTGGCATGATTGATTTCCCATGAATTTTCCAGAATCACTTAACTCTATATAGAGCCAGGCATTAGGTTAGCAGAATTAGTAAGTCAAATCACATAAAAGGTTAGAAAAGAAGTACTTTATGGATGAGAAGATGATGGAAGTCATAACCTTCAAACAGACTAAGAAAAAGATTATTTCACTGAATGCAGAATAGGCACAGATTTCAACTCCCTAGGTTCTCTACATAATAAATAGAACAATATATATAGCCACATATATATAACAACTATAGCCACAAGTTGCCTATGATAAATGGTGTCTAGTTAAGAAACACAGTTAGGAAGTCCAAAGTTTTTTTCAGTATTCAGTGAACTCATCATAACCTTGGAGATTTTATGCCAAATGTACTTCTATTATACCCATCTTTTTTCTATAATATTTTGCATATGCATCTCTTCATTTGCATTCTTCTATTCCAGTATGCATGTACCAAATTAAATCACATACCAATCCTGAATAGATTTTCTATTTGATCTTCCAAGCTTCAGTACATGTCTTTCTCCCTAGCTAGCCAATAACTTTGCTTTTTAATTCAACTTAACTTATTTCACAATCAATATTCTTTAAAACACATCAAAATCAAGTTTATAAAGTTATTTTGACTCTCTTGTTCTTTACTGTTTTAATTTTAAATTCTGAGTTCTGGGGAGTTTATTTATAGCAACTATAAAGTTATAGTGCATATTATGATTTACTCTGTAATCATCTCATGACGTGAGTTTGGTATTTTATGAACATTATTTTTCAAAGTTTTAAGTAAGAGTTAGAGATTTTAAATATTAAATTCTTAATGTCAAGAAAGAAAAGTATTGTCCTGATCAAATATCTCAGTTAGAATGCACTTAACATAATTTGAACTCCTAATTAGAATCACCTTTGTTCATGGATGTCAAATTCAAGGCCCGGTGCATGGATCTGGCCCATGGGGTACTTAGATCTGGCCCACGGGACTGCCCTGGAAACAGCAAAGGACCGGCCTTCAGTGCCTCTGCCAATGAAAACAGAGCTCAGGTGGGCCGCAGGTGGCCACCCTGGGCTCCATTTTTGGCTGCGACTGCCTCCTGCAGCCATTTGCCAGCGAAAATTGAACTCAGGAGGACTGTGTGCGCCCCCAAACCCGTTTTCAGCACAATGGCCTCATGCAGCCCTGTCAGCGAAAACAGAGCTTGGGGGGGTTGACCCCTCCCCTCCCCAGATGCCTCTGATTGATACTTTCCCTAAAGATAAACTGGATGTAGCATGTGAGATAAGCCAGTTAGCCTTCAATGTATGTTGTCTGCTTTCTTTTGATCATGGAATGGGAGACATCTCCAAGATTATAATATTTTTAAGTACTTGGAAATGAGGACAATCCTGCCTGCTTCCATTTAGCTTCTGTTAGGTATACTTGTGTAAACACATGAAATCAGGAATGTCCAAATTGTGGTCATGCGGCCCCACAAGATTGTGATGTACACACATTAACTATATTATATGTTTTATATGTGGCCCAAGACAATTCTTCTTCACTCAACATGGCCCACGCAAGACAAAAGGCTGGGCATCCATGTTCTAAATGGTTCTAAATAATATAGACATAAGAAACAAATGATCTCATAGAACTCTTATAATGATCTTTCACACTAATAAATCTGCATAAATCAAGCACATATATCCAGTTATAAGGAAAGAAGAAAATAGGATTGGCAAGTAACATAGTGAGATGCACAGTTTTAAGTTGACCTAGCTAAATATAGTTCTAGAATTTCTCAGGCTTTTGTGCTTGGTGACTGATTTTCAATGCCATCCGTGTGGGCTCTAATTGGATTAGGATTTTATGAGTTCTACAGTGACCAAGGACCTTCCCAGATAATCTCTGGCTTGACAGTCATCTTTTTATCCAAGTCAGAAGGAACCCTAAGCCGAATGACAGCACATACTGCAGAATCAAACAGAGATTGGATCCCCTTGGATCACAGGAAACCAAGGTTTGCTTAACTGCTTCTCCTCTCTTTCTAGGAATTTTAAGAGGTATGCAATATCTAAATATATAGTATACATATGATACACACACACACACACACACACACACACACACACACACAGAAATCATGGAATATAAAACTCACTTAACAACTGTTTCACTTAACAACAGAAATTTTGGGCTCAATTGTGGTCATGGGTTGAGGACTACCTGTACTTTTTCACTAACTATAATCATGACAGATATTTGGTTCCAGATTAGACTTTAGGAATGAATCTGATGCCAGAGTTGTAAAGAGCACAATTAAATTCTGACAGTTCGGATGGATTGAGGAGATGAATAAAAGTCAGATTCACAATGATGCCCATCTGGGTGAAGTCACTGAAGATACACAATTTGATACAGAAAATTAGAGTTCAAATTTTATGCCAGATATGCATTAATATTTTAAGTAAATACCTTTTTCCCAACCTCATTTTCCCATCTTTGAAATGGGGATAATGATAAATGCATTTCATTTATGTCATAATAAAATCAGATAAAACTGGCAAAGCAAAGATAACTACCTTCCAGAATGAGCATGGAGTAATATTTATAACATTCCTAAATAGGCAACATAAAATTCTAAATATACACCGTCCAGCAGGAACATAAACTACAGGGAATAATAATATACTCACAGAATTATAAAATATATAACCAGAACGCTATATAAATGACAATAAGGATTTGCAATTATTAAGAAAAGCATGCAAGGCCATTAGAGACACCAATTCTCTCTCTCTCTCATCATAATCTTATTCCATTCATATTCTTTGTTAAATTATATTTTAATTTTTCACCACTTGATTGCTGTAATAAAAGATCATTTTTTCCATTCAGCCTTATGCCATTTTCTATTTAGATTCAACCGAAATACACAAGGGCTATTCAGCCTCCTAAATGACTAAAGATTTGAATCCAGTTCTTCCCTAAGCATCTCAACATTCTTTTAAATGACTAGCTCAACCATCTCCCAGATGTTTCAGCATTATAAGTCCCTCAAATTCAAATATCTACCTAATAACTAATGATGCCTAGCAAAATGATAGTGTACCTTCTAAATTATTACATATATTAATTACATAGATTATATTCATTTCCTGCTACTGACTGGTATGCATCAACATCCTTACTAATTAAAAGAATGGAATATTTTCAGAGGATCAAATAACACTTTAATATCTTTTAGAAAGAAGGCTGAAAACGCTTGTCACATACACAACCCTGCATCAGAATAGTAATTCGCTTAGCTACTTACATTGTAAATAGGATTTGCAATTTGCAAAGCTCAAAGCCATATGCTAGTGTGCCAATACATCTCAATGGCTGAAACATAAATTTCGTAGCATAAGCTTATCTTCTGTTTTAAACTGCCCATTCTAAGCACTTCCACAAATGAGACATTCTGTTTTCTCTACTTATATGCCTATGCTCTATTTATACAGTATCCAAGGGGACTAGCCCTTGATAGTGTAGAATAAATTATTTTGTTCAGGCTTTTAAAAACATAAACCTCGGAACTGTGACGTTTTTCTACTATTATACCATCACATCACCAACCTGACCCCTTTTAGAGTAATGCTGTTTAATAAGTGCACAACTAGGCAAATGTATGTGGTGGGATATAAATACTGATTTTTGGTTGCTGTTCTTAATTGCACACAACAAATAAATATGGAATATTATACATAGCTGAAGATCTAACCTGTAAGGACACTACTCTTAAAGCAAAAAAGGCACGTGACGTAGTACAATTAAAAGGGCATCCTGTAGAATACATTTTTATAGCTTTTCCAGATATGTTTTTAAATGATTTAAGTTCTTCACTCAGAAGTGTGTTTAACTATGCAAAGCTAATCTAACTGCTGGTTGAAATGATATTATTATAGGAGGAATGTACATGATTCCGGGATACATTTTAATCAACTCTCTAAACTGTTGTATTCAAGGCAGCAAAAATAGTTTGGTAAGAATCTTACTTGTTTTCTCGTCTAGTTACCTGAATGGAAAAGTACAAGTTTTCTTCTGTCTTGTAAATTTTTCTAAATGCATTTATCTTAAAATGCCTTCTTTTTAAATTTGCATTTGGCAAACTATTTTGCAACACAATTTTCTATTATTTTCTGTTTCTTAAGAGCCTACTGTGACTGTAATGGGTTGCTATTTTTAAAAAACTTATTTCAGATTTTTATATGCTAATTTATTACTGTTCACTAAAATGTATGAAAAGTAATACTGAAATGCATTAAAAGTATTCCTACAAAATCTCAGATTTTATTTAGCCCACAAAGGGCATTTTAGTCCATCAGGATTTTATGTAAGGGATGAGTGGAATGAAAGGAACATGATAAAGTTTGACCTTATAGGCAGCAGATGTAGTTGGCTTTATAAGCCAAGTAAGCTGAGCAGGATAAAAAAAAGAGGCTAAGGAACTGGAAAAAAACATTTAAACTTTAAAGAATGTACCATATTCGGTCAAAGAGTTGCTAAGGGTGTGGAGTCAGCACAAGCCATACAGATTCACTCAACAGGGAGAGAAGGGCATATAAATTTAATAAATGACAGTTATGCCTGAAATTTTGATAACTTTGAAAATAAAAGGTATAATCTCTGAAAGCAAGCTAAGATGACACAACAGTGATTGGTCTCATTCGAGACAACAACGAATCTGCATACAGACAGGAGGTTATACAACTTGCCTCGTGGTGTAACCGGAACAATCTGGAACTGAACGCACTCAAAACTGTAGAAATGGTGGTAGACTTTAAAAGAAACCCTCCCATACTACCACCTCTTACAATACTAGACAACACCGTATCAACAGTAGAGACCTTCAAATTTCTAGATTCTACTATATCACATGACATAAAATGGACACCTAA
Organism: Naja naja; assembly: GCA_009733165.1. Classification (NCBI taxonomy): domain Eukaryota; kingdom Metazoa; phylum Chordata; class Lepidosauria; order Squamata; family Elapidae; genus Naja; species Naja naja. The sequence goes on from CM019149.1 coordinate 107,494,752, forward strand.
CATCAAAAACGTCATCAAAAAAGCACAACAAAGAATGTTCTTTCTGCGCCAACTCAAAGCTCAAACTGCCCAAGGAGTTGCTGATACAGTTCTACAGAGGAATCACTGAGTCTATCATCTGCACCTCTATAAGTGTCTGGTTTGGTTCTGCAACCCAATAGGACAGACACAGACTTCAGAAAGTAATTAGGACTGCAGAAAAAAACAATTACTACCAACCTGCCTTCAATTGAGGACCTGTATACTGCACGAGTCAAAAAGAGGGCTGTGAAAATATTTACAGACCCTTCACATCCCAGACATAAACTGTTTCAACTCCTTCCCTCAAAACGACTCTACAGAGCATTGCACACCACACCAACTAGACACAAGAACAGTTTTTCCCCGAAAGCCATCATTCTGCTAAACAAATAATTCCCTCAACCCTATTCAACTATTACAAAGTCTGCACTACTATTACTGTTAATCTTGTCATCACTCCTTACATCACATCTTGTCATCACATCCCCTCCCACTTGTGACTGTATGACTGTAACTTTGTCGCTTGTATACTTACAATTTATATTGTCTGTTTCCTAGTATGATTTAATTGCTTATTGTACCCTATGACTACCAAGTGTTGTACTTTATGATTCTCTACTTTTCACGAATGTATCTTTTCTTTTATGTATACTGAGAGTATTTACACCAAGACAAATTCCTTGTGTGTCCAATCACACTTGGCCAATAAAGTATTCTATTCTATTCTATTCTATTCTATTCTATTCTATTCTAAGATATCTTCTTTAAGTTGAGCCCCTGTAAACTGCAAGGCATTTGAAAAATGAGTTTTGTTAAGCTGTAGAGAAAACAAAGAACTGTCTTTAAGTAAAAAAGATTAAACTGAAAACAAAAAAGAGGAACCCTGGGGGATTGTGCTAATGGAGAAATGGTGTGGACAGACAAAATATATGAGTTTGAAAAGAGCATTACTTGAAAGGGTCAGATCAAGATGGGGAATGCTGTATCATAATGTAAGTTCTACCTCTTGTACACATGTGTTACATTTATGGAATTTAATGAGTACAAATACCTTTTCCAAAATATCAGGAAAAGAAAAGATCAATAATGCCCAGAAAACATAAAAAATTATTGTCTTGTTTCTGCTGGGGACAAAGGTTCCATGTTTACTTAATGAGTCTAATCTAGTTTTAGCTCCCTAAAAGTTGACAAGTTAAGGAGCCCAGGGACAAGATGATTTAAAAGAAGAGTCTAAGAGCAAGCTTTAAGAAAGGGAGCTCTAATCACAGATAAATGACATTTCAAGGATCAATGTGTCAAAATTATGCATTTCTGGATAGAGTAGAGTGCATTTTTATGAAAGCTAAATTACCTATCAATGTGACACGTTTTTAGAAAAAAGTATATAACTCAATAGTTGCAGTCCATTGGTGATTTACTTGAAACAGAAAGAGTTTGAGAACAAGTGTCTTCTTAAAGTTCTTAAATTCTTAAAAGTTCTTAAATTACAGGTCCCATGTCATATTGTAAATAGGATTAAAAAGTATAAGATTCTATCTATTATATACTTTAAGACTGTTTTTTCTACTGCTTGTACAAATGAATCAGCATGATCGATCTCAGACACAAATATGTTCAAATTTATGACAGGAACAACATCACTAACTAAATGACCTTAGCTGAATGGCATTGCCATACCCAATACCCATGGAGAAAATTTGCTTATACCCACCAGTCAGAAGATAGAACTTGAAAGTGCAGAAGGACACCTCCCCCTTCACAAATACTGGGGAGTAAAGCCAGTTAAGGTAACTGCTATAGGACCATGTATAATATCAGATATATTTTAGGCATCGATACAAAGTAATTTTAAAGATTCAGCAATTGAAACTGGATCAGGTGGATTGGTTGTCTTCCCACAATATACTATATTCAATATGAGAACAGAAGTGTGACTTTATACTTTAAACAAAAGAACATGAACACACACACACATACACATCAACAGAAATAACACTTAGACTTATATACTGCTTTATATGGTGCTTTACAGCAGCAGTCCCCAACCTTTTTGGCTTGGCAGCCCAGCAGGGGGGAAGAGGGGATAGTTCCTTGTGAGTGGCAGGCAGCTGGTGCCAGTGAAGGGAGCTTTGCATGCGAGCACAAAACAGCCACCGCTTGTGCAAGAGAAATTTCGTGTGCGAGGACAAACGGGTGCTGCTCACACAAGGAGCTTCACATGCAAGCGGCCACCACTCATATGAGGAGAATCTCGCATAAGGGCAAGTGGCTGCCGCTTGTGCAAAAGCAAGAGCAAGTGGTCACCGCTCACATGAGGGGAAGTTCATACCTATGCCTACACTCGCCCAGTGCCTCCACGGCCCGGTTGTGAATAGGCTGCGGCCCAAGGCTTGGGGACTCCTGCTTTACAGCACTCTTGAAGCGGTTCACAATCAGTATATTGCCTCCAACAATCTGTGTTCTCATTTTACCTGTAGGATGGAAGGCTAAGTCAAACTTAAGCCGCATCAGGAGTGAACTCCAGGCTATAGGCAGAGTTTGCCTGCCATACTGCATTCTAACCACTGTGCCACCAGGACTCCTATATAATGGGCATAAGGCTTGGTTACTTGAGGGACTACTTGCTGCCTATAATGCCTGCTTGTCTGATTTGATCTTGCAGGATTGTATTGCTCTAGATTCCTTCAATTAAATAATGTGATCTCCCAGAAGTGCACCTACTGTGTAGCAGCGGCTGCCCTCTGGAATGAGATTTCCCCTGAGATCCAGATGGCCCCAAATCTGTTGCTGTTTAGAAGTGCAGTGAAGAACTGGGGGTTTTGTCCAGGCCTTTGGCGAGAGAAAATAAGGCCCCTCACTGCATTATGCCTGCCATCTTTTTCCTTTATTTTTTATGTTTATTGTAATATCTTTGTTTGATTGTCATATATAGCTTTGGATCAATTTCCTTAATAAATACATGACCAAGTATAATGTTTTGGATTAATTTCTTTTTACCTACTATAGTTTTAAGACCTGTGTAGAGAACAGGTAACTTATTCAGATCATATTTATGCAGAAATATTAAAATTCAAAAGCACACACACACACACACACATATGCAGGTCTTGGCATGTTCGGGTCTTTTCCTGTGTAAGATCCTGTGTAAGACCCGAACACGTCAAGACCTGCATACCTATACCTGTGAAAATCTACAAAAACATATGTATGTATGTATGTATGTATGTATGTATATGTATATGTACAAAAACCCTGCTGAGTTCTACAGTAACTTCAAAACCATCTTTATGTATCTACTATTTGCATTTTTAACTCTTTAGTTGAGTGCCCTTTTCATACAGATGCATTCAAGACAAAATTTTAAGAGCAAGATACAAATACAGATGTCAAAAATCATGCCGATTTGTCTTATGAAATACCAGTTTGTTTTCTAAAGTAACAAATTATAATAATTCTTTTCAACCACATTGTAGTAACCTTCCATGTTAACGACTACAAAATAGATTGAATTAATTCGTTATTACATATACAACCCAAGGTGAAATTCACTCCATTCTAATTGTAGAGTATTACATATATGTTAGTTAACAACCAGATTTCTAAAACAGCCGAGTGTTGGGAGTACAGCTCTACTTCTTGAAATTGCTAATATACATACTTCTAGAAACTTTCTGGTGCTGCTTCATTGATTTTTTTATTACCTTTAGCCTGATGAACTAAAATATTCATTAGGCATATTCCCCAGAGCCCTATGATATCCATCACAATCCATTAAACCTTGGAGAAGACCTTTTCCTTTTTTTTATAAACAAATTTTATTCAATTTTTAACAATTTTTTAAAACAGCTCTTTTCAGTAGACAGCATGTTCCCGGGTCGTCACTTTTACATGCAAATATGACAGTAGGTCTATATTCATTTTAAGCATTTAACTTCACTTCTATTCCATTTTAACAGACAAAGGGTCAAAGAAGTTAATCCTAATCTCAAATCTTAATCTCAATCTATATAACCCCCCAGTTCATTTCAAGTTAATTGCAAACATATATATATATTTTAAAAACATCATTTATAAATCTTACAAATAACAATATATTTGCCCATCATATTAAAGATAAAGTTCATCCATATCTATCCTTTAATTATCTTCACATTGTTAATACTCTTTTATCATTTACAGAATTCTTTTGTCCGTCAGATTTGCCCTTTCATCACATATTCTCTCCATAATTCTAAATCCGTACAAATTTTAACACTAAAAAGAATGAGAAAAAAAACCCTAGACTTGCCCCTTTTACTACTTTGAAAGTGACATCTCAGTGGTTAATATAGTAGCATAATCATAATCATTCCCTTTAAAACAAAAGATAGAGAAAAAGAAAAAGAAAAAGGAGAAAAGAAAAGCTCCCTTACAATATATCTCTAATCGATCGGGTTCTGCAATACATATCCCCCCTAAGATTTATTTATGGTTCCAAGATAATAATAAAAATAACTAATCTTGGTTATTGACAAATCTCATTTTTAAGCATTTTCTAAAATCATTTCAATTAATTCAATTTATCTAATCATCATTTACCTTTCTTTTGTAAATAAGAAATAAAAATGTGGCCTTTTACCAGTAAAAATTGTCAGTAACCCCTATTGTTTTACACTTTTATAATTACAATATATTCTTATTACCATTTCTTCATGCAGAACCCCCCTTTTTAATACATTAGCCATTATCTCTATGCAAACAAGTTTCTTTCTTCATTATGTAATTCCCGTGTCTCTCTATCTTTTGTTCTTTTCCATTCCTACAGAGAGGGAGCTAAGTTTTACCAGGTTCAACCAATGAGGCCATGTGACAAAGTTGGCTCCAGCCATGACATTTTCAAATTAGGTACAGATAGCTTTCGGCTTACAACCACAATTGGGACTACAATTTCTGCCGCTGAGTGATTATGGCTATTAAATGAGAAGCACCTGATTTCATGACCCCTTTTTTGCTGCACTTGTTAAAGAAATCTAATTCTCCCATTGATTTTGCTTATTGGAAGCCTCCCCCCATCCCATCCCGATGAAGTTGCAAATGGCAATCATGCCGACTCCCAAATACATGATCACATGATCACGGGGACACAATGACAGTTGTAAGTGTGAGGATGAGTGGAAAGTCACTTAACTTTGGAAGGTTGTTAAACAAATGGTCGTAAGCCAATGACTACCTCATTGGACTATGGATGTTTACACTGCACACTTATATTCAGTAAAAAATTTCTTGGATTTTGGAATTGACCATGAAGTTTTTCAGAATGAGGCTAAACCCTCAATGGGCAGAAGTCTACATACTGTAGATAAGTTTCCCCTGCAGAATTAAGTGGCTAATACATAGGAATAATTTCAGGCTCCAGATTGGTCATGATTGTCTTTCATGCAAGTCATTTATATTAAAAGGCAATTCTTGTCTTTCACATTGTGTGCCAAAATTACCATAGAACACTGTGGAAGGAAAATACAAAAATATAGTATGTCTTAATGTGATGACCCGGGGGGGGGGGGATACAAAATAAACACAGTTACAAAAAAACAGGTAAAGCCCCTTTTATTCCTTCACTTTGCTTCCAAGCTCCAAATATCCTTGACTGAAGACAAAAAACTCCCACACAAGCAGTTACAAGAAGGAAGAAATGCTGTTTAAACTAAAAATGCCTATAAATTATAAAGAGTAAAAAACAACACAAGCCAGGCAAGGTAAGGGCTGGAAGACGTCCACAGATGTGAGAACACACACTGGGAAGGACGCCAAACTCAGAGAGGAACAATAAACTAGAGATATTTCCACGCTTTGTTTCCAGCACTCACCCATACGCATGTCAGTCCTCTTATTCAGTTATCACATCTGCAGCCCAAGAAGAGGATCAAGGCTCTCTCCTCCCTAGTAGACCACGTCCCTCCCTTATCCTCTCCTCCCTGCATGCCCTAGGATGGAGAGGGGATGGGCCTGGGTGCTCTTCTGACTGCCCAGCCGGCCTCTGCCCTTCCCCAGCCTCCTCCACAACCTCCGGAGCCACACTTCCACTCCCTGTCCGCTGGTTCCTCCTCTCCCTCAGAATCAGTCTCCACCAGGGGCATGACACTTACCTACCTAAAAATTAAAGGTAGGATGAAACTGTAATAAATAAATTTTAAACATCAGACAATAGGATTATATTTCATTTCAAGAATAAATTGTGGAAACTTATTAACATACTAATATATATTTTACTATAAATGCAAAAAGATAGTGGGAAAGAAAAATGAAGTAGAAATCTACTAAAACGTATCTTTCAAGTACTACACAAATGGGTCTTACATATATACAGTGTGTGCGTGCGTAGATGTCTTACATAATTAAATTATTAGCATTTAAATCAGTTTACTGAATTATTAGTATTTAAGTTAGTTTACTAAACAATAGAAAACAAATAAACCTGTAATCATGGCAGCTGGCAGTGTAATGCTTGTTCAATTATCGGAAAAGCCTTCCTACCACATTCATTGTAGGAAGGGTATGACTAACTCCAGTTTGATCCTCATGATCATTCTAAATTAATATTCTGGACAAATCTAAATTTGAAAATAGAAAAGCAATCTCTTTGTTGGAGGAACTGGGTGGAGCACGGAGTGTATACTTTAGAAGTATAAATTACTGATGCTTATTATTTGAGGAACTGCAAAACTAATAATATTTGCCAAAAAGTGCAAAGTGGCAACATCTTCATTTAAAATATCTCCCAATGTCTACAGTACGTATCACCGGGTAAAGGTAAGTGTCCACAGGACCCTGTCTCATGCAAGAGAATTTAACAAGCTCTTTATAAAAGAAGCTAATAATAACTACTGTATTTGTAAAGAGTTGATAACACACACTGAATCAGATATTCAAGAAAGTAGGGAATGAGGAATTGGAGTGTTTGTTATGGAATGCCAATGAAATGCCATTTTAGTATCTCTATATAACATTCCTAGAGATTATGATTAATGCAACAGAAAATGTTTCATGTCTCTTGGAAAGTTATGTGCCTTTTCAGAAAGAAATTGATTGGTTTAGCTAAACGTGTTGCTCAAAACACAACAGCATAAAATTAAATAATATTATATTATAATCAGAGGTGGTATTCAGCAGGTTCTGACCAGTTCTGGAGAACCGGTAGCGGAAATTCTGAGTAGTTGAAAGAACTAGCAAATACTACCTCTGACTGGAGATTTTACAGTATCCTTCCCCTGCCACACCCACCAAGCCACACCCACAGAACCGGTAGTAAACATATTTGAATCCCACCACTGATTAAATGATCTTTTTTTCCTTCCATTCAATCATGTCTGAATCTTGGAAACTGTGTGGACAAGTCTCTGCAGTTTTCTTAGCAATGTTTTCAGAAGCAATTTGCCATTGCTTCCTTTCTAGTGTTCAGAAAAAGTGTCTAGCTGAAGAAGGCCACCCAACTGGTTTTGTGTTCTGCTGCAACTAGAAGTCACAGTCTCCCAGTTTCTAGCCTGACACCTTAACCACTGCACCAAATTGGCTCCCATAATGAATATAATCTTTGTTTAATAGATACTCTTGTACTATATTAACTCCCATATGGACAGAATTTATTTTAGGAGTTAATTTTGTTTTGGAAAACTCAAAATTTTTGTAGATACTAGTGTATGTCCTTTATGAACATGATTCATAAGCCATTTGTTTTCGTATTTTTTGATGCCTGGACATATCGGAGTTATGGGCCCTCAGGACTGCGCCCTTGTCCTTGAATTGGCCCATTGGGTTATCGACAGCTTACCTTAATGACAGATCCTGGGATCCCGAGAGGTGGCATGGCGCGACCAAGGGGTTAAATTTTAAATTTAGTATTAAGGGACGACTTTTAAATTTCTTAATTCGGTGTTTTAATGGGATAGGGAGGAGGGAGGGGGTTTACCCTGTGTTAGAAGATTCTGGTTTATCCAGGCCGGAGAGGGGTCTCATAGTGGAGGGGCGGGGTGAAGGGGCCACGGGGTCCGCGTTGAGCAGGGAGGGATTAATAATCCCTAGGGCGATCGGTTATGGCAGGAGTAGGTGAGACAGAGGGCCAAATTATGTGCCGGGAGCTGCCTCCGCTGTTTGGCGGTGGAGTGCTCCAACCCTCAGGTCTCTGCCCGCTCCCCTGGGGTCTTGGGAGGTGTGGTCCCTGGGCTTAGGCTGGTGTACGTAAATGCCAGATCCGTGGCTAATAAGGCCCCCCTCCTCCGTGAACTTATTGAGGAGGCTGTGGATCTGGCATGCATTACGGAGACCTGGCTGGGACCTGAGGGGGGTGTCCCTCTGTGTGATCTCTGTCCCCCAGGTTTCCGGGTGCTGCACCAGCCACGAGCTCAGGGAAGGGGCGGAGGAGTAGCCATTGTTATTAGGGAGACCCTGTTTCCAAGAGAGGTCACTGTCCCGCAGATAGGCGGGTGTGAGTCCCTCCTCTTGAGGTTGGGCCCGGGTGGTTGGTTGGGCCTGTTGCTGATGTACCTTTCCCCCAGCTGCGTTGCAACGGCCCTTTCCGAGCTGCTGGACACCCTCTCGGGGGTGGCGGTGGAGTTTCCCAGGCTTATGGTCCTGGGGGACTTCAACTTGCCTTCTCTGGGAGTGGTGTCTGGTTTGGCCCAGGAGTTCTTGGCATCCATGACAGCCATGGACCTGACCCAGGTGATCCAGGGACCCACCCATGAGGGGGGGAACATGCTCGACCTGGTTTTTATCTCGGGACAGTAGTGTAGTGATCTGGGGGGTGGATCTCCGGTTGTTTTACCCCTATCATGGTCAGATCACTTTCTCCTGAGGCTGGTCTTCCAACTGGCTGCCCCTCGCTGCTGGGATGAGGAGCTGATACAATGGTTCCGCCCCAGGCGCCTGATGGACCCAGAGAGGTTTCGGACGGCCCTGGGGTCCTTGCCCACCTCCCTCGACCACAGCCCAGCCTAGACCCTGGCGGCCGCTTGGCAACAGGCCGCCTCGGCAGCGCTCGACTGGGTTGTCCCCTTGCGGCCTCTTCCTCGCCGCAGACCTTCCTTGGCTCCTTGGTTCTCGGAGGAGCTTCGGGGGATGAAGCGGTGGAGGAGATGCCTGGAGAGCAGATGGAGGACTAGTTGTTCCGAGTCTGACCGTGTCCAACTAAGAGCCTATATTAGGACTTATTTGGAAGCGATTAGAGCGGCGAGGTGTTCTTATTTCTCCGCTCTGATCACGTCCGCAGATGATCGCCCCGCTGCCCTGTTCAGGGTTACCCGCTCCCTCTTACATTTAGAGGAGAGGGGGGACCATTTGCGGGGCAGAGCAGAGGAATTTAGTTTACATCTGGCGGATAAGATCGCTCAGATTCGGGCCGGCTTGGACTCTGATTGGCAGGGTTTAGATGATGGAGTGGCGACGAGTCTTGTGGATCCTATCTGGGTTGAGTTTGACCCTGTCTCCCTGGATGAAGTGGACAGGATCATGCGGAGGCTGTCTTCCACCACGTGCTTATTGGACCCGTGTCCTTCCTGGTTGGTTTATGCCTCCAGGGAGGTTACACGTGGTTGGCTCCAGGCAGTTGTCAACGCTTCTCTGAGTGAGGGGGTTTTCCCCGCCGCCTTGAAAGAGCCAGTGGTGAGACCTCTCCTCAAGAAGCCTGCTCTGGACCCAACCATCTTAAATAACTATCGTCCTGTCTCCAACCTTTGCTTTTTAGCGAAGGTTGTTGAGAGCGTGGTGGTTCAGCAGTTTCCACTGTTCCTGGAGGAAACTGATTACCTTGACCTGAACCAATCAGGCTTCAGGCCCGGACACAGCACCGAGACAGCATTGGTCGCATTGGTCGCATTGGTGGATGATCTCTGGAGGGCTCCGGACAGGGGTTTTTCCTCTGTCCTGGTCCTTTAGATCTCTCAGCGGCTTTCGATACCATCGACCATGGTATCCTTCTGCGGCTCCGGGGGTTGGGAGTGGGGGGCACCGTTTTACGGTGGTTCTCCTCCTACCTTTCGGACCGTTCGCAGTCGGTGTTGACAGGAGAGCAGAGGTCGTCCCCGAGGCCCCTCACTTGTGGGGTGCCTCAGGGGTCAGTTCTCTCACTTCTCCTGTTTAATATCTACATGAAACCGCTGGGCGAGATCATCCGTGGTTTTGGGGTGAGGTATCATCAATATGCAGATGATACCCAGCTTTATATCTCCACCCCAGACCAGATCAGTGATGCTCTCTCGGTGATGTCCCGGTGCCTGGAGGCGGTGCAGGTCTGGATGGGGAGTAACAGGCTCCGGCTCAATCCGGCCAAGACCGAGTGGCTGTTCTTACCGGCATCTCGGTGTTCAGTGGAAGTGCCATCTTTGGTCATGGGGGGGAGGTGTTACCCCCCATGGATAGGGTGAGGAATCTGGGCGTCCTCCTGGATGCACAACTCAGTTTGGAGGATCAAGTGGGAGCTGTGGCCAGGGGGGCTTTTGCCCAGGTTTGGCTGGTTCGCCAGCTCCATCCCTACCTGAACCGAGATGCCCTTCGAACGGTCACCCATGCGCGGTCACCCACTTCCAGAATCGACTACTGCAATGCTCTCTACATGGGGCTACCCTTGCGGATCACTCGGAGGTTGCAGCTGGTGCAGAACGCGCGTGGGCAGTGATGGGGTATCCCGATACTCCCATGTTACACCCCTCCTGCGCGACTTGCACTGGTTGCTGGTTGCCTTCCGGGTCTCCTTCAAGGTGTTAGTAACAACTTATAAAGCCCTAAATGGCTTGGGTCCAGGGTACTTGCGGAATGCTTCCTGCCAGCATCACATTCCGATCGCCCGTGCGCTCCCACAGGAGGGGCCTCCTGGGAATACTGTCGGTTAGGCATTGTCGGCTGGCGGTTTCCAGGGCTAGGGCCTTTTCTGTGCCCTATGGAATCAGCTCCCGGATCTTCGTTTGGCCCCTTATCTCCGCTCCTTTCGCGAGACCTGAAGACTTGGTTGTTTCAGCAGGCGGTCTGGATTGACCCGGGAGTGGGTTGTTTTAATTGTAATGTTTTTTATTGTAATTTTAACTGTTTTTAATGTTTTTAGCAATCTTAGACTTGTTCTGTTTAATATTGTTTTATTGTAAATATTCCTCTTTTTATATGTTCGCCGCCCTGAGTCCTTAGGGAGCAGGGCGGCATACAAGTCTAAATAAATAAATAAATAAATAAATAAATAAATAAATAATAATGATACCTACCCTCAGACTATCCTGTGCTCAAAATGTTAGGAAAATGCTAGGAATTCTTCTTAACCTAGTACTTGGTGACTATGAACTTTCCCTTCCGTAACCAGTGATAATGGCAGATGGTGGTATGAGCTAACTGTACTTTGGGTAGCTTTGCAATTGCTAATCTCATAGATATAATTAGATATTTTAAAATGTAGTAGTACTATTAAAAAAAAAACTAGACTGACTAAAGTGTTTCACATGATCCACTGCCTACACCTACTGTAGATGTGGGTTTATCAAATCCATGTTCGATGCATTTCTATATTGTCTTGACAGTCATCATTTTTCGTATATATTTAGATAGCAGCAGTGTTATAAATCTGAACTTCGCTCATTAGGTATTCCCAAGTGATACTAGTCAAATGAAATAAAGGTTGTCCTTGACTTATAATCACAATTGAGATCTGAACTTCCATCCAGTGATGCAGTTGTTACGTGAGTTTAACCCAATTTTTGCTGCAATTAAATTAATTACTGGTTGTGAAGCATATCCATCTTTCTCCATCAACTTTGCTTGTTGGAAATCCTCCAGAGAGGTTGCAAATAACAATCTCATGACCCCAAAACGGTTCTACTATCATAAATACAAGCAGCTTGCCAAGTGCTTGACTTCTGATCACATGACCATGGGGATACTGCAATGGTCATTAACTGCAAGGAGTGGTCATAAGTTACTATTTTCAGTGCCATCATAAAGTTTAGTGGTCATTAAACAAATAATCATAAGTTGAAGACTATCTGTAGTTATCTTGAAAGGGAATCCTTGGTCCCCAAAACAATTCCTTTGGGAAAGCTAAATCAAAGATCTGAAAATGTAGATATCAAGTAGCTTCTTATATTTGAGGCTTGGACAAACAAGGGATACATTGCTAATCTTTAATGTTTTAAATATTTTTTTTCAAGAGTTCAGGGAAGTCTTTCAAAATACAATTCATAAACTTACTGCTTAATATGATATCAATCCCTATAACCCAGCCATACCGAAGCTGAAAAGTGTTAATTAATAACAGATACCACATCTTATTAGCATTTCTATCATAATTACTAAAATCACAAATCCATCTGTTATGTAGTCCACAAACAAGACAAATGACTATGTTCTGTTAAACTGATTATCAAATGCCTCAGGGATGAAAATCTAATAGCCGCAACTAAATCAAGAATCAAGGAATAATCCTCTTAATTTGTATACATAGCAGATGTATATACCCAAAATATAGCTGGATGTACATTAACATTGTCAAATAACTCTATGTGGCTATGCAGCTGAACTGCGCATATAGAGTCCTCGTTCTAGAAATGTAAATTACAATCACTAAGAGTGTTTAGTGTTGAAGTGTTAGGTTTCCATTTCCCTTTTAATGGTTAAAACATTTTTCTTGTTTGAAATAGCTCCATGAAAACAAAACACATTTCATCTATTTTATTAAAACCCAGATGGTAATCTGGTTTGTTTAATCCAATTTGATAAACAACATTAACCATAGAATTTATGATGATTTAAGAATTTTCAAGAACAGAATGTGAATTCTAAGATTTATATGATCAATTCATGAAGATGCTTCAGTGTCAGGGGAACACAATTATATTTTTTATCATGCCATATGCTTACTGTAACATATAAGCACATAAAAAACAAAACTACCATAGTTGATAATCCAATTTAGATAAGTATACATGCTGATTAAATATTTAATCAATATTTATATTAGCCTACCTCAAGGGTTTCAAATAATTTATTATAGATACAGGGGAGTAGTATAACATTAGAGAAGAAAGAAGAAAAATGTACTTTTTTAAAGAAGGCAGACTTTAAGTTATGGTTTTGTATTGAAAACGGTATTACAAAAGGCACAAACTATAGGTGAAATGGATAGTTATTTTCTGTAGAAAATACTTGCAAGCATTTTTACATATTTATATATTTATCAAGTGTCTGAATGGATGTAAATAAATAATATATTAGTGCTGCTGAACTTCCTGGTAAATTCTAGTCATGATTTTGCTTCTTGTAGTATCCAAAACATCATATACTTTGAAAATCTGTTCTTACCAAGGAAACAACATACGTTAGATGTTTGAAATTAGTATACAGGTCTTACAATAGTTCTTTTAGTGATCATTCAGTTACAGTAGCACTGAAAAAAGTGACTTATGACCATTTTTCACATTTACGACCATTGCAACATCCCAATGGACACATAATCAAAATTCAGATGCTTGGCAACTGACTCATATTTATGAAGTTGCAGTGTCCCAGTATCATATAATCCCCTTTTGTGACCTTCTGACGAAAAGTCAATGGAGAAGCCAGATTCATTTATTAACAACTGTGTTACTAACTTAACATCTGCAGTGATTTACTTAGCATCTGTGGTAAGCAAGGTCATAAAATAAGGCAAAACTTATTTAACAAATGTCTCAGCAACAGAAATTTTGGGCTCAAATGTGATCGTAAGTTAAGGACTGCCTATATGAGTAGTCCTCAACTTAGAACAGTTCATTTACAACAACACTGAAAAAAGTGACTTATGACCATTTTTCACAGTTATGACCTTTGCAGCATAACCCATGGTCATGTGATTAAAATTCAGATGCTTGGCAACTGGTTCATATTTATGACCAGAGCTGTGTCCCAAGGTCATGTGAATACCTTTTGCAGCCTTGTGACAAATAAAGTCAATGGGGAATCCAGATTCACTTAACAACCAAGTTACTAACTTATCAACTGCATTAATTCACTTAACAACTGAGGCAAGAAAGGTAAAATGGGGCAAAACTCACCTACCAAAAATCTTACTTAACAGAAATTTTGGGCTCAATTGGGGTCATTAAGTCAAGGATTACCTTACTTGGTGAATCACAGAGTGAGATTTGATACAGAGCATGATATGGTCCTACTTTATGCAGCTTGAGATGAAAAAGATGAATGCAATTATGAAAATTTCCATAATAGACATTTAAAGGCATTCTACATCATTGTACAGATTTGGAAATTCTAACATTGTTGAAGTTTTTCCTAGAATATTGTAAGAAGGAGAAATGTTTAGGAAGAATATTTAAATTAGGAGGACACTAACGTTTTTAAGGTATCATTTTCTCCTTCTTACAATATTTTTAAGCCTAAAATCTTGTAAAATTTTACTTTGCTAAACTGTACAAACTTGAGAAACTGTCTGCATACTTTGGTGGGTTTTTAAAATCTCATTTAATTTAATATATTTAATATAGCATATACAATTGCTATTGTTTTTTTAAATAACGCTTTAATGTTTTTTCCCTCCCACCAAATTTTAAAATACAATAGATTGTTCACTGCCACTCTCCTAAACTAATTCATATTTCTTAATTAGCAAACACTGCATGATCTAAATAGAGAAGACAGAGATGCTGATGTGTGGCATCTCACAACCCCCAATGCTTTCAGTCTCAAGGACTAGTGGCTGTGCACAGCGGGCTTGTCAGGCTGACAGGATAAAGTGAAAGATTTTAATCTGTAGCATAAGGCAGATTGGGCTGACACTACAGCAAGATACATAATTTGAGAATACATAGGCATCATACATTTTCTAGAAATGTGTGTTGATTTGGGATGAGCAATATGAATCTTTGAAAGGTCAGTAGAATTTCTAGAAGAAGGCAGCAAGTTGGTAATTCACCTTGAATTTATATTTTAAAAAAATCATGCCCGCTTGACTCAGATCCTAGATCTTTATCCATCCAAATGGTTTACCAAATGAAACCCATTCCACAGATTAACAGACAGGTAAGAAGAGCTTAAAAAACACGTGAAGAAATATCCTTCCTGTCACCCAAAATTCCCAACAATTATCTTCAGAAGTAAATCAACTATCGGTGTTGTCCTTACCAATTCTAAACCTTGAAAAGGTGACATTCTAAAATCAGAACGTTGTCAACTTGGATACATTAAATCACTTCTCAATTCTCCAAAATCTCCCTGACTATTTTCCTTCCTATTGTACCTAAGGTGGAAGAAATTAACCCTTTCAAGAAAAAATAACAACTGCTAAAGATAAAACAATATCCCCCCTTCCAACTTCCTGACTCGTATAAGCAAGGAAAGCTTCAGAAGTGACAGAAAGAATTTACCATTTGCTTTACAATTGCTCAATGAAATATTTCCATCCCTTATCCAGAATCTGCTGCCACCAAAGAGCAATGATTAGGAAACACAGAACAGGGCCAGTTTTGAACAAGATTACTATATACATATATTATCATACATTATTAACTTAGAGCAGTGTTTCTCAATTTCAGCAACTTTAAGATGGATGGACTTCAACTCCCAGAATTCCCTGGCCAGCTTCCAAGTTACTGAGGTTATCAAACACTGACTTAAGAATACAACTAGAATGAAAGCCAGCCTGCTTGGCAATCACCCCTCATAGCAACTGCTCAGATTTTTCTGCATATGATCAGAAATAACATATAATGAAATTTTTAAAAAGGCAGTCGTTTTGGCTAGTTCATTACTGGCAGCATGTTCTTGGCACTCCTATTGGTCAGTTTAAAAAGCATTGATTGCTTATGTCTATGGAAATTCTCAGTCATCCAGGTCATGGTTTCAAAAGGGTGTTCATCCCAATAGCACCTAGTTATATACCGCTTTACACTGCTTTACAGCCCTCTCTAAGCGGTTTTACTGAGTCAGCATATTGCCCCCAACAATTTGGGTCCTCATTTTACCCACCTCAGAAGGATGGAAGGCTGGGTCAACCTTGAGCCTGGTGGGATCTGAACTGATTTGAACTGCCAAATTGCAGACAGCCGGCAGTCAGCAGAAGTAGCCTGCAGTACTGCACTCTAACCACTGCGCCACCGTGGCTCAGACATTTAGCACAGCTAAATGTCTATAGCGCTTCTCAGTCATCCAGGTCATGAAGAATATTCGTGGATGAGAAGCTAAACGTTTTCAAAGAAAAACCAGAAAGCCCAGTTGGCTCTTGCAATAGATTGCTCATGGTGTTACTTGCTTGTTCTCAGTATTTAGTAAACTGCTGGAGTGAAGATAATCATAGGTCAACTTCACCATTGTTTTGTGAGATACTTGTAAGCGGAAACACTGTGGATAAAATGATGTGTGAATTTGGAGCAGGAGGGCCTTTTAAAGGCCAATGGCAATTAGACAAACTGCTGTAGTGTTGCTACAACAGGCAAAGATTTTAAAACAAGATAAAAGCAGGAAAATAAAAACCCCAGAGGTGGTATTCAGCAGGTTCTGACCAGTTCTGCAGAACCAGTAATTTTGAATAGTTCAGAGAACCGGCAAATACCACCTCTGACTGGCCCCGCCCCCATCTATTCTCTGCCTCCTGAGTACCAGCTGATCGGCTGGGTCTTCTTTGGTTGCCCTGCACAGGAGAACAGAGCTGGAAAGCAGGTTAGTGGAGTGGGCAGGGAATGGGGATTTTACAATAACCTTCCCCTGTCACGCCCACCAAGCCACACCATGCCCACCAAGCCACACCTACAGAACCAATAGTAAAAATATTTGAATCCCACCACTGAAAAACCCCAAACCTGAACCACCAGGGAGTTTCTCCTCATCGCTACATAGAACCTGCAACAGCCAAGTTATGCTATGGATTCTGTTTAAGTAACTGAGAATTCATAATGATGCTCCAAAAGTAATAATATGTTTTTATCAGTTGAATTATTTCTCAATTATTCCCTTGCTTTATGATTTTTGATTAAAATATTGGACCCTAGACAGAAATTTAAATTGTGATTAACTTACATCAGTTAATCACTTTCAGTGGAACAAATTAATTTTAATGAGGTATCATCAGTACGCTGATGATACCCAGTTGTATATCTCTACCCCAAACCAAATCAGTGATGCCCTCTCTGTGATGACCCAGTGTCTGGACGCGGTAGGGATTTGGATGGGCAGGAATGGACTGCAGCTCAACCCGGCTAAGACTGAGTGGTTGTGCGTACAGGCATCTCGGCCCAGCCAGTTGATTCCATCTTTGGTCATAGGGGGAGAGGTGTTGCCCCCTGTGGACAAGGCCCGGAACCTGGGAGTCCTCCTGGATTCACGGCTTGGTTTGGAGGAGCAGGTGGGGGCCGTGACCAGGGGGGCTTTTGCCCAGGTCCGACTGGTTCGCCAGTTGCGCCCGTATCTGGACCGAGATGCCCTTCGCACGATCACTCATGCACTTGTGACTTCCCAACTAGACTACTGCAACGCTCTCTATTTAGGACTGCCCTTGCATACCATCCGGAGGCTTCAGCTGGGGCTGTGATGGGAGTTTCCCGATACTCCCATGTTACAACCCTCCTGCGCGAGCTGCATTGGTTACCGGTTGCCCTCTGGGTGAGATTCAAGGTGTTGGTGTTAACATTAAATGTCCTTTACGATATGGGTTCAGGGTACTTGCGGGAGCGTCTCCTGCCAATATCAAATACCAATCGCCCTGTGCGTGGGGGACAGGGGACAGGGGACTCCTCTGGGTACCGTCGGCTAGACAATGTCGGCCGGCGGTGCCCCAGGGAAGGGCCTATTCTGTTGCAGCCCCCGCCTTGTGGAACCAGCTCCCTCTGGAGCTCCGTTTGGCTCCTGACCTTCGCTCCTTCCGCCACAATCTGAAGACCTGGTTGTTTGAACAGGCCAGGCTGGACTGACCTCCGGGGGTTTTTAAATTATTTTGATTGGGTTTTTAAAGATTGGGCTTGTTGATTTAATTTTCTTTTAAATATTTATTGTTTGTATTACTGTGTTTTAGTTGTGAGCACAGTGCTCATGGAGAGGGGTGGCATACAAGTCCAATAAATAAATAAATAAATAAATAAATAAATAAATAAATAAATAAATGAATGATCAGGCATGAGATTAAAACATACCTTGATGATTTCATAATCAGGGTTTAACATGCCATCACTCTCTTAAATTTCTTTAATTCTCTTATACGATGCAGTCGAAAATGGAAGAAAAACCCTCTTTCTCAGTAACCTTTCTTCTTAAAGCTATTAAAGGCCATTTTGTTTTTTTTTAAATTTCCACTTCAGGAATGTTACTAAGAAACCAGATTAAAAAGAAAGAAAGATAGCAGCGGGTAGGGAGGGAGGTGGGGATTTTATGCATATACGAGCCAAGCACTGCTGCTGGGAGAAAAATACTGAGCTTTTTTTAATTTAAATGGGTAACAAATTCAAGCAACTCTGGGTTTCTGATCTGTTTTCACAGTGTGGTTGCCATTCAGAGGTACCCTTTGGAAGCTCATAGATTATGGATTTGCGGAAAAAGAACACATAAATGTCCTTCTCTTCACCAACAATTCCAGCTTCCCAGTTGAAACCACACAGGGATTTATTATTTATCTGTTGTCAAGCCTCTATTTTAGAATCAAAATAACCAGATTAAAGGAGACCCCTGCCAATAGCATTAAAAAAATTACAAATCCATCATGTCATTTAAAACACACTATTAAAACAGTCTTCCTAACACAAGACAAAGAAGAGGTTGAGCTATTTAGAAAACATGCTTTCTTTTCAAAATCTTGCATTTTCAGAAGACTGGCAAGGGAACTTAAGATGACATATTACAATAAAGATCCAAATATATCCTTCACACAATATTAAAAGGACAACCTAAGTAACATGATAACCCAATCAGTAGTATCAAAAAGAGCAGCTTGGAGGAAACAAATTCTAACACAAAGACCTAACAAAATCTCTGTTTTAATCAACTTTGAAGTTATGGACTAGCCAGTTGTGCCAGATCTGGGAATTTTGAGGGCTAGGTGCTGTGATGAAAAGGATCTTGTGCCATGAATTTAATTATGATAGCAAGACATGAAACAGGGACTCCTTAAGTATCGCAACAGGAAGGAATGTAATCATTAGATTACATGGAGACAGTTTACCATAGCAATTACAATCCAAACATCCCATATCAACAATTTGCAAAAGCATTCAACTCCATACTGGAGCTGCTAAACAAGTCTCCTGTTCTTATGACCCCCTAGGGCAAAACCAGATGTTTAGAAACTTCCAGAACATTAAGAGGAATGGAGCTACCATGGAATGTTCCATAAGGCAGGCCTGAGGAATTCTGGGAGTTGAATCCATATATGGAGAGACATGATAACAGTCTTCCAATATTTGAGGGGCTGCCAGAGAGAGGAAGGGGTCAAGCTATTTTCTAAAGCACCTGTAGGCCAGACAAGGAATAATGGATGGAAACTGAACAAGGAGAGATTTAACTTGGAAATAAGGAGAAACTTTCTGACAGTGAGAACAATCAACCAATGGAAGTGCCCTCGGAAGTTGTGGGAGCGTCATCAGTTGAGACTTTCAAGAAGAGATTGGACTGCCATTTGTCAGAAACGGTGTAGGTTCTCCCGCTTGGGGGGGGGGTTGGACTAGATGACCTACAAGGTCCCTTCCAACTCTGATTATCTGTTATATCTTATATTTGCTAAGGTTGAGAAACACTGACAGTTTTCTCCAGGACAGGTTGGAGAAGTTCAGTCTAAAACAGAATCAAAAGGGCAAAATTTTCACATATCTATTTCAAGGAAAACAACATTGCTTCAAATATATGTGTTTGTGTACACACACACACACACACACACACAGAGTATAGATCACACACACCCAGGCCAGATCAGTGATGCCCTCTCCGTGATGACTCACTGTCTGGATGCGGTATGGATCTGAATGGACGGAAACATGCTTCGGCTCAACCCGGCCAAGACTGAGTGGCTGTACATACCGACATCTCGGTCCAGTCAGGAGTGTCCACCGTTGACCATAGGGGAAGTGGTGTTGCCCCCTGTGGATAGAGCACGGAACCTGGGGGTCCTCCTGGATGCACGGCTCCAATTGGAGGAACAGGTGGGGGCCGTCGCCAGGGGGGCCTTTGCCCAGGTCCGGCTGGTTCACCAGCTTCGCCCGTTCCTGGACCGAGATGCCCTGCGTACAGTCACTCATGCCTTTGTCACCTCGCGACTCGACTACTGCAACGCTCTCTATTTAGGACTGCCCTTGCATACCATCCGGAGGTTGCAGCTGGTGCAGAATGCGGGTGGTGATGGGAGTTACCCGATTCTCCCATATTACCCCCTCCTGCGCCTGCATTGGTTGCCGTTGCACTCCAGGTGAGATTCAAGGTTTTGACTTTAACATTCAAAGTCCTACACGACATGGGTCCACAATATTTAAGGGAGCGGCTCCTGCCAATATCGAAGGCACCCGCCCTGCGGGCACATAGGCAAGGACTCCTCGGGTCCCGCGGCAAGTCAGTGTCGGCTGGCGGTCCCCGACAGCCTATTCTGTAGCGGTCCCGACTTATGGAACGAACTGCCTCTGGACCTCCGTCTGGCCCCTGACCTCCGCACCTTCCGCCGCGATTTAAAGACCTGGTTGTTCGACCAAATTGGGCTGTGATTACCTCACCAGGGCCAGGGGATAATTTTAAGTATTTTAATTTGGTTTTATTGGGCTTTAAATTGTTTAATTCTTTTTTAAATATTTATTGTATTGTATGTTTTAACTGTGAGCCGCCCCGAGTCTTCGGAGATGGGGTGGCATATAAGTCCAATAAAATATAATAAAATAAAATATAGTGTGTGTATCTGTATGTATCTGTATATGTGTGTGTATATAAATAGATAGATATAGATATGTAGATATATATTTTCATGATTATAAAAATAAGCATTTATAAAAATAATTCACCGCCTTCATAAAGAGTGAAAAATTATTTTCCCAAGGGAATATAATGGTTGACACATTCTGCTTCCTTTGTCTCAAAAAACGAATGGCAAAAATGAGCAAACATATGTTTGATCAGAGCATTTTCTGGCTCATTGGTACACAGCTGACCTTCTGAGCTAAAGAGATGCCAATAAGCAGGGGACATAATTTTCTTTTCAGCTGTTAGAATTGCATTTAACTAGAGGCTTCAGGAACAAGTTGTCAGCATGGGAAATTTTTCAAAAGTATTACAAAAACAATACAAGTCTCCTGATTGCTTTCGTTATTCAAATGTAGGAGTGTGAAAAAATGTGCTTTGTGAGAAAAAGAATCACTCTTCTGTTAATGTTGTATTACGCATAGTGAAGTCATGGACAGTTGTATGAACAGCATGCGAATGGTCACCTGGCCATTCCACTTTCCAGTAATCCAGTAAAAATGGATCTGCCATCCTGATCCATAGCCAAATATGGCCTGAGATAACTTGAGTCTGAAGCATTATTGAAAAAGGTGGTTTTCCTTTCATTTCTAAAGGAAAAAAGTGAGGCAAACTAAGAGATCTACAGTATTCTACAATTTATGTTGTAAATATAGTTGTTATGTTGTTAGAGTTCATGCTATTATAAAAAGGGACCTGAGGCAAAGAATGGGCCCTGGGGTGCTCCAGGCAAAAGTGTCCTCTTTCTTCTTCACAATTGTAATTTGTTTTACGGCAAAGTTACTATTCTGTCATTCTGTTTCTCCTTGTCTCTTAACGTTGTTTGCTATTTTGCCTCTCACGTAACTTCAGATCATTTAATAATTGTAAATCTTATGCATAAAAGCCACAAGGAGTGTAATGTTGGTGAATTTGGATGATCTTGGGGAAAAGCCTGGAAGTGGACTGGTAGTATTTGGATGAAAGACTATTAGAAAATTCCAGAAAAAAAAAGAAACAGCCATATTGCTGTCAAGAAAAACACTTGATTCAAGAAAGTCTCACCTCTTTCTTGGAGAAACTGTAATAGCACCAAAAATAATCCAAGCTTTCTTCGGCACATCTGCTTTGCAAGGTTGGGTGGTTATACTGTTTCTGGAGGTAGAAATACTGTAGATATCATCCCCAAAACACTGCAAATGTGATTCTATGAATATTTCCTTGCTCTGTGCTTAGAGTTTTATGGCTTCTAACAACTCAAGCATTGTTCTGTGGTTTGCCTTTAACTCTAAATAAGTCCCTCCACTGTGCAGTGGCAGAAATTTTATTTTTATTTTTTATTTTTATTTTGTCAAGCATGTTTTAGATAATAGATATAATTAGGAACATATTGTGAATACATGAAATGGGTACGAATAAAAGGGGACATTAGGACAGGGACAGTAGGCACGTTGGTGTTCTTATGCATGCCCCTTACAGACCTCTTAGGAATGGTGGTGAGATCAACAGTAGACAGTCTAAGGTTAAAGTTTTGGAGGTTTGGGGAACAGACCACAGAGTCAGGTAGTACATTCCAGGCATTGACAACTCTATTGCTGAAGTCGTATTTTCTGCAATCGAGTTTGGAGACATTTATCTTAAGTTTGTATCTACTGTGTGCTCATGTATTGTTGTGGTTGAAGCTGAAGTAGTCATTGACAGGTAGGACATTGTAGCAGATAAAACTATGCTTAGGTCAGACCAAAGGCAGCGTAGTTCCAAGTTGTCTAAGCCCAAATTTTCAAGTCTGAAGGTATGAGGTATTCTGTTGTGAACAGAAGAGTGGAGGACTCTTCTCATGAAATATCTCTGTACTCTCTCAATTGTATTAATGTCCGATATGCAGTACAGATTCCAGACAGATGAGCTGTATTCAAAAATTGGTCTAGCAAATGTTTTGTATGCTCTAGTTAGCAGTACAATATCACCAGAGAAGAAACTATGCAAGATTAAGTTAATAACTCTTAATGCCTTTTTGGCAATGTTGTTACAGTGGGCTCTAGCACTTAGATCATTAGAGATGAGTACTCCAAGGTCCTTGACAGAGTGTGGGTCATCTACAAGGTTATGTCCATCCAGCTTGTATTTTATGTTCTGATTTTTTTCCCAATGTGTAAGACAGAGCATTTGTTGGTTGAGATTTGAAATTGCCACTTGTTTGGCCATTCTGATACATAGTCAAGATCTTTTTGAAGGGTAGCAATGTTGTCAGTGGTGTTGAATAGTTTTACATCATCAGTGAAGAGAACACAGTTGCTTTTAGTATGATCTCAAAGGTCATTTATGTAAATGTCCACTATCTAGGTCGATGGCTACTCTCTGAAGTACCATTACAAAAAAATAGCATTTTTCCATTTTTAGTTCCCCCAAACTTTGCTGCAGTTACTACTATCACTGTGCTAGTAGCATACTGGTTATATTTGCTAGATATACAAAAAATCTCCCAGAAATCCCTCCCCTCCCCTGCCGCCAATTGTTCTTTTTTTTCTTCACTGAGCTTCCTACTGTTCCACTAGGCTTTAAAAAAGTCTCCTGGTTCATCATTGACACTGAACTGTTTTGTTACCTGGCACAAGGTAATTACAATGATAAATCCACAGCAGTACTTACGCACTGGAGCTACTTGGGGGTAGGATGAAACCCATGTACTTCAAATGACAGCAAAATCATGAAATAAGTAAATTTGCGGGTTTTTTTTTTTATGAAGTAGAAAGTTCAGGGGGAAAAGTAGGAAAAATTCTCTGGGGGTTTTGAATCAATGGCCCTCTGCATGTTAGACAGATGCTATAAGTATCATGCTCCTGGAAGAGTGTTGGATAGACTTTTTTTCAGCAAAAGAGAATATTTGTACTCAGAGTTGAAATGGTGGTCCTTGGTCCTTTTTGAGCTTGGTTGTTTTCTTCCAGATATTTCATTACCTATCAGTGCTAGTGACACTGATGATGTTACCTAGTTTAGGTAATGAAACATTTGCAAGAAAACAACCAAGCTCAGAGAGCACCAAGGACAATCAGATTTTTCTTCAGCCTGCTTACCTGGCATTAGCATGGGTACAGTTTATGGGTACAGTACAGAAGTGGCCTTACATAAAGGTATTCAGAAATGACCTTGGAGAAGGTATGAGAGAGCTATAAAGGACAGAGCTATAAAGGAGAGAGTGAAATACTGGGGGAAGGGGGACTTTGAGAAGAGATTAACTATTCCTCAGACTGATGCCTGAGAAAGATGCTGAAAATAACCTCACCCTGATTGTGTTATGGTTAAGATGGGAGAGTGGGAGACTTTTGCAGGCTTTCTCAATTCAATTATTCCAATTTACTTCATTCCTTATTTACTCCAGCATTCCTGCAATCCGCACTTTGTCTATTTCTTGAGCTGCCCTACCTGGAAAAGATGATTGTTAGTAATGCACTAAGATTGTTAGTAATGCACTCAAAATGTGACTTTTAGACCTTTTAGCTTTTATCATGCTAGGCTTACTTTTCTGAAGGTTTCTTCACACTTTGTGCTATAACAATGGATTCTGACAAATGAGAACAACGATTTCCGTGTCCAAAAATGCAAGCAGGGGAAGAAAAGAAGGAACACGTTCATTTACCAAAATAACAAATAAAACACAATATAATGCTATGGATTTATGAACGATGTTGCTCTTCCCCACCAAAAATGCTAGCATCTGCTTGGCAAAATTGCCAAGAATTCAAAATATTAGTTCTTTGAAAATATTAAACTTACAGTATGTCTTTTGTTTAACTTTCCAATAAGGTACAGTATAGGTAACCAATATGGGTGGGAAGGAAAGCTTTTATGCCAGCAAATTATCCATTATCTACAGCATACTGTAGATGTCTCTTGGCTAGCTTCAATGTCCTACCCTCTGCAATGCTGAAAGGAATGGATAACAATACCCCCTTTTTTGCAGAACAAACTTGTCCTTGTAATCTGCAGGAAACCTGAGACTCCAGGCCACGTGTGCTTTCAATGTCCTTTCTATAGCAGCTTCCCTATAATAACTCCAACTGCTAACAGTAGTTCTACCTGCTCTGCAGGCAATTATATTGTTTTACATGATTGGATAGGAACTTCTCCAAAAAAAGTCACAAAATTTCTTATTGCTGCCTTTGCTTTACACAGGAAAATACGATCTTATCTTTAGGATTTCATAGTAATGCTTTAAAAAAAGAATTATGCTTGTTATGATGCTTTTTGCATCTTATGAACTAGTCACTGACTATAATAAAAATATCCTTACCTTTCAAAGAATCAATATATTTTAAAAAAACCCAAAGTATATTTCACATGTAAAACACAGGACAAAGTGGTAACAAAAATCCCTCATTATCTAACTTTGCTTCTATATATCATTCATGTTGTCCATAATCTTAACCTTTTTATTTCCTCTCTGTGTATCACTGACAAAGCTACTTGACCACTGTCCAGTAATGTTCCAAATTCATTTCAGGTTTTATCATTCTTGATCAAAATCTATTGCCACTTAGTATAAACATTGCTTAAGCAACCATTCATTTTAAACCCATGAAGTGTTGATGAATTTCTGCTTAAAGACAAAATGACAAGAGGTTTCAATAGCTAAATTGCTACAGCACATCCTCCTCTAAACAGGTATCCAGGTAACCATGGTGATAATGTCTCCATGCTGGGGGAAGGGAGGGAAATAAGAAGAAAACAATCCAATTTCTTTAACTGGTTGAAGCTGGGAGGGGGTTGATTGAGAACTGTCACATTGCTGGTCAAAAGTAAAAAAAAAATACATTTTATAAATATGGAGATGTTGTTTACACACCACTAAATTCTTTCTTTTTAGATTAGTCAGCATATCAATGAGAAGTATTGAATGAGTAGATATTATATCAAGTCATGAAAAGCAAGATTTATAATATATTACTTTCCTGGTTTTGGTTTGTTACAAACTGTACATTTTCCTTTGGGAAACTGAATGCATATCCTGTATTAGAAATTATATCCATAATACCAATAACTAATTATGGATATATTTATAAGCATCTAAAGTTCCATCATCTCTTAAATCACACATACAAACATTTCAAAAATACAAATTTCTCCACAGTCTAAAATACTATTCATAGTATTGAAATTTTTCTTCTATAAACACTTTATCATTCATTTCTTAGCTACATGGCTATGTCCTATAACTATAATTCCACCTTGCCATTCATTTTCCAAATATATAAGTGATCTGTTCAAATATTGCCATACATTCTGGACGATTACTTAGTTTGTCTAAAGTTCATATCTGTTAAGTTTACCATACTTCTTTTTGAATTTAATCAGGGATCAAATGACCACAGAACACATCCGCTCCAACAATCTATACTTAGAAACGCAGGGATTAATATCAGATAAACAATCAAACAAAAAACAATATCTAAATCAAAGAACTACCAGGGAGAAAACCATACCCCACATCACTGGCAGGGCAAGCTACTATATATACAATATGAAGCAAACCCCACACTTACTAGTCCTGATGATATTACCTAGTCAGGTGATGAAACATCTACAGGCAAACAACCACGTTCAGAGAATATCAAAGATTCTACAAGTTGTAGTTTATCAAATGAAATGTATATACATGAGAATTGCTTTGCATTTGATTTTACTAAACGGTTATGCTTTTACAGCTAATGATATTTTGAAATCAAATCCAAACACATTAACCTTTTGAGATTTTTCTTATGTGCATCAACTCTCAGTCTTTCACAATAATTATGAAATATGTTTTTCCTTTTTAGGATCTTTGAGACTTTCAACTCACAATAGAAAGAAGTTAGACCAGATGTGGACTTCTGTTTGACTTTTATGTGAGCCACCACGGAGATAACAATATTTTCTGAAATTAATAAGGACAACTCCCTTAATACTGTTACTGAAATAGCCTTCAATCACTTCCTTTAACTTAAACATTGGCAGAAATATAAATGGCAAATTTTTTTTCCAGAGGACTTATTGTAAAGCTCAACTTCTCAAATCACCATCTTAATCAGAAGTCCCTACCAGATACCACAGTAAATTTCTGCTCTCTACAAACTATTTTTTTAACCAGTTAACAGCAGGAGATTCTCAGAGTCAACATAACTTGATAAGCAGAAAAAAGTCATATATACATACACATCAACCTAATCTGTCAACTGAAGTTCATAGAAGTCAAGGAGACAGAAAACCCCACATGTAATAGAGATCTCTGAAGCTGACTCTGAGGCTAGCAGTTAATCAAAACAAGAATATGAAAAGGAGATGGATATTTCAATGTCAACTGGCAAAAGTGTGGTTAGACCTTTGGTGTCACATTTGGGGAAAAGGTTCAAATGGCTCTTATAGACCTTATTAATAATAATGAAAAAGGGCTACTATTTTGTCCTACTCTGTTTCTATGATTTATTTATATTTACCTTTCTGACAAAAAAACACGAGACCCATGATTAATCATTGTTGCTGGGACGTACTGTCCAACTCAATAGATCTTTTGTCACTCTCTTTAAGGCCATGGGAGACAGCCACCACTGTTTACATAACAATTCCATTTAATCTAAGAACTGTTGGTTCCTGCTTCACAAATTTCAGCTTTTGTAGATCTAGAGAACAAATAACCCTGATTCTCTGGAAGTGTAAGTTAAGCCTGGCTGCTGTAAGAGCAATTTGACTGTTTCAGATTGAACTGAGACAGTTTTGTCCCTTGTGTCTAACTGTGAGACAAACATGCCTGCTAACATATTTTTTTGTTTTTGTTTTGCAGCAAACCCATGGTGTTTGCTTTATCCTCAGCCTATGAGTGGGTCAGGCTTAATTCTTTCACTATACACCAGTATTACAGAACTCAGTGATGGCTGCAAAGCTTTGCCATCTATTATTTTGGAGGCAAAGTGACCAATAATGGGTTAGAGTAGAGAGGGACTCATTGGGCTTTCAAGTGCTTATTTATTTATTTATTTATTTATTTATTTATTTATTTATTTATTTATTACTCCGAAGATGAGTGAGCTTCCTTCCTTTCAGCTGAATGACCTGCTATCATTCTGTTGTTGTGTCTCTAAAAGACTTACACAATGGTGCTAGAGTAGACTGTTCAGCTGGCAATATGGACATGCTTTAAATTTATGGCCCTTACCCATTTTGTGAAAGGCTAAAAACGCCTAAGAGTAGAATGACAGCCCCATCTCTTAGTTCCTCCCAACAAAACATGGATGAATCTAGAAATCAAGGAATCTAGAAATTAATATTAGCTGCTTTTATAAAAGCAAAGGAGAAAAAAATCTGCTGAAATCTGTCATGATTCAAATCTCTTGTAGCCTTTTCATTATTCAACTTGTACTACAACTGAATGGGTCATGGGAAGAGTTTGGGAATGGCAACAGTCCTGTGATCAGGCTTGCCCAATTCCTGCTGCAGGAATTGCACCATTTATGACTGGTAAATGTTTTCTCTGCTAGCTGGTAAGATACTGAACTGAATGGCAGCCAACCCAGGAGAATCATTTTTTTAACCTAAGATAAGGAATGAATTCTTATATGCTAAATTTGCATATCACATTGAGCCCCCAAAAAGTTTAGTTTTGGCCTAATATACTGAGTAATTTGTAAGTTGTGGTGTAGCATAGTGCAAACCCAGCAAATTCTGCTTTTTTAAATAAATAATGGCTCACTCTATTGTGAGCCATCACTGTATTGCGAGCACATAGGCAAGGACTCCTTGGGGTCCCGTTGGCTGGGCAATGCCGGCTGGTGGTCCCCCAATGACAAGCCTATTCTATCGCAGCCCCTGACCTCTGGAACCAACTTCCCTTGGAGCTCTGCCTGGCCCCTGACCTCCGCACCTTCCATCATGATTTGAAGACCTGGTTGTTTGACCAATCCGGGTTGTGACCCTCTTGGGTGGGGTGGTTTTATTCTTTTATTCTTTTATTTTGTATTTGTATTCTCTTGGGGCTTGTTTAGTTTAATTTTTCTTAACTATTTATTGTTGTTGCTGTTTTAGTTGTGAGCAGCCCGAGTCTTGAGATGGGGTGGCATACAAGTCCCATTAATAAATAAATAAATAAATAAATAAATAAATAAATAAAATAAATAAAATAAATAAATAAATAAATAATTGTGCGTACCAGACATAATATGTGCCATGACCATCATATTTTGCATTAAACCAGATTTTAAAAAAGCAGCACACATGGAAGCAGACTGTATGAAGATACAGAGCCAATTATGTGCACAGCCCAGTTCTTAAAAAAGTCAAACGTGGCAATTTAAAATGCAGCATGTGAAATGAAAGAAAGTTAAAAGAACGTTGTACAAGTAAAACTTCACCCATCCTTATCAACTAACATCTAAGTGAACACCATTCTCAATATAGTTAGTGCTCTTAGAATTTTCCTCAACGAACCAGAAGCAAGGCTAACTAAATGAAAACCCACATATCCACTCACTATGAAGTGTTTGGTGGGCAATCTCCAGGACCTGTTTAATTTTTAAATTAACTTGCTTCAAGCTGTCCCTTCTTAGAAGAGAAGACATAGACAGCATAACTTTATGCAGCTGCCATCAAATATTTTTTTCTCATATCCAGGAAGATCCTAGGAGATATGTCTAGTTTATTCACCATGTCCCCAAGGAAATGAGATCTTCACAAGAAATGCCATACTTATTCCCTCCCTCCTTCTTTCTCCACTTCCTCCTGCTGGCACACATGTTGCCTGCACAGCTGCAAGCATTGAGACAGCAGATGGCAGGGCATGTAGGTTGCTTCAGCTCAGAGAAGCAATTACGTGTGCCACCCAGCAAGTTGTCCCGCATCACCCTTGGGTGTTCTGTTTTTCTCTAGTATGCATGCCCAAGTGTGACTTTTCTCCCGTTTCAATGCATTCCAGGAGCAAGACTTAGTTGCTGTTAAACTGGCTATTTATACTACAGAAATAACCAAATTTAGTCAGGTTTTAAGTATGGAATTCGTATGCAGACTGCAAGCACAGAGGCCCTGAAATATTCAGAAAATGAAGGATAAAACATTAGATCCTTCAAATATTATTTCAATATACAAAGGTATCCACATTTTGCCCTATTGCTGTCAAGCCAATTTGAGGTATTTCTATTATTATAACTTACAATGCTAGTAGATGCAAAATACCTCAGAGGAATTTCACATTCAATAATGAGGATAATGAGCTCCCAGTGACGTCAGTAGAAGGGGCAACATTCAAGGCTCCTTGGTATACGGCCTTTAGCATGGAGCTAATTGCTGTCTGGGAAGTTATTTTTGCAATATATATACAGTACTTGTGTGTATGTAGGAGAGAATGACTGAGATTGAAACTGACACACAGAGAGAAAGTGGTCCCATCTATTCAAGATTATCATCAAATGATTAAGAACAAATTTCTAATGGAAAGTGAAAAAATCCAGATGTCTACTAGAGAGAATCCTCTCTAGCATTTTGTTGCCCTCTTGTGAACCTCTGGATTTCTGCAACCCAGATTTGGTGGCTATAGATTGAATATTAGTCTTCAATGATTAGCTCTATCTCAAACATATTTATTAAACCTATTCCTAAGGACATCCTATACACTTCTATCAACAGAGGGCTTCATTCAAGCCTTGAGTATCTATTATTGTACAGATTAATTTATTTAAAGTGAGAGTCAGAAGAAAAATAAAAATGGTTTACTAGCATGTATCTATATAACCAGAGCTAAGAAACACATCCTACAAAACAGCACAGCATTTGGAGCCCCTTAAACAAAAGTAATGTGTGAGCTCAAGATAAAGAATGAGATTCCCTTCAAGCTGCACTCAAACTACGGTTTGTAAATGTTCATGTATTAAAATTAACCTAGCTTCTGAGTAGGACCAGGACTCTGTACTTTCAATAGTTCTACAGAAAACTAAATGTTAATGGGTGCATACATTCTTCAACAAAACTGCCCAACTCTATCTTTTATACAAATGTTAGGATAAAGAAACCTTGTTTCGATCACATTAATAATTCTACAAGTGTCCAACTTTCACTTACAGCAAAGGAGTAAAACACCCACTCATGTTGGCAAAGTAGAAACTAATTGGCTTCATGCTTCACTAAGTCTATATTGGGTTACTGAGATGACAAGAATCGCACGTTGGGAAACATTCCCATTGATATTTTCCTTGTTTGTTGCAGACAGAAAGTAGCCATTCATACCTAGTTTAAGGTAAGGTCTCTGAACAGCTAACCCTCTCAGAGTCTGATGGACTGTTTTAGGATTTACAAGGCTACTTCCTGGTCAACTGCTCCAAGAAAAATCCTGCAGATCACATAGCAAACCCTCTTCTAACCTTGCTACCAGGAAAGGAGGCAGCTTAGCTAGAAGACCATTAGCAGGCATGTTCTCCTATAAACCAGTTAATTCTAACGTCCAACCAATCAACCTTACCTTGAATTTCAGGACATCGTTCTTGCCACTGAATCAGACTTTCTACTGTTATGTTTGTTTACTGTATTATGATTAGTCTTACCGTTATGAAGAACAGCATGAACCAAGCAATATATCAATAATCTTCTGATTGCATGGAAATCTCTATTATTTCAAAGGCTGAAAAAAGTGCATTTGTGATCATAGCTAGCTATCAGCTCTTTTAGTCCACAGTTTGTGACCCTTGGGAGGGGTGGTTTTAGATTTTGACTAATTTTAAGTTTTGTATTTGGTAATTGTAATGGGGACTGTTAGTTTAATTCTTTTTTAAGTATTTATTGTTGCTGTTTTATTGTAAGCCGCCCCGAGTCTTCGGAGATGGGGCGGCATATAAGTCCCATTAATAAATAAATAAATAAATAAATAAATAAATAAATACAGTTGTGCATTTGTATATACAACTTCATGAGGGCAAAAATAAGCAAACTGATTTTTTTAGGCCCTCTCCTGACATGTCCTGGAACTCCTGGATACAGAGACCTCCAAAACATAACAATTAATTCCCTGGAATTTAGCCAAAATGCAGCACTTTGCTGCCCTTTTCAAGCTCCACCACCATGGCAGTCGGGAGAGTTAGGAGAGTGGAAACCCTACCATCTGCATCTGCACAGAGTTAACCAGCAATAAATCTGTTTTGTTCAGGAACGCAAGCAAACATAAATATTCAGCTTATCTCAGCAGATGGCAGCACCTGGCTGATGCTGTATGGGGTTGGACCTAGTTAATCTGAACCAAGTATTATAGGGCTATCAAAGTCAAAAACATCCTTAAAGAAGGCAATGGTAAATAACATCTGAATTGCTGCCAAGAAAATTGTCTGTGTTTGTGCTTATGTAGTCACCAGAATTCAAGTTTGACTCAAGGGCATCTTTATGTATTCAGCTGAGATCTATGTAGGCTGGAGAGAGGGCATGTGGCATCAGAAATTACAGATAAAGCAGCCAACAGTCACTAGGGAGCCACTAATGTAAATGATAAGTAATATTTCAATCCACGCAGTGTGTGCAAACAATGGTCAGTGTAAAAAATTACACCTAGAAGAGCCCTGCTGAGTCAGATGAGGAAAAAAAGAGCACACTGAGTTGTGTGCTGGAAAATTTATTACAAACAGCCATGAACTTGCATTTAAATGGAACTGCTGATTATGAATACACTGCCATGGATTTCACAAAGCTGGTGATATATTAGCTCCACAAATATAACTAGATAATCCTATGGCAGAAATGTTTCAGAGCCTAATCCACATTAGAAAATCATTCAAGGTCCAGATGGAGAGCAGACAATGGTGAAATGGAAACTTCTTTCCCTTGTATCATTTCTGCAGGCATAACTCTGTTATATGTCCTAGGCCAATGATGGCTAACCTTTTTGTCATTGCGTGCGCATGCACGGATGCCTGCACCCATAATGCAATGCATGTGTGACACCCCCCCATGCTCTCCCTGTCCCCTGCCCATGCACATGGGACCCCCCGCACTCTCCCCCACCTCCCTGTGCATGTGCATGTCTCCCGCATGCACCCTACCCCCCACGCATGCGCGGCAGATACCTGATAATCAGCTGGCTGGCGAGAGGTGTGCGTGCATGTGCAGTGGAACTGAGTGGGGCAACGGCTCTGCGTGCCACTTCTGGCACGTGTGCCATAGGTTCGCCATCACTGTCCTAGGCTGAGATGACCAATTCAAAGAATACAAGAGGCATTTTCAGGTGCTTGGAGTACCTGGCATTTTCCAAATTGCAAATATATGACATTTGAACGTTCTTGGTATGGACAGATACAGTCACAAGGAAAAAGAAATACACGTTACTGGTCAGCTTTGCTTCGGCCTCCTCTCCAATGTTTTTTCTTCCAATCTAATTATAGATGTTTACAATACCTAGAGCAAGTTGTTTTGTGTATGACTCACTATAAAGTACTGAATAACAATAACAAATTAAATTTACCTATAGGTGTCTCTATCTATGTGCGTTATAGGGTAAATGCAGGCAAACGGTTTTGAGTTCTTTATGAAAAATGGAGGTGTTGATGGCTGGTATCAACTACTTTTCCAGGCTTCTAACGAAATATTAAACAATGATTTTTTAAATATTTCAGAAATTAAGTAATCTGTTTTATTACATGATTTAATAAGCTAAATGGCTTATTTTCATTCTGTTCTAGTGGATCCATGCAATATTAAAAGAGAGAGGTGGATATTCTCTTCTCTATTTTCCAATTACACAATATTAATTAACACATGCTCTCTTGTGTACAGATTGTATGTACCTTACTTACCGCATGTATTTCAATATATAAATCGGATGTGCTATTGAAACCGGGTACATTATTTGATTTTATCACTAGTCAAGCCCTTGGCTTGGTAGGGCATTAAATACAAAACTTGCTTTCTGTGCAGAATTACTTTTACCTCAGAAGACCAGGGACTTCTGCCAAATTGGGGACTTGATTTCAGTCTCCAAAGATACATTTATGTCGACATTCATAGGTGATGGTTTAGAGCCAAGGTTAATTGGAATTCATGCTGCATTACTCATTATACCTTATGGAATTCTCACAAATGTAAGCAAAACTTCTGATTAATGTTATTATAGAAAGCTTTTTTTTTTACTTTGTGCCCTAACCTTTCCCCAACTCTAAGGGTATGGTGACCATGCTTAAAAGGTCAATCCAATGCAAGAAACCACAGCATACTTAAAAGCTGCACAGTCAGACCAGAGGGCTGCTGGAAAGTGGATAGATCTGTGAGTGGCTCTAGGCTGAACATCTGAAAAATTTCTTTGCATATTATTTTCTGGTGTGTACTCTTGCAAAAAGTACCAAGACCTTTAATTCACTGCTATTGGGATTGAGATTGCTTAAACATTGCTTGCTGCTGAGTTAGGAAACAAACTTTTCTTTTTTTTTAGCCATGTTTTTTCAATAGGCCAGATGCAATGCTGACTAGGCAGCTGCTTATGCTGCAAATAACTGCTAGTCTACTGCTGAGTCTGGACTGCTGAAAACATGCAGTAGAGGACATTGGGACCACTCCAGATTGCATTCTGGCATCACACTGGGAACTGCTCACCTAGTGCAGAAGGACATTTTTACAATGGATCCTTCTTTTGTGTCACAACATAATTGCCAGAAACCGTTCACAGTTGATATCCCAAGACACACAAGGGAAAAGACCTAAATCATGTAAGGGATGTGGCAGAAATGGGTAAGATGCAACTTTAAAATGCAGGGAAATTTCCTTAAGGACACTGAAAGATGACCATTTCAACAGCTGCAGGCAAATAAGCCTGTCCTGTAATGCCTGAGCATCTATCGTGCTACAAACAATGCAGGGGAGCATCTATATCTAATAAGATGACTTTGATTGCCTGTTTGATCTACCCCCTTATACAAAATGCATGAATGCTGTTATTTTCCTTGAAAGGACAATATTGACAGCTCATCATAATGTTTCTATTCAGAGCACTTTTCTGAAAACACTTTCACAGCAAGGGTTCTTCGCTTGCTGGCTTGCTGCTGCCTCTCTAGGCCAGTGCCCATAATTAAAGTAGCCTTGTTTGTTTGCCTTATTAAATAAGCTGCCAATATATTGTATCTGTTAATGATGTCTCCACACTCTTGGCTTCCTAGTCCTTTTTAGCACCATGAAGCCATTAAAAATAAACCTCTTACATCAAACAGATTGAGCATTTATGAGCTTGATCAAGTTAGTCAAGTCACTAATTTCCAAGGCAAAATGCTAATCATATACCCCACGGGCAAATGTCTTAAAAACAAAGATACAGGGAGCATCATGTTTACAAATTGGTTAATTAATTTCAAGTACAATTGATTTGTCTATCTTTTAAAAAAACCAATCCTTTTCTTTGAAAAAAAGTTTCCATTCCACATCAAATACTAACGTAACTACTTTTTCTCCCTTTCCCCCTTTTGTCTGACTACTTTTTGAGCTGAATGCAAAAACTAGAATGCTCTCCTCTCTTTTTTAATGGAATGTTGCTAACAAAGGACCCTAGGAAGCATTTGTAGTTAACAAGAATTGAGTTACAGAATGATAATTGAGTGTTAATGAACATCCCCACCCTGTGGAAGCCTGAGGTAACAGCAAGCAAGCAAATGCAGTACATTTGTAATACCCTTTATGGAACTGCTGCGTATTATATTGAGGGAGAAAAATATAAAGTATTGTCTTCTGTTCAGCAGACTCCATTTTG
Organism: Naja naja; assembly: GCA_009733165.1. Classification (NCBI taxonomy): domain Eukaryota; kingdom Metazoa; phylum Chordata; class Lepidosauria; order Squamata; family Elapidae; genus Naja; species Naja naja. Next base: position 107,530,396 of record CM019149.1, read on the forward strand.
TTTTGTTCTGCAAGCTAGCATATATGAGCCAGCAGCCTCTTTTACATCATTCATTGCCTACTTTGTAAAACAATAGTGTAACTACCATTGATGCACAATGTAAAAGACCCTGGTCGGGAAAATAACTGGAAAATACCCTGAAAACAACTAAGATATGTTGAGAGACAAAGGAAATGAGGCCATTCTTAAAAGTTTATAAGAATCTGGTGCAGATGTATAGCTGAAACATTGTTGTATAAGCTCATTTGAAAGACAACCCTGTTACTAGTTGGTTCTTCCTTTGAGAGAAAGGTAGTGCAGTTTGATATGACAAAAATGGACATTAAATTTTAGGATGATCATTTTTTTAACCCCATGGGTGGATGGTTCCATGATCATCTAAGAAGAGGATTTATCATACATAGAAAAATAATTGAAGAGGCAAAGAAACTTCAGTAATAAGTATTTAATTGCATAAACCAGGGTTGTCACATGATGTATCACAACTTTTTTTCCTTTCGCTAAACTGGGGGTAGGTGTGGCCAGTGCATGACACATGCAGCCCGTGGGCCACACGTTTGGTACCCCTGGCCTAAACAAATAAACAGAATGACCACAGGCAGCAAAAAATCAATGGGTTTGACTTGTGTCTTCCTCCAGGCATTCCCATTGACCTTGCTCGTGGGAAGCTGACAGGGACAGTCAGAATTCACAATGCCACAATATCAATAATACTTAAGACTTATATACTGCTTCACAGTGCTTTACAGCCCTAAGTGGTTTACAGAGTCAGCATACTGCCCCCAACAATCTGGGTCTTCATTTTACCAATCTCAGAAGGATGGAAGGCTGAGCAGTCAACCTTGAACGGTCAGAATCGAACTGCCAAACTGCTTGTAGCTGGCAGTCAGTAGCCTGCAGTATTGCATTTTAACCACTGCACCACCACGGCTCATGGGGACAGTGCGACAGCCACCAATTTTGTAAATATAACTAGTCTGAATATATATGAAAATTTCAAGGAGTAGTGAGTCTCACATTTTTATGCTTTCTTTAGCAGATTTTAGGTACCTTAAGACAAAACTTGTTGCGGTACAAATAGTCCTTAACTATCAATTATAATGGAGACTGCAAGGTGTGATGATCATTAAGTGAGGCATCTATGTGATTGCCTCGCTTAATGATTCTCCACCCCTATTCTCCCTAAAGGGATCATTAAATGGAGCATGGGCTATCTCAGGGGTGGGGAGTTCTGGCACTAAGCTCACACGTGGCCTGCCTCTGAAGGCCTCTCCCACCCCTTGAGGCACCCCATGTTCTACTTCCCATCCATCAGGATACCTGCAGGCCTTGGGCCTCCTTTCCTGCCCCACTGGGTCCCTGCAGGCCTTAGGCCTGTTTCCTTTCTTGCTGGATCCTTCACTCTCCTCCATACACTTCACCACCTATTGGTCATTTACTTTTACTGTAGGTCTCCTTCTGGAAGCATCTACTGTGTGACCTTCTATACATTGGAGGTGCCATGTCTGAAGAGAGCAACAATCTGGGAGTGGCCACAATTCATTCTGAAATAATGCCTACTTCCTGCTTCCAGGACAGAGCTGCCTGGCCTGCAGGGAAGCCAAGGGGCAGAATGGCCTGCTTTCCTTTTCCAATCTTTGGAATTCCATCCAAAAAGCGTGTTCCATTTCAAAGTGCCCCCAATTTATTACAGCTACTCCCAATAGATGATGGAGGGGAGATAGGTGTGGTTGTCCAATGTAGCATCTTTGTGGTCGGTCATAAGGGTGGATAGGTTGCCAAGTGCCTGAATTTTGTTAACATAACAGTAGGGGCTCTGCTGTTGCCACAACTTCAAAATCAGGTCATAAGTAGCTTTTGAATGGTCTATCATGTCTTTGAATGGTGACTTTGAAAGTTGAGGACTACCTGTATATTATACCATTTGGGTTAACAGATAATCACTGTTAAGAGTTTTAGTAGTGTACAGATATTGACTATTGTTTCCTTCTTTTAGATAGCATGATAAAAATAATTGTAATCAGAAGAGTTATTTTAGATGCCATACTTTCACTTCCATCCTGTAATTTTTATTTTGTAGATGTAGAATTTACTTACTGTAAAAGAGTATTCTCTTACTCTGAAAAAAATGATGAGTTTTTAACTTACAAAATATTATTATAATATACAAAACTTGCATAGTTCAGAAAACCACATGATTCACAGGATAAACTGGAAATTTACATTATAAAAACAAATAGGAATTGGGTATTGATTGTGCTATTAAGATGGTGTTGAGTCTTAATGATGACATAAGTAGGTTTTCTGCCCAGATGATCTGTTTTTAATCTGGTCCTTTCGATCTTTAATGATGTGCCCATCATCTCTCTAACTAAGTTCATACATCTTTCTCCTTCTCAACCTCTTCTTCTCTTTCCTTCCACCTTTCCCTGCATTGAAACCTCCAGAGAACTAAGTGTTCACGTGTGTCCGAAGGCTTGGATGAGAAGGCTGCTCTTACCAAAACAAACCAATGCTCATGAGAGCTTCACATGGTTCAGCTTTCAAAATCAGCCTCTATGGGGGAAATTTTTATTCTTTTACTTTAATCTGTCACTATGTCTTATTTTATAGGTAGTAACATCAAGCAAACTAAGTTTTCCCCTGTGCTAGAATCTCCCAAGACTTCATAAGATGTCAGAACTTTAACGATTTCATTAAGAAGTTGTGTTCTCCTTTGGAACTTTAATCAAACAGGCCTTGAGGGTGGTTGGGATATTTTAAACAATTGGATGTCAGTATTCTGGAACTGAACACACTCAAAACTGTAGAAATGGTGGTAGACTTTAGAAGAAACCCTCCTATACTACCACCTCTTACAATACTAGACAACACAGTATCAACAGTAGAGACCTTCAAATTTCTAGGTTCTACTATATCACATGACCTAAAATGGACACCTAACATCAAAAATGTCATCAAAAAAGCACAACAAAGAATGTTCTTTCTGCACCAACTCAGAAAGCTCAAACTGCCCAAGGAACTGCTGATACAGTTCTACAGAGGAATGATTGAGTCTGTCATCTGCACCTCTATAACTGTCTGGTTTGGTTCTGCAACCCAGCAGGACAGACACAGACTTCAGAGGATAATTAGGACTGCAGAAAAAACAATTACTACCCACCTGCCTTCAATCGAGGACCTGTATACTGCATGAGTCAAAAAGAGGGCTGTGAAAATATTTACAGACCCCTCACATCCCAGACATAAACTGTTTCAACTCCTTCCCTCAAAAAGACACTATAGAGCACTGCACACAAGAACAACTAGACACAAGAACAGTTTTTTCCCAAAAGCCATCACTCTGCTAAATAAATAATTCCCTCAACACTGTTCAACTATTACAAAGTCTGCACTACTATAACTGTTAAATCTTCTCATCATTCTTTATCACCCATCCCCTCCCAGTTGTGACTGTATGACTATAACTTTGTTGCTTGTATACTTACAATTTATATTGACTGTTTCCTAGTATGATTGATTGCTTATTGTACCCTATGACTATCATTAAGTGTCGTACCATATGATTCTCGACTCCTGACGAATGTATCTTTTCTTTTATGTATACTGCAAGCATTACATCAAGACACATTCCTTATGTGTCCAATCACACTTGGCCAATAAAGTATTCTATTCTATTCTATTCTATTCTATTTCTTCAAAGAAAGGCACAGATTATTCAATAACCATTAAGTTTGAGGATTCTATTTCCTGTTCAGGATTTTTTTTTCTGCATAAAAGCATTGTTAAGGCAGCCAAACCTGCTTGATCAATGTAGCCATCTGCCTGATGTTGTCCTTTGTCCTCATCTACTCCCTTAATTAGCTTGGATTTTAATTTGTATGGTGCTGTTATAACTTGTTCTTATTACCATCCGTATATAAACAGTATGTTGACTAGATACAAAAGAGGACAGAACTCCTGCACTTTTAATAACTGTTTGTAAATTGGGGTCGTGCAATTTACACATGTTAAAAGTGCGTCTTCCATTTTTTCATCTAAAATATCAAACTCATCTACTGAATTGCTTCTAAAAGATGTTAACGTTCATAATCATGGAAGCAGGATATTTCCTATAAGCTTCTCGATGCTATTATGATTGTTATCTTACGAAGATTCATAAAAATGTTCACATCTATTTATTTTGTTTCAAAGCATAGTCAAACCTGGGAATTTTTAGGTTGGGAATTTTTTTGCCTGGAGCCTAAATGATCACATTCAATTATATATTCAAAAATACCCACAAAACAATCTTGAGATGCATCAGTTTGGCAGAAAAAAGAACTTTCATCTGCAAATTCTTTTAAGGACAATCTATGATACATTTCACTGAATTAAATGGAATTTATTTCTCAGCATATATGCAAATAACTCTTTTTAAAAACTAAGAAAACTGGAATTTTGCAAATCAGATGTGGTAGCCCTGAAGCAATACTTATTTGTAATTAAATTTATTACCATCATCTTGCCCAAAATGTAGTAGTACAAGAGATCTTATCAAATTCATTTTGATTGGAAGATATTCATTTATAAGTTTATTTAAAAAACTTTAAGGAGATTAATAACTTTCTATATAGCAATAGCACTTAGATTTATATACTGCTTCACCGTACTTTATAGCCCTATCTAAGTGATTTACAGAGTCATCATATTGCCCCCATCAATCTGGGTCCTCATTTTACTGACCTCGGAAGGATAGAAGGCTGAGTCAACCTTGAGCCGGTGAGACCTGAACTGCCCAACTACTGGCAGTTGTCAGTCAGCAGAATTAGCCTGCAATACTGCATTCTAACCACTGTGCCACCATGGCTCAATATAATTTGACAACCTGCCCATGTGTTGGGCTAACAACTCCTAAAATCACCTAGCAGCAGAAGTGGGCTGCACTTTCGTTGACAAGGGGTTGGTGAGTGTGCGCGTTCCAAATTTTTACCTTGGGACAGTTGGTTCATAAACTGTATATGAAAGATGTTGATTTTTTGCCATAGACAGACCATGTTCTGTTCATCCTATAGCTTGCTGCTATGGCCATACTCCATAAGGACATAAAGTCCACGTGGGGTGCCTTGTGGATTCTTTATGTTTCTAGCAGGCACTTGAGGCATTATGTTTCTGACAGTAACCAAGAATTGGCAGGTAATCAGTCAGTTAGCACTTAAGGTTTGGAAAGTGTAGAGTCCATAAATACCCTTGTAACTTGAGCTATTAACAATCTTCTAGCAAGAGAGAGGCAGAGACACAAGAGTTGTTGATAACAGTCCAAATTCTGGTACCAGATAATTTCATGAGCTAGTCCAAATGTCAAACTTAGTCTTGCAAAAAGCAAAACCAATAACAATACAGGTTTCAGGTGAGTCAAAAGATAAAGATACAATTATATTGGATGTAATTATATTGGATTATATCTGGACATGTCCCTCTGTCTTGCCGGAATTTAACTTGAGCTGTTTTGTCGTTAAATCCTAAGTGGTTTGGGTTACTGATAATTCTCCTGGACGCATAGTTCTTACTAGAATACAGGCAGATTACCAATCTTTGCCTACTGTAGATATAAGTATTTCTGGAACAATACGCTGTGGCAACTATCACTAGTGCCCTTATCATTTCACAGATGAATTACTGAAAAACACAGCAGTCTGACTCCTGGCAGGATGCAGGTTAGCAGAATTATGTGAGAAGCTGTATTAGTTACAATTAGGTTTCCAAGTACAGACTGCTAGTTATTACCTATAAAAGTATTTAAGGATCAAGTCTCCATTTCTTATGGGACTCACTTGTCTGTGGAGACAATCTTGATGTTCTGTTGTTCTATTCAGAAAATCATTCTTACAATTCCATCTCCCTGGATGGTTGGAGAACAGCAATATGGAGTCTGTCTTTCTCTGTGGCTGCTTCAATCTTTTGGAAGATGAATCTTATGCACTTATATTTCTGGAAATTGAGTGAAGACCAACAGATTTCAGAAGAAAGGTTGGCAGAAATGCTGATGCTATCATGTACTGATGTTTATAGTTTTACATTTAGTTTTTTGTTATGAACCCTTGGACACTGACACTGGAGAAGAATGTGTGGTAGATTAACAGCCTATAATTGGGAAGTTTTTTTTACTTATATTCCTTTGGTTTCACATTCTCCTGGCCTTTTAATTCTTTACCTTATAAATGTTCAACTTCTGACCCTGAAACTGGATGCTATAGATTTCATTTGCTGTCTAGACTATTAACTTTCACTCTGAATCATAACAGCCACCCCTTTGGTTGATCACAACCAGGGGTGGGATTCAACAGGTGTTACTACTGGTTCTTTACTTACGTTTTGCTGTGCCGTGCAAAGCAGCTGAGGTTGAAAGAACAGGAAATAAAGGTCAGCTAAGAGCCTGGGTGGGCAGGTGGGCCAAACAACAGCAGACACAGAACCGGTTCTGTGTCTGCTGCTCTTCAGAGCTATCAGTTCTACAGAGCCGGGCAGAACCAGTAGCATCCCACCCCTGACCACAACCAACAAATTTACAAAGCTGCTTTACAAATAACACATAAATTGTTTATTATTTACAACCCTCTATCTCAGGAGTCTTCAAACTTGACAGCTTTAAGACTTGTGGACTTCAACTCCCAGAATTCTTCTTCCAGATATGTTAGCTCAGGAATTCTGGGAGTTGAAGTCCACAAATCTTAAACTTGCCAAGTTTGAAGACCCTTGCTCTATCTGCTATTACTTTCTCTGCTACTTGTTTGCTCATTTATGAATAAGTCAATAAAGCCCAGAGGCTTAGAAGTGCTTTTTCTCTACCTACATTCAACCTCAGTTGCAGGTAGGACAATTAACTTGTTTTTATGACTGTATGGTTAACAGCAGGGGTGGGATTCAAATTTTTAACAACCGGTTCTGTGGGCATGGCTTAGGTGGTGGGTGTGGCTTGGTGGTCATGTTATTGGCTGGATATGGCCAACTCAATATCACTCACATCAAGGCACGCATCTCCTTGCCTGGCCTCTCATGACTATGGGGATGCTGCAACAGTCATAAGTGTGAAAAGTGGTCATAAGTCACTTTTTTCAGTACCACTGTAACTTTGAATGGTCACTCTACACAAGCAAAGTACCAGCAAAGGAGGGGAAAAATCCAGAGACATTCCTGAGACAGGTAGTCTAGTCCTGCCAAGAATGTAATAAGGGTTAACAGGAGAGGCAGTTTCTGTAAGCAACACCAGAATGTTTCCTTCCTGCCTTCCTTACAGGATTACGCCAGTAATTTCTTCTAACAACCGGTTCTCCGAACTGCTTAGAATGTTAACAACTGGTTCTAGCAAATAGGTGCCAACTGGTAGAATCCCACCCCTGGTTAACAGGGATATACAACATTCAAATTTGAAGCAAAAAAGGTGCTTTAGAGAAGGCATGTTACATACATCCTCCTTGCTATTCTCTCCTTGTCAATGTTTCCTTAAAGACCATGAGTTTTTTTCCTGAGTTTGCATATTGCTATGAGACCCTATACAGAGTAAAGAGAATGATCTTGACGGAAAGAGGGAAGATCCATTAGTAAAAAACTAGCAGATAAACATTGCAGAAGCCCAGATGAAGGCCCAAAAGCATTTCAGACATCCCAAATTCACTTGAAGTTAAAGGAAAGAGGAAGAGAAGCACATCAAGACTTGCAAGAGTCTGTTACTCAGCCAGTCTTGATAAAAATGGCTTTAGCCCTATGATTTAGACCTATTTTGGTCCTGTCAACCTTGTAGAGCTGACAGATCCCAGGAAAATAAGTGTTGAGCTAAGGAGGCACCAACAGTTCAATCAAATCAATTGTGAAGCAGCCAGTTACAGTACCTCTTGTTGGCATCTCCTTGCCTCAAACCTACATGTCCTAAGAATCCAAACCCACTACATAAGCCCAAGAAAAGAAACAATTTAATTAAGGAGGCTCTGACTGGCATAGTTTGTGTACCTCCTCTCGCTTCAAAACGCTGTTCCTGATTCAGATGCAAAGTACTCTATGTCCCCTATGGAAAATCAAGCTTTTATGATTTTAATGTTATGTTTAAATACCATCAGAATCTTGTAATATTGGCAGCCAATGAAACCATCACCTGTCTTGGGGATTCCTTTGTCATCAGGAAAAAAAACTTCATTTTTATAGAAAATAATTTTAAATATTACAGCCAAGAAACCAAATATTATATATTATTCTTATATTCCAATGTGGGAAATATTACCCCAATTATATTTTGAAGCTAATTTAATATGTAAATTTCATGACATACTTCTCTTCTAATACTTATTACTAGTGGGTTTCTGGTAATACAGTGAGCAAAAAGCCTAGTTCAAATATCTGGGAGGATACAACTGTGATTTATTTAATAAATCAGAGTTAACCAAGCCATCACATAACATCACAACCATAGGAAAATGTGGAGACTGAGGTCAAAGAGGCCACTAAGCCAAGCTCATGGGATTTAGAAACTTCTAGGTGTTATCATGTAGTCTAAGAGGAAGAAGTGTACTCAAATACTTTGGAGCTGGACACTATTCTTTAAGCAGTGCCATTTCCCCCCCTTGCCTACCCAAATGAATATCCAGAGCCAGCCTGTTCCTGCCCAAGAGAAATCGGGGGGGAGCCACATTAACACCCCCACAAACAATGAACCCATTTCATATAAACAGTCAGTGGAACAGGGCTATCAGATGCAAATATCCAGATAACCATTAGATTAAAAGATAGTAAAACGAAGTTTTCTGTACCCTAGATTTTTGCTAATAGATAATATTAGCAAAATAATAAGATAATAGCTTGAGAGTAAAGTGCCATGATCCAGATATTTAATGAAGAGGCGAGAAACTCAACTTCAATTCCTGTCACTAAGAAAAGATAGAGTAACTGAGAAGTTAAACGATTATCTCATGATATAATTCTTTTTTCCCCCCTAAATTAGTGAAAGCCAATTTGGTTTAGTGATTAAGGCATCAAGCTAAAAACTGGGAGACAGTGGGTTCTGGTCCTACCTTAGACACAAAGTCAGACTGGCTGGCTTGGGCCAGTCCCTCTCTGTCAGCCCTTAGAAGCTGCTAATGGCAAACCACTTCTGAAATCTTGCCAAGAAAACTTCAGGGACTTGTCTAGGCAGTCACCAGGAGTCAACATCGACTTGAAGGCACCAAAACATAAGATGCCTTTAAGGCTATTCAGCATTGTATTATTCTCACTGATATTACCTGAGGGTCATTCCACACAGTAGCCTTAAGTTTCTTGTCATTCAGCTAAAACCAACTGGAAATGAAGAAATTGGCTTAAGCATCTGCTTCCATATTTCAATCCACTCTTCAGCTTTGCCAACAATGTTGGCCAGGTATTCTATTTGGGCAGCAGTTAATATGACCTGACACATTGCTCTGCTTTTTTATTGCTCCTGACTAAGCTAGAAAAAAAATATCACCAATCATTTTCCATTTCGTGGGTCAGTCTTTGAGGAAATGTGGTTTTGATTAATAGGCCTTTTATAATCATTCCCATCTGATAACTCCCTTTCCTATTTGATTCTAACAGCCCAAAGGCAGTCTTGCAGCTTTGCTGGTTAAAGAGTAGGCAAAAATGCTTTGAAGTACTTTTAAAACAATATATGAATGTCAATTATGAAGACTCATTTTGCATTTAGGAATATAAGGCTGGCTACAAGCTGGAGAACCAAGTGTTACCACAATGATCACAACTGGTTGGGCTTGCATAATACAATCAGTCATACACCCATAGTTTATAAACTATGTTTATCCAATATATTAACAAATATTATGGATTTTGTGACTCTGAACAACTTACATATCTTCTATAAGGTTAATGGGGCCAACCAAAGAATGGATCTGTTTTGTTTATTTTCACCAAATTCCTTTAAAGAAAAAAAGTCTTCCCTGTATTCCCTAGCATCAGCTGTGGCCTATTTCTAAATTTCTATCCATTCCTATAAGGCAGGGGTGACAATCTCATGGACCGTGGACTGGATGCATCATGTGCTGGCCATGGCCACCCACCCCAGTTTAACCAAGGGGGGAAAGTTGTGATACATCACGTGACACAACTATAAGGGAAAATGAAAGCATGTCCTGTGCTGAGGAGAAACTGATGCTGTGACTCCTGGAAAATAATCAATTGATTGATTTCATTTTAAGCCCAGAGAAATTATTCTGAACTGCCAATGTCTCTGTTTGCTGAAGACCCTTAAAGAAAAGCTTATATTTTCCTAACATTCATTCAGCTAGCTGGCTTCTGTCCATTTATTAAGCTCCTCTCTAATATTTTATGCTCAAGTCCTGGAATGAAAAGATCATAAATATTTAAATACCTGCCTTTCCACGACCAAAATAATTCATAAGAGCAGTAATTTCAAAAAGACAAATTGTGAGCACTTGAAATAAAAGTTACACCTCAGGCAAGAGTTCCTGCGAGATAGATTTGTGCACCACATCTATAACAGCTTGAAAAGCTGCTCCACCAGCAATTTCTCTAAATATATAGCAGGATTTTCCTCTGATCACACTTATTCATTAGCTTGTAAGAACTGTACAATCCAAAGATTTAAACATTGTGAGCAAGAGAATTCAAATATTTTATAGGTATAAGATAGTCATATATTTTTACCTAACCAGGTTTGTTAAACTATGCCTTATCATATAAATCATAATTGGCTGGATTCCAATACATTAAACCAAATTGGTTGCTTTTACATGTAATAAAATGACGACTTTATTAACCAGGTTGTACACCCCAGGTCCTGCTGTGCTATCCCAAGAGGATGGGCAAGTCATTATGATATGAACTTAATAATGAACATGAAGACACCACCAAAATGAAAAAAGAGAAGAAAGCAAACTCATTGCCAGGATAAACCATGAAAATTACCCAGAAAAGGAAAAGAAGTCAAAAAAGACAAAAATCTCAGAAATAGATTTAACAAAGAGTTTCAGAAAGCTGTTAGAAGAGGCAGGAAGCAGTACTACAATAGCATCTATAAAGAAACTGAAGATGGAAACAGATGGAAAAACAAAGAAATTTTTCAAAAGATCTATGAACTCAGAAGGAGGTTCAAACCTCAAACTGGTATGCTAAGTCACCAATGGACAGACAGTAATTGATTCAATGGAAGAAATATCCTCAAGAGAAATATATATATGTATGCAGTGGTAGGATGCAAGTAATTCAAAGACCAGTTCTCCTAGTGACTGGTTGGGTGGGCATGGTTTGGGGGAGGTCATGTGACTGAGTGGGCATGGCCAACTCAACATCACTCACGGCAAGGTGGAGCAGCACCTTGTTGTGAGTGATGTCAAGTTGGCCATGCCCACTCAGTCACATGACTGATGCTGCAGAGACAAGGCAATTTCCTACATATCTTTCCCTAGCCCCCCAGCCACACCATTGGGCTGATAAAATAAAAACCCATCTAAGGATTGTGACTGCCTGCCAAGTCTGCCTGACGAATGCTGGCAAAAGGAGGCTAGGAGGAAAAAAAGAGAAGGGCTGATGGAAACACCCCGATTTCCGCTTCCATTGGACTGTCTGAGCTGCACTGTATTGGGATGGGGGGGGGAAGCAAAAGGCCTACTTAATTGCTTGCTGGGCCACTTGAGAGGCAGCTAGGCCAGGATTTGGGCCTTGCTGCTTGCAGGCTGCTCAGGGCAGCTCAGCTGGCTGCGCAGAGAGCGCCACATGGGATGCAACCAAAGGCAGGCAAACTGGCTGGCCCTTGGAGACTGTGTGGTCAAGGCAAGCCAGGGAGCCAGACAGAGAGCAGCAGCAGCTCTGCTGGGCGAGAGGATGAGATGAGGAGTGACTGGGTGGGGCAGGGCCAGCCAGTGGTGGGATTTGCCGGTTCTCCAAACTGCACAAAATCATAACTACCGATTTGCCCGAACCAGTCCAAAATGGCTGAATCCCACCACTGTATGTATGTATGTCAGGAAAGCATTTAATAAAAACATGGAAAACAGACCATCTCCAAGTTAGCAAATAGGTGGAACAAGGCTGCATATTCTCCCCTTATTTATTCAACCTATATAGGTTGTCCTCATTTAATGACCACAGTTGGGATTAGCACCTTCATCATTAAACAACATGGTCATTAAGCATGTGACCACTCCACCTAGCTACAGAAATTCTGGCAGTTTTAATTCTACAACAATTCTATCTCAGACCTTTGGAAAAGATGGTAAGTGGGCAAAAATGTCAAATCCAGTCTAAACATCTGGCTTATTTTGTGACCAGTCATAATAATAATATTTTTCCTTTGCTGTTTTCTTTCTACTCATACAGTCATGTCACCTTTTAGAATACTTCGACTGCAGAATGACACACAATTCTTTCTAAAACCTATATCTATTTCTTCCATTATTACCATTTACTGGAACGTAATATGCAACTGTCACTAATCCTATAGATTCCCACTTTCATATGTACCACACCAATTGATACTTCCTGATATAAATTTGAGTCATTTCATTCATAATTAAAATTCCAGCCTGCTGGAGAGAAAACTCATGAATGTCACGTGTTTCTCTTCTCAACTGTTTTTGCAGCAAGGTTCATCCCAATTCTTCATCGACACGGTTGAGGACATGATGCCAATATTCAATATCCAAAATAATTTATTTGCAAGGATTTGCAGAGCCTGGTCCATCACACAAAGGATAAGTTAGCAATGGCTCCCAAGGCCAAATAACTCCCATTGTCAAACACAGGCTATATCTACTGTACTTTACAGGAACAAAGAGACTCAAATTACAGATTTTTTTTTTTAAAAACTTTATTAGCAATTAAAAAAGAAAAACACTATATACATCAAATACAACTTAACGTTGTAGACAAAATTAATATATACAAATACAATATAAACATATAAAACATATAAAACATATGCTTCTAATCAACTAAGACGGTGTGCTTTTTTTTTGGTAATGATTTTACTACTATTCATTTCTTATTTGGTAAACATTCTTAATTTAACTACCCATTTGATACTATGTATCAAATACATATCTTTTAAATTCCTGGTTTTTTCTCTTTAATCCACTTATACCATTTATCCTAAGCTGTAATATATCTTGAGTCTTCCTTACTCCTAAGTTTTTGTGTGAGTAGGTCCATTTCAGCGCAGTTAAGTATTTTCTGAGTAATCAAATTATTTGTTGGCATTTGTTCGCCCTTCCAACATTGTGCCAATGCAATTCTTGCCACTGTGATTATATGGAGAATTAAATATTTAATTTCATTTGCATAGTCCCCTTTTAACATTCCCAACAAAAAGATTTCAGGTTTGAATTCTAACTGAATACTTGTAATTTCCTTTATCCACAATCTAATTTTTTTCCAATATTTTTTACTTTTTGGGCAGAGCCACCAAGTGTGGAAGAAGGTGCCCCTCATTTGCTTACATTTCCAACGCATCGGGCTCATGTTTGGATAAATGTTAGCTAACCTTGAGGGTGACAGATACTACCGGTAACACACTTTGTATTGATTTTCTTTATAGATCACCGATTTTGTTATTTTGTAATTTTGATTCCAAATTTTTTCCCAATCTTCCAAATTAATATTGTGCCCTACATTCCTTGCCCATGAGATCATTGGGCCTTTAACTATTTCTTCCGCCATTTCATATTCTAACAGGTAGTTACACATTTGAGATTAATTTTTCATCTGTTCCCTCCAATATTTTATCTAATTGATTTGGTTTTATCTCAATTCCAAACTCTTCCATGTCTTTTTTATATATTGCCTTGAGTTATAAATATGGCCACCACTCTAACTGCATCCCTAGCTCTCTGATTTCTTGATTCGTCATTAATCTTCCTTGGGGATTTAGTACATCATAATACATAATTTTTCTTCCAGTTTCTAGTGCGTTGGGGTGGATCAATGCCTCCATGACAGAAACCCATCCTGGGATCTTCATATAATGTTTGTGTTTAATTTATTTCCACACCTTTAATAGCGAACATCTAATTATATGCCTATTAAAGTGTGTGTAGTTTTTATTTCCCGGGTTCCACATGAAGGCATACCACCCTGCAGAGGTGAAAGTGGACATCCCGGTCTGACTCCCTTTTCTATTTCGAATGAATTGGTCATTTCTCCATTAATTATAACCTGGACTTCTTGGTTTGAATATATTGATTCTAACATTTTTTCAAATTTATCCCCGAATTTCATTTCTTTTACTTGTTGCCTCATAAATTCCCAATTTACTTTGTCAAAAGCTTTTTGAGCCTCATAGTATTCCAGGATTTCTAGTACTGTTCTTGTATTGTTTTTAAGTTGTCTTGTTGGAAGAAAACCATTTTGATCAGTATGTACATATCTACTTAGTATTTTTTTTAGTCTCTCAGCCATTAAATTCATAAATATTTTGTGCCCTCCTTCGGTATTAATATGATGTACGCTTCTCTCCACGACCTTGGTAGCTCTGCCCCTTTAAGTATTTCATTATAGATTTCTAAAAGAATTGGGTCAAGAATTGGGTAAAGTTTCTCGCCTAAGTTTTTATATAACTCTGCAGGTAAGCCATCTGTTCTGGGAGTTTTGTTGTTGTTTTTTGTTTACTAATTGCTTCTTTTACTTCCTCTATAGTAATCTCTTCATTTAATCTTTCCCTTTCTTCTTCTGATAGTGTTGGAATATTTTCTTCCTCTAAATACTGTATAATTCTCTCTTTACTCATATTTTCTCATTTATAGAGTTCACGAAAATATTCCAATACTATTTCTTTTTTCTTTTCTATATTGTTTTGTATCTTTCCTTCCTTATCTTGCAATTGCTGTATCCATCTCTTCTCCTTTTCCTTTCTTAACCTATATGCAAGCCATCTTTCCGGCTTATTTGCATTTTCAAAATAATTTTGCTTTACTGCTTTCAGTGCTCTAAAATTTCTTTCCTGTTCTAATATATTCAATTTATGTTTACCTAATTTCCATTTATTTATAATTTGCTCATTTTCTGGTGTTAATTGTGCTTGTCTTTCCCATTTTCTAATCTCATTCTGTAACACGTTCCTTTCTTTTTCTCTTTCTTTTTTCTTTCTAGCATTAAAAGCAATTGTTATTCCTCTTAGATAGGCTTTCGTTGTATCCCACAGATTCTGTAAAGAAGTGTGTTCTCTTGGCAGGGGAGCCGCCTCCGTAACTTCCATGGTTCCCGCCGCTGCTGCCGCTGTTGTTGGAGATGGCGCTGGTGAGAGAGGGACAGCTACAGCTCAACCTGGGCACGCTTGGAGTGCAGGAACGGGCTGCACATCAGGACTTTTGGAAACTTGCAGAGCCTGAGGCTGGAGCACCAAGGGTAGCAGTGGCAGAGACGCTCACTCGGCTCTTCTCACGCCACTTTGCATTAAAGGAAAATGCACCGTGCGATGCTCCCAGATACCTCAAAATGTTTTTTTCCCTGTTGTTGCAGGGACGGGGACGGGGGAAAAAGCAGGAGTGACTCAGATGCTGTTGCTGGAGATGACACTGGCGAGGGGCCAGCGCCAGCGGGAACCGTGGAAGCTACGGAGGCTCAAGAAGCGGCTGAAACACTGCTGGCAGACATCCATGGTGCCGCCCGCCCGCCCACCTGCTGACCCAGGTCTGCAGCAAAGGCACTTGGCGGGGTAGGGAGCCCTCCGCATTCCACCATGATCGGCCGTTACGAGTGGCTGGTGGCGAGGCATGGCTGCCCGCGGGGCATTCTAGACGAGGGTGCGCAGGGGAGGAGAAATTAATTCACCCCCAAAAAGACGTCCTAGCCGTTTTTTCAGGGCTAAAAAAAAATAAGACCCAGCCTTATTATACGAGAAACACGGTACAATTTTCAATTCCTTGCACCAAATCATCAATTCCAAACAACTTCGCTCTACTATGACTTTCTCTTCTTTCTTTCTCTTTAACATTATTCCCCTTGAATTCCAAATTGACTTATCTTCAACAGATGAGCCTATAAATAATGATCCTGGACACCCATCATGGCTTTGATCAATCAAAACTTTCATATAAAACCTTTTAGAGGCAGTGTAAATAATGATAGCAAACTGGATACCAATACACTTGGAATACTCCCCAATAACTGTAAAGTCAGGATCGGTTTTGGCACATTTTGATCAGGATGCCATAAGCCCAACTGATGCCCAGATTTACGGTACACTCTCACATTACTTTATTCAACGTAGTAATTCTAATCTAGAGATTATTTTGCAAGGCAATATACTGTTGTCTACATCCCATCAGCTAGGAGATACATGCAATTCACTGACACACTCCAGAGACATACCTTTACTGTTATGTGTTCTTTTGGGGCTTTTCCTTGACATTTTGATCATGCCATAAGCACAACAAAAGCCTAGGTTTATCCTCAGAACTCTCACGTTACCTCATGCAACCTGTATCATATTCCAATCATTCCCTCCTTTTTTTCTTCCTTCTCATCCTCTCTTTTATCATTCACAAACTTTCAGCTCTCAATCTTATTTCAAATTTCAGTTGAAATTTCTCATTTCTTCCTGTACTTATCTACATACACCTGAGCCTATATCGATTGCTATAAATCTGGAAAGATTCCTGGAAATAGTTAACATAGTGATGGAACACAATACTGTACTTTAACTTAGATTACTCATCAACTAATCTGACATTAAGGAGCAATCTGCTATTTAACAGAACAAGCTCATAATCCTGAAAATTATATAAAAATGAACATGTATAGCTCTTTAAAGACAGATGAAGACATACACATTTATGTTTTAACTGCATCAGAATACATACATATAAATACATATTTATTACTATGTATATATAGTACATAAATTTATTTAAATAATTTTAGATTAAAGTGGATTTGTTTGTTTTCTCTAAGCATAGGTACAAAGTCTGAGTCTGCATATTCAATTATTTCCCTCAAAAATCTTGAGGGCACTCTTCAAGATTCCTCTAAAAACTCAACAAATTAAAATATCAGGAGAATAGAAAGAAAAATATTATACACACACACACTTAAGAGTATATAGCATAATAATGTTAACTTTAATTAAATTTAAACAAAAATATTTTTCTTCTTATCTTGCCTAGATCTTTCTTCTGGCCTTGTTTTCAAAGGGTGGTTCCTGCCACTCAATCACCAGGTTGGACCTTATTCCAAAATACACATTTTTTTGTATTAAAAATATTAAAGTAACATTGTCAGAGGCTAAGATAATTTTACAAATATTACATAAACTTACAAAATAGGTCACTATGCTTATTTATTTTTAAAACATTTTTTTTATTGGAACACTATAAAGCAGGGCGGTCAAACTCCCTACCTGTGCACTGGGTATGCCTATGCCCAGTTTAGCAAAGGGGGAAAAGTCCAGATACATCACATGATGCCACTGTGATGATGTGAGTTTGACACCCCTGCTATAAAGTGACATAGGTCAAATGTTAGAATTTTCCTACACAACTGTGTTCCTTTTAAGGTATGTTTTATTCAAAACTAGCTGATAACCCAATCCTGTATTAGATAAGAAAATCCTGTAGTCGGGGCTCATGTTGTTGTACTGTCTCTAAAGCTCTAGATGCAGTAGCCCTATCTCTCTTAACCTTTAGTCAGGCCTCACACTGTTGTATTGTCTCTCCCGCAGCGTCACAATTCGTCTATTCCTCTCCTTGAGACTTTCTTATCTATGCTGGTGTTTCATTTTTGTAGCATTTGATTGCACTTGGCCAATCATCTGACATTTCCTTGGAGAGCTGAGGGGGAGCCCCATTGTGGAGTACTGTGAAGCTGTTACCTTGGCAAGTCCACTGTGCTGTACAGTAGAAGTCATTTTAAGGCGCACACACACCCGAGGGGTGTTAGGGGTGTCTTACCTCCACAATATTTTTTTCCAGAGGGTCAGTCATCTGTGTACCACATTTGGTTGAAATTGCTCAAGGCATTCCAGAGTTATGCTGGAACATACACACACACACACACTTTTACATATATAGATATGTTGAATAAAGCAATTCACAAATGTATTTATCATCACTGTGATTCTAGTAGCTGCTGGACTTTGGTAATCTTTCTTTTATTTATAATACTTTTTGCCTCTACATAAATATATTAGAGATTTCATGTTTTGGCCTGTTTATTCTTTTCCCCCTCTGCTTAATATGCATAAAGATACCTGCCAAAGTATTTATTTGATTAATACTGATTACTACTAATGGAGATAGGTGGTTAACAAAATGAAGTAAGAATGAATGAATGAATGAATGAATGAATGAATGAATTCCAGTCCTACCAATGAAAGTTTATGCCATAATAAAAATTTTCAGTACCATTAGATTCTCTTTTGGCTACAATACCCTGAACAAAGCTATCTTTTTGGAATAAGATTATTTCCTGTAATTGCATTCTAATAACAACCTTCATAGATTCATTTAAATAATAATTACAGGAAGCTGTAGGACATAATATTTTAAAACTATATCTTAAAAAGGAGAATCTTTAAATAATATTCTTGAAACAGAGAATTTGAAAACTCCAACCTGGGTAATTAGTATACACACCCAATTAATAGCTCTGAAATGCCTTTTCTTTTGCCAAGTTCAAAGTAGTTCTTCAAATAAATTCACAATTTATTTAAGCTTTATATAAGCACAATTTAACCATAATTAAATGTCCATCCTGTACCATTTCACTGTGATTAAACATGCCAAATAAGTGTTGAATTACCTTTATATTCAAAGCCATTTAAAGCTACTACAAAGATATCTTCATTAATGCAACTTGAAATTCCTTGTATTTGACACCCAGTATTGCAAAAAATTAAATAAAATCATATATTGTAATTGTTACATATATATTTCCGCCTTCCTCCAGAAATTCAAGATAACATATTTAGTATACTTTCCAATTTTATTCTCACAATAATCATATCAGGTGGATCAGATGCAGTATCCAGCAGGTTCTGACCAGTACTGGAGAACTGGTAGCAGAAATTTTGAGTAGTTCGGAGAACCGGCAAATACCACCTCTGACTGGCCCGCTCCCATCTATTCTCTGCCTCCCGAGTCCCAGCGGATCGGCTGGGTCTTCTTTGGTTGCCCTGCACATGAGAACAGAGCTGGAAAGCAGGTTAGTGGGGTAGGGAGGGAATGGGATTTTGCAGTAATCTTCCCCAGGAGTTTAGTTTGTTTAGTTTAATTTATTTGGACTTATAAGCCACCCCTTCTCCCGAAGGACTCAGGGCGGCGTACATAAAAGACAGAAGGTACAAAAGTTAAAAGAAATTTAAAATATATTAAATTATGCCAAATAAACAATCAGATTAAAACCCCCGATCCCCCATCAGTCCAGGCCAGATTGCAAAAAATAGCCATGTTTTGAGGTCGCGGCGAAAGGAGCGGAGATCAGGGGCCAAGCTCAACTCAAGGGGTAGTTGGTTCCAGAGGGTGGGCGCCCACACAGAGAAGGCCCTACCCCTACGGGCCGCCAGCCTACATTGTTTAGCTGATGGTATCCTCAGGAGGCCCTGTCTGTGGGAGCGCACAGGGCATTTGGAGTGGGGTAGGAATAGAGATTTTACAGTATCCTTCCCCTGCCACGCCCACCAAGCCACACCATGCCCACCAAGCCACACCCACAGAACTGGTAGTAAAATTTTGAATCCCACCACTAAGGTGCATAAACTAGGAGATAATAATAGGCCAAGTGATCCCTATGACTAAGGAGGGCTTTGAACATGAACTTTCCCAGATCTAATCCAAATCTTTCATCAATGCAGACACACTAAAGATTCTCAGATCTCGGCTGCAAAAACTTGGTTAATCACAAAATGGTACTAAAACTGTCAATATCTCCTAGCCACCCAGATTTCTGTTTTCCTTTGCACTTCGCTGTGTACCATCTCTTTAAAATAGTATTTACTTAACTACTTAAAGGTAAATTTTAGCATTCAAAATGGACCCAAGTTAAGTGAAATGCTTCATGTTTCTAATATAAATTAGTTAAAAGCTAAACAGAAATTGGTGTTGAGTCACGACAAATGCATAGAAGTCAGTCACATTAAATCATTATAGAATTTGATTTAGATGTAGTACAGTGAGTGAACCCATCTTCTAACCAGCTTTGGAGAACTGGCAGGAAATCAAGACACACTGAGGTATATTTTAATTCCTCCTTCTAGCTTTGTTTCTGATTATTCTTTTGTCTTTTCTTTCTTGGCAGGTGAATAAAGAAAACTTTTCAATTGGTTGCCATGTAAAGCTCTTACCCAGCAACTGAGAATTCACTGTGGAAAACAATTTGACTTTTTTAAAGTGCTGCCTAGGTTTCCTTTTTTCCCAGACAACTTAAGAAAGCATGAATACTGTTGTACCCTCCCGTAGGGGAAAATCAGAAATAGGGTCTTTTGAGTAAAATACCTGCCAACTGAAATGCCACAGCATCATTTCCATTCTTCTGGAGCTCTATAAATTAAAGATAGCTAACTTCTTTACATCTCATCTAGACTCCCTAAATTTTGCTGCAGAAGTAGCTTTAACTCTTACAGGATACAATGTATTTTTGTTTATCTTTTAATTTCTCCTTCAATCTCATGAATTCCTCAACAATATTTCTAAAATATTGAAATACAACATGACCTAAGCAATTCTTAACACATCTATTATCATGTGAGAGCACATTTTTCTTTTTAAACCAGAATGTTCCAGAAGCTCAATAAATAAATATTGTTTCAAACAATATTTAGCTGCATGAATGTCAGAAAAAATCTGGGGAAGAATAATTTTGATGTTTAAAAAACATCAAAACATCAAAATAATTTTGATGTTTTAAAAAATTTTCTAAGCTGCTCAACATTTTGTGCTAATCAAGTCCAAAGTGACAATGTTTTAAATTAAATGGTTCAATTTAAATTAAACCATTTCCTTCAACTTGATTTATTGATTAATGAGTTGATTCTCATTATTTTTACAAAGCTTTCTGCTCCTGAATAAGAGTTGGAATATAAAACAAATAAACAAACATGGGTTTACTATATGCATATTACTATACGCATATTGCAGGGATAACTTGCTTTATTTTCTTCTCATAAATCCCTCTTAAAACTGTCACTATGTCTACATGTACTAGGTAACTGTTTAGCTATTTACTGAATAAACTGCACTTCTTAAATTCACACCTTCAATTAAGTCTCAAACAGCATAATGCATGAAAGAGCATTAAAAACAATAATGAAAACCCTACCCATTTTTTTTACATGCCGATAATGCATACTAAGAAGAAATGGAGTTTCAATTACATTTGCATCCATCTTGACTTTTTTGAATCTTTTCTCTACTAAGTCCCCAAGCGTTATGATTAACTAGGTTGTATGAATTAGGCCACTACCACAGCTAAAGTCACAAGTCACAGTTTCTTGCAATCTTCTTCTTGACTGAATTATTATCCAAAATCTGAGGGCTATAAAACGGCACCAGGAATGTTTCACTGTTATATAAATAGTAGATTTTTCTCTAGAGCTTTGTTCTATTTTTGAACTTAAATGTGTTTTTCCTTTTTTCCCTCTGGTTCTTCGCTTACTCTTAAAAACCTAGAAAAGCAACATGCACTTATTAAGGGCATTAGGAACTTTATAGAACTTTGACTCTGAGATATTTACAGCTAAGTAATTGAATACTACAGAGCTCTGAATGGGGTCACATACATTGGCAACACATTCTATAGCTATATAGTGCTATTCTAGCTCTTTCCAGGTGTGCCACACTGAAATAATAAAAAGGCTATATTATGAGATCTAATTATGGCAGTTACTACAAGTGGAAGACAATTTATGAATATCTGTCTATTCATTTCAGCAGCTGTTTAGCATTAGTTTGTCCAAGCATTATTTTACTTTTGAATATTCATATAACTTGGATTTTGTCCATACGGATATTTGTCTAAAGACCACTGGATATGAATGTATCAGTACTCATAAGATTTTCTTACATTAATGCAGGTGAAATATGTTTTTACAGGTGAAACTCGAAAAATTAGAATATCGTGCAAAAGTTCATTTATTTCAGTAATGCAACTTAAAAGGTGAAACTAATATATCAGATGGACTCATTTTTGGAAAAACAGGAAGTAATGAAACGGGGCTAGTTTTCAGCCTGCAAAAGCCTTCCTCAAGCCTTTGGGAGGCCGAAAAAGGCCTCAAACCGGCCAAAAATCAGCTGTGAGGTGTGCACATGCGCAGTGAGGTAAGTTTGCCTGTAGGTCACATGCTGGCACAAATAGCTCTGCGTGCCACCTGTGGCAAATGTGCCATAGGTTCGCCATCACAGCACTAAGGAGTTATTGCCACCAAACCTAGGAATAGGTAGGCAAAACAGTACACAAAATGGATTTTAGCAGAGCCCCTGCTATTAGTTGCTCTTAAGATAGCTGAGTCTGTTCCTATGTATTTTAATTCAAAAGGAAATCCCATTCTATTCAATGGAGATTGATTTAGTCCCAGAACTCCAATTATTCTCATGACTCATTTTGTGTATTTTCATTTGTGCTTTTTTGTGTGTGCATAAGAGATTATTTCTGCATTCAAGAAGAATTCTAAAGCTATTTATGCCACAACTGACAATTTTAAACATATAAACTTGCAAGAGATGTATTACCAAATTTAGTGGGTATCTAACTTTGTCACTAAAACACAGTTGAAATAAACCCATTGGCTGTTAACATTTTGGGTATTAACCATTGATAATTCCAACTAAATCTGAGAATACCTCTTTGCCTCTTACATTATTATTTTTTTAATTCTTCCACTACAATTAATACTGCAAGTGAATATCTATGTTCTATCTATTTATTTATTTGTTAGATTTATAGCCTACCTTTCCTGCAAGGAGCTCAAGTCTGTATAAGTACAGCCTCCAATTTTCCTCCACAAGACCACCATAGGGAGGAATGTTGGTCTAGCTGAAATTTACTAGCTTGAAATTACCCACTAAGCTTTTATGGACGTGGGTAAATTTGATTCTGGATTTTCTAGAACAGGGACGGCTAACCTTTTCCACGTTGTGTGGAAAAGTGCACGCTCTCACATGCCTGCACCCATGATGCAATGTGCGCGTGACTCCCCCACCCCTGCACACACACCGCATGCCTCTGCGCATGCGCACGCAACCCCCTCGCACACTGCATGGCTCTGCTCATGAGCCTGCGTCTCCCACGCACGCATCTCCCCTATGCATGCACTGCAGATACCCAACAATTAGCTGGCTGGCGGGGGGCGGGTGCCCATGCGCAGTGGGGCTCTTCTGGGTGACCTCTCGCATGCCAGCAGAAGTGGCTCTGTGTGCCACTTCCGGCACACGTGCCGTAAGTTCACCATCATGGTTCTAGAAGATACAAGCCCTTAACTACTACAGTACCCTGGCTCTTTGTATTCTTGCATAATTTTAATGGATTGTGCCAGTGAGAAGTATAAAATAATAAAATATAACACAATATTTTTTTCCAGAAATTTGGCAATCAATGGTGGAATTCTATGACTTCACAACTATCATGCAAAAATGAGTAATGTAAGCAATTAGCCATCATTATTTTTTTCAGATCTATCCAAATGTGTGACTTCCCCTAAGATGTTAGGATTCACTCTTTCCATATGTGTGTAACATGTGCAGTGATTGTCTTAGGCCATAGTTTTGGGATGAAATCATCATCACATGATTTGAATTAAGTTTGTACAGATTGATCAAAACAAAGCAACCTCTATCAAAGACATGTGATGTATTTCTTTATTATTTGGTCTGGTATTATTTTATTTAGGATAATTGCCAAACATTTCATTAAAATAAAGAAAAATGTTGCACCTTCAAAATACATGAACATTTCAAATTAATCAGACATACATTTTCCTTTCACAGGATTCTATACAGCAAAGGCTTCTGAATACCAGATACCTGGTTCATAGTATCATGTGGTAAACATGTCAAAAAGCGAAAAAATATTGGACAAAAATACATACATGGCTTGAAAAATGATAAAACAACATATAGATTTGAAACCAGAGACATTTTTGCTGGGCATTCTACCACACAGGTATAACAAAGGGAATGTATATCTGATTTTACATGTATTGACTGCAACAAGAATAGTATTTGCACAACAATGGAAAAGTGAAGAGATCCCAACAGATGAAGATGTGATTAGAAAAATATTAGAATGTGCAGAAGTGGATAAGCTAACACTTACAATTAAGGAAAAGGAAGAAACTGAATATTTTTTGACTTGGGACTTATTTTATCAATGGTGAGCTGACAAAAACAGGAGCTGGAAACAGGGAAATATATGAAAGGCTCAGTGATATAAGGAAGATACATTAACTTGGTTAACCAAATGGTATGATTATTATGGTTATTAACATTAATATAATTGATATTAATGCAATGAATATTGTTGTAAATACTGTGATTATTATTTCCTAAAATGACTTGTTCCAAGACAACACACAGTTCAATTGAAATTGGATTTTTGTATGTTATAAAATAAAATAAAAACTTATAACAAAAAAAGAAAGAAAGAAAAAGGCTTCTGAATTTGGAGAAAAGCCCAGGCTATTTAAAATCTGACATCAAAGGCATTAAAGAATTATAGGCAAAATGGGCCCTTACTGGATGATTCCAAACCTGAATACGAAGATCAGAATTATTTACCACCACATAGAAAAACATGAGTAACATGTGCATCAGGCACAATCTGCAATTATCTCACGTGTTGTGACATCATCATTCAAAGGTTGAAAATTATTACACAAATTATGTAACTTGTGTTATGACACAATTCGTGCCAAACCAATCATCAGTCAAAATCATGTCAAATTCACACAAAATCTTTGGTTGGCTTTCGAAAGTATTCTCCTTATTAATCTGAGATTGCAGCTTTGTATTTTTTATTTATTTATGCCCAGATTATGCCACCTCCTCCTAGAATCCCGAACTGTTTACAAGAGAATACTGTAACTAAAACCATCATAAAATAACTTTAAAATATTGTAACAAATAATAAAAATGCACTTGACTATATCAAGAAGGTTCATAGTTGCACAATGCCATAATACAATGTTTATGGTTTCATATGGTGCATAAAGGCAATCAATTGTGGCAATGAACTTTATGTAAAATATAGCATACCATAGAAACCCAACTATAAAATTTTGCCCCAAGACAACCAAATGATGCTGTCAAGGTTCTTTCCCAATGCCTAGAGATTTGGAGTCTGGATAAGAAGAATGGGCTTCAGTTCAATCCCAATAAGAGGGCACCCAGAAGTAAGTTGCAATCATTGAGGGTCTTTGCCCAGTTCAACTTTTGAGCCAATAGCATCTGTTTCTGGATGAAGAGACCCTAGTCATGATAATACACTGATTACTGTGTAACAGTATTACTGTAAACAGGGAACCTTGGCTCTTTTACAACTTGTGGATTTTAGCTCCCAGAATTCCTGATCCAGCCAGAATGTTTCTAAATCAGGGGAGTAAAACTCACGGTGTCACGTGATGTATCAAGACTTTTTTCCTTCGCTAAACTGGGTGGGGGTGGGGCCAGCACATGACGCACTTGGCCCACGGGCTGCGACACCCCTATTCTACATGGAGCTGCATTTGAAGAACATTCAAAAGTTGCAACTGGTTCAGAACATAGTGGTGCAAGCAGTTCTGAGTCTTTCTCTACAAAATGCACTGGCTTCCAATGAGTTTCTAGACTGCAATTCAAGATGATGGTTAGTGTCTACATGGCACAGAGCAAAGGTTACTTATGGGGGACTTACTATCTCATATTGTTTGGCTTACTTCCCCCAGGAATGACAGTGTGGCTATGTTTCTGGTCTCTTCCTTTAAGCAAACCCAACTTCTGGGATTCAGGAGCTATGCTTTCACTACTGTAACATCTGCTTTGTAGACCAGCAGGCATCTTGAATTGTTGGTTTTTCAGTTATTACCACAGGATTTGAATTCAGTTATTAGGAAAGATTTGATAACTTGTTTATTGTTTATCAATTACAAAACAGAATGATCTGTTTGGATCGCTGGCATATGATATAGCGATTAATTGTTGTTGTAATTTCTTTTTGAATTGATTTGTTTTGCCGTTTTCTGGTTTTAAGTTAGCCACTCAGAAGCACAGTACTGTAATAAGATGGGTAGCCGTGTACATTGTTTAAATAAACAAACAAATATTGGGCCAATGGTCGGAAATCAGATATTGGAAAAGTGTGTAATCCTACACATCAATTATAGGAATAATTGACAATAATTTTTTATTTGCTTCCCTCCTATGGTTTGCTGGTTACATTGAAGTGGCTTCACATTTTTAGTTTTGATAGTGTTTCTCCCATTGTTTGTTATTTTAACATCAAAAGGAAAGAAATATCAACTAGCTTTTACCCTTCACAGGGATAATTAGTTGATTACTTTCCATTTATGCCCATTCCTTCAGCAGATCAGTTAAGGAATATCCATTTGTATTATTTTCTATATTAAATTATCACCCATCTCATCAGATGTATATCGCTTTTGTTTTCTTTTAGTATATTTTTAGGTCTACCTTCAGGTGTCATTATCTGGCAATTCCTTTGCATTGATTTCAATATTACTTTGCAGCAATATCAATATTAATGGCCTTTTCATTAACTTTACCTAATTGTATACCCTGCTGTATTGAATTGGATTGCAATTTACACATTCTATTGGCCTGAAGATATATGCTAATCCAGTATATCTGATCAGTATCAAATTTGGAAAGACTGAAAGAGCCATAGAAGTCAAAAGGCCAGATCCTTCCCTGAAAAGTTTATTATCAAAATAATGAGAAAATGAGACAAGAAGGAAGAAAGCAAACGGAAATGATAGCAAGTTAAGATAAACCAAGATAGGTACCTAAAACATGCTTGGAAATCCTGTCATATTAAAAACATGCCTTTTTAAAACAAATGGACCTTATATTAGTGTGATAATATTTGTTTCAGAAATATTCAATGCTAGAAAAAGCCCCAAAATTGTAGGATGCAGATTGATCATCATGTAACAATGGAACATATCATTGTAGAAATATTTTATTTGTACAAATAGAAGGCAGAAAAGCATAGTCCAAGCCTATTTCCTGATAGCAAATTTACTAAATTTGAATTATAACCCAAGTGAACCAATTTCAAGCAGATTTTACATGTTTTGGCCATTATGAGGACAATTAGAACCCAAAATTAACTTCTTCTCCCATCTTCTAATTATAAGTTACTGAGCCATATTAAAATGTGTTTTGATCTAAAATACATAGATTAATAGAAACTCAGCATTAGAATGTCCTCTATAGACAACTACAGCTTTACATTTTAATTAGTTAACTGGCAGCACCACAAGCATTTTTGTGGCGCTGCAAGTTAAACATGTATTTAAGCACGTTTAATAAGCTCACTTGGTTTGTATACATAGAAATTAATACAACTTACATTTTTGAAACATTTCTATACTACTGCTCACTAATTATAGATCTAGGATTTTGTACCATGCCTATCATCAGGACCCCTCTACCTGATAATTTTTATGTATGAGGAATATAACGTTTCAGTGTTATTTTCTGTAAGCTTTATTTACATTAATTCTTAGATTGTGGATAAATGGCAATTCATTAAAAAAAGGCCTGATATTGCTTTTGTATACATCCTGCAGATCAGTGCAGAAGGAAAAACTTGCATACACATACAAAAAAGTCGGATGTTTACCCACCCCAAAAACCTTGTTAAGCTTACCCTTTGCTCATTAGCATCTAAAAATCTTACTAAGAACTTAACTGTACTGTATGCAGTGGCTGATCTCACCTCCACAGGACAAGAGATCTTTTAAAAAAAACCAGATTGCCAGGATGAGGGAGGGAGTGAAAGCAACCCACAGTGTAAAAGCATGCTTTCCACGCACCGAGCGGGATTGCTTACACGGGAGGGCAAATCTTACTCTTATGTTTCTTCTCGGGGCAAAACCTAAAAGCCCATGAAACTTAAGAACCACCTTTGTATGCGATCGCCTAAAAGCATCCAATGCCAGAAAACCCTCCTGGAAGGGTAGTAGTATCGTGCACCATTCACCTTGATGAGGAACGGCGGGCGGATTTTTCACAAGGCCACACCGAGATTCCCCAAATCTTATCGCGGATCCTCACCCTCACGCCCCCGCTATGCCAACCCCGGTCACGCACCGGCTGCCAAAGGCGATCTCAGGCTCTCCTCCCACTTTCTCCTCTTTCCCCTCCCCTCGGCTCTGCGCCGTACCTCGCGTCCCACCCATCCTGCCCTTCTCCTCTCCGCTTGGATACCTTCGGTGTGGCAGCTGGAAGAGAGGATGGTGTTCGGCGGTCGGAAGAGGTAAGGCAGGTAGCGAGAAAAGCATTTCATCTTCCAGCGGCAAAGACGCATTTATGCAAAAGTGAGGGGTAAACAATCCTCTCGCTCCATGGGGCTGGGCAGGCAAGGCTACATGATGGATGCATTACGGAATCCCGCCAATTGCTGAGCGAGCTAAGTCACCACCTCTGTTGCCGGACCCCATTTTGCCATCAGCCCCAGCGAGGACCGCCTCGCATTTCTGCAGGCGTCCAGCGCCAACTCCGAAGCCCCCTAGCAAGCAGGGCGAGGCTCCTCATTGGCTAAAGCGCCTCCGAGCAGGATTTGCTGACTAAGTCCCTCCCGCTGGTAAATACACAAGAAGCAACGAGGGGACTTGCGTGCGATAATCCTGGAAAGCTCGCTCTCGGTGGGGAAGGTCGGCACATTGCGCGGGCGTGTAAGATCCTTGAAAATTGCCACGGCAAGTTTCAGGGCGCTGATTTTGGAGCGACGCGCTGGCCGACTTCTTAAGGACTGTCAACATCAAGGTTAGCATTGCATGTAAAGGGCAGACTTCCCGCAATGTCAGCTGGACTGGGCGCAACCTCAACCCAGAAACCGAAAAGAAGAAAACTCTACAATTCAGGAAGGTCGAGCGTTAAAAGACAATCAAGGACGATTTGTATTCTTATTTACAGGATGCCTTTACTCTGAGTTGTTTTTTCGTGGTGGAGAAATTTAATAGAAGCGAAAGAGAAATGCCTTTGGGACTAAAACACGCCAATATGCATCCGTGCAAGGCTACTTAGAAGAAAGGGGAAAAAAGGCTGAGGGCAGTTAGTTCAATTGAGCGTGTTCCCTAGAACATGTGCATTGGGGGGCATTTATTTAGCACAATCTTTTCAATGTTGCCTTGGTTTTTTTCCCCTTTTGGCAGCAAACCGCAACTTATGTTGGAAGCATCTTTTCTGTGGAATGTCTTTATTTCTTTCATCTTCATTCCCAGCTCATTAGTGAAACAGAGTTAAATCATCTTTAATTGTACCAATGAATGTTTTTTTTAATCCGGTTAGCATCCAAGGATCGTTGTAAACTGAAGAAGCTTCTTGGATGAGAAGCTAAATGTCTTCAAAGAAAAAAAACAGAAAGTCCGGTTGCCTCTTGAAAAAGCACTTGCGGACAACCATGACCTGGATGACTGAAAATCTCCATAGACATCTCCATAGACATTGCTACCCATTTCATGAGCTGATCCAGTAATGGCTGGGATTGAAGAGCCACTTCACCCTGATCAGCTGCTCCATCTCTAAAAAGAACCTGGTAATGGTGGCTCTGTGGCAATGGACTGCCAGAATTAACAGCAAAGTTAGAGATTTGGAATAGATATTAGCAATGGCAGCAGTAAATTTCAGGCTGTATGTTTTCTTGATGGATTGATATGGATGGATTGATAGCACTTCTCAGTAGGGAGGAAAGCTCCTGAGAAATAAATTACTAAATAGTATCCAGGAAAATACCATAGAATTATAGGATAATAAAGCAATCATCTATCCATGTTTGTTTATTTTATTCAATTTCTATGGCTGCCTATCTCACTAAGATAATTCTGGGTTGCTGTGATGACTCAGGACATGGCACAAAGGCAACACAGTCAAATAAACAGGAAGAGTCCCTGGAAGAGTCCCTCCAACTTTGCCCCCAATGTCCAGGTTACCTTCGGCTAGAGAAAAACTCTCCCAGGAACAGCCTTTTAACTATAGAAACTTCAGTCCAAAACAAGGTACATACGGACTGTAACTAAAAATCCAAACAAACAAAGCTGCAGTAATTAACTTGAGAGGGCAGGAAAGACTTTCAGACTTGAAAGCTCAGCAACACTCACACAGTTGTGAAGATGCCAGGAACACAGATAAGCCACGATGGTACCAGATAAATTCATTTGCTGTCAACAACTTGCTGTGCACAGCTTCCCTTTTTAAACACTGTTCCCAGCTGCAGCTAATGAAGGGAATCAGGGTCCTTTCCTCCCCCATAAGCCACGCAACTCACGTTGCTCCATTTTCTGTTCTTCCCTGCGTGCCCTAGGATGAAGAAGGGGTGGGCTTGGGTCTTCCTCCGAATTCCCTCTTCCTTGCTCTACTTCTCCCCCGCTCTGCCCATACGGACTGTGACCTACTCCAGTTTCTCCCACAGCCAACGGAGCCACACTCCCACTCCCTGTCCGCTGTTCGTCCTCCCCCTCTGAATCAGATTCCAACAGGGGCATGACAGTGGCTAACAGCCCTTTAAAAAACTCAACAGCAAAGTCAAATGCATAACTGGCATCCAAAGCAAAAACAACCCACAATCAAATAGCAATTCAAATAACCATATCATAAACTTTGACAGTCTGTCCCCCTTCTCCAAGGCATACATGAAAGTCCAACAGAATTGGGACCATCTTGTCTGTAGGCAAATGACCAAAGATTAGGTGCCACAACAAAAAAAGCCCACACTTCTGGATTCTACTCCTTGATTGATGGGAGTCTTAATGTGCCTCTTAACGCAGATGGATAGAAATAATGAAGGAGAGGCAATTCTACAAATAACAGCCCCATGCCATGAAAAGATTCATAAGTGACCACCAGAGTTTTGAATTGCGCCCAGAAGCCATCTGGTAACTACTGTAATTCAGTTATTTACATTTTGTTAAGATTGTAGCCTTCCCACAGACTCCTGTTTACATCTGTATAGAAGCAAGTCCCATTCTTATAAGTGGAATCGTTATCTAAAATCCTCACAGCATGCTAAACTTTGTGTCATGAATAATAATTCCATTAAAGTGAAAAAAAAGAATGTATGTCATCTATCTATAGCTTCTTGGATAAAGTTTCTAGGATGAGAAGGGAAATGTCTTCAAAGAAAAATCAGAAAGTTCAGTTGTCTCTTGAAAAAAGTACCTTTGGGACAACCAGGACCTGGATGACTGAGAATCTCCATAGACATCTGTCGGTCTGTCGGTCTGTCTGTCTATCATCTATCTATTAAAAATTATTCACAATTGTCCTGACAATAACTTTGCAATATCAGTTTAATTTTTGTTTAGAATTGTTAGCTTTGAAATTTTGCAAAGTATTTGATCAACCAGTTCATATTAAAAATAAACCTAGGAAATTATTATTTATTATATTGTTTAGCAGTTACTGGGTTTTTAAAGGTGACCTGTACTGATACAGCTGCTAATAAACACTTTGAACATTTGTGCATGCAGCATTACTAGCAAAGGGACTTTTTTTGTATCTCAAACCAGAGTTATTGGGTTTGAGAAGATTTTGCTGACTTATATATCAGATAGCAGAGACTAAGCCAATAGCATTTCCCAGGACAGCAATGAAGAGCCATTCTCCCTGTGTAATGAAATATGGAGTAGCCTTAGATTGTATTTTTGGTCCACAAAATAATGAATTTATTGATTTAAATTAGCTCTCTTAAGCATTATCTAAATATTCTCAATCCCTTTGGAACTATGTATAATAGATAATTCCCATCTTTCCCCTGCAGTAAAATTTGAAACTACAGCCTGAGAAACCAACATAATTTCACATTTAGTCTCTTGTCTGTAAATTGTTTAGGTTGAAATTTTAATTTCTGCTTTCTAATTGCTTTCAGAGTTTGCAGTGAAGAGGGAAAAAAGCAACCAAAAATATGTAGGCCTTACTTTAGTACCTACATTGCTCAGGGAGAAAAAACAGGAAGAATCTAATTCACAGGCAATTACTTTTCCCATATGTTGAGCACCTTTATTAATGAACTAAATTAAACAAGCATCAAGCTTTGGTTTGATATGTTCTCTTTATCTTCATTATACTGTATATACCCTAGGCATTGGACTGGGCACTGGAATGGAATGCAAGATGAACCAATCTGGTTGGCCTTGGTTATTTGTTTTTCTTTTCAGGGGAGGAGATGGGATGCACTTTTTATTTTTAATTCCATTCTTTGTCTTTCCATCCAATTGTAAGCCATCCAGCATCCTTTGTGAGAGTTGGACAGCTATATAAATCAAACTAACAAATAATAAGAATACTAAATAGGGAAAATGTGCAAAAATTCAGAAGATCCAAAAGGGGTAAATATTTTGCACAGACCTGTCCCCAACTTTATTCCTATCAGGCAGGCAGGCATTAAACTGACATCTAATCCAATAACAAAGTGAAACTGAATTCCAACAATACTAAAGCACAAGAAAGGTATCTTATATGGGTCCAGGAATTGGATAGGCCTCCACCTCTAAAGCAACAAGGACACAATTTGGGAGGACTGCTGCCTCTTTAAGGTCTACATGGCATTGTGGCCCAAAGGATGTTCAATCAATTTTTATCTAGAGCTACAGTTGCATTTCTTCCTAGATAGGTATGTGCTGACTGTACTCTCTCGTTTGGACAATGGCAACACATCCAATGTCAACTTCCCCTTAAAGATAATTTGAAAATTGCAACTAATAATGTATGCAGCAACACTTACAGAGAACATTCTTTATGGAGACCACATAGTTTCAGTCCTAGCACAATTGAATTGTGTTATTGATTAGCCTTCAATGTTTTTTTGTTTTTTTTAATATGCCTTCAATGTTTTGTATAAGGTGTTTAAGGCTCTTAATGGTGAATCATTCTGATACATAACAAAGTGCCTCACCAGTATGTACCTACCCAACCATTAACATTTTCAAATCAATGAGCTGGGCAACTTGCATTATGCTGGAATAGGAGAGAAGGCTTTGATGTGCCATCCTATTTTTTGGAATGCCCTTTCTCCTTGTGGCCAGGCTAATTGTCAACATTAATTATCTTTTGATGTGTAGTATTTACTCTCTCATTTAGATCCTAGCCCCATGGCCTTTCCAACTTCATCTCTTAAATGTCTCTTCATTAATACCTGTTCTGACCTAGGCTTCTCCCATCAGCACGAAGCTAAGTCCTCGTCCCGATAAACCCCTTTTATTTGATTTACAATTAATTTCCAACAAAGTCCCAGCCAACAGTCTTTCACAATAGTTCCCAATTACAAACTTTTATCAGGCTTGAAGAGGGGCCAGGCCTATATCTTTCAGATGCCTCAATACTTGGCAAGCATGCCAGAATGAACTAATTGTTTCCAGCAAAGCCCCACTCCCCTTTCGCTCCTCTTTTAAACTCTAGGGGAGGGGCCATTCACCATCCACCTGTGGCTTTACTCCCAAGTTGGCCTTTGTTCCTCAGCTGTTCCCTTCATCTGGCGACTCTGTGCATGAGCACACTGGGAACAGGCTCTAGCCAGTGGTGGGATTCAAAAAAAAAATACTACCAGTTCTGTGGGTGTGGCTTGATGGGTGTGGCATGGCTTGGTGGGCATGGCAGGGGAAGGTTACTGCAAAATCCCATTCCCTCCCCATCCCACTAACCTGCTTTCCAGCTCCATTCTCCTGTGCAGGGCAACAAAAGAAGGCCCACTGATCAGCTGGTACTCGGGAGGCAGAGAATAGATGGGGCGGGGCCAGTCAGAGGTGGTACTTGCCCTCCAAACTACTTAAAATTGCCTCTACCGGTTCTCCAGAACTGGTCAGAACTTGCTGAATACTACCTCTGTTTTTAGCTGTACTTCTGCCTCACTGATGTCTGACTCGAAGGCAGCTGATAACTGTCAGAGAGCCCTGGCCCCGTCTCTGCCTCTGATGCAGAGCCCTCATCAGAGCCTTCCCCAGACTCCAGGACTGGCCCATGTCCCTCCCCAACCTTTTCACTGTCTAAATCTGCTGCCAGCTCTGCTGGCCGCTGTTGGGCCACAACAGTATCACAGGAATTCATATGGGCTTTTAATTAATTTATCATTTATCATTTATCATTTTTATTTATTTATTTATTTATTTATTTATTTATTTATTTATTTATTTATTTATTTATTTATTTTGACTTGTATGCCACCCCCTCTCCGAAAGGACTCGGGGCAGCTCACAGCTAAAAACACAACAATAAATAATTACCTAAAACCAAATTAAACAGTGACAAGTCAAATATAAAAGTTAAAACACCCAAGGTTAAAACAACCATCAACACCCCCCCCCAGGAGGTCAGCACAGCCTGGACTGCGCAAACAGCCAGGTCTTTAAATCGTGTCAGAAGGTGTGGGGATCGAGGGCCAACCGGAGCTCCAGCGGAAGCTGATTCCACAAAATGGGAGCCGCCACAGAATAGGCCCTCCCCCGGGTCACCACCAAACGACATTGAGTCGCCGATGGCACCTCGAGGAGCCCCCGTCTGTGCGCCCGCACAGGGCGGTTGGTATTTGATGCTGGCAGGAGTCATTCTTGTAAATACCTCGGACCCATGCCATGTAGGACTTTGAATGTTAACACATTTAATGTATCGGATTTCCAGCACTCAGAAGAATGTCATAAAACTAAAAATATAAACAGCACATGGATTGCCTATATTTATTTATACTGTATCACGTGTTCATAAAAAACACTTTCAATTCAGTTTTATAGGTTGGAGAAATCACTAGAGAATAACATTGCTAGGATTAATTTAATGCTCCCACAGGCAGGGCCTCCTTGGGGTGCCGTCCAAACAGTGTCGGCTGGCGGTGCCTAGGGGTAGGGCTTTCTCTGTGGGGGCACCCACCCTGTGGAACCAGCTCCCCTTGGGTCTTTGTTTGGCCCCTGATCTCCGCTCCTTCCGCCGTGACCTGAAGACCTGGCTGTTTCAGCAGGCCGGCCTGGACTGAAATGAGGGGAGGGGCTTTTAAAGAAATTTTAATTTAATTTTATGAATTCGATTATTGGGCTTGTGATTCAACTATTTAATTATTTTTTAATTAACTTATTGTATTGTGATTTTATATTGTGAATTGCCCTGAGTCCTCAGGGAGAGAGGGTGGCATACCAGTCTAATAAAACTAACCTAAAACTAAACTAAACTAATTTATATTTACATAAACAAATTGCTTTTTTTAAATATGCAAATGAAATAATGTAACCATATAAACAATAAATAGTGTATGAGGATGTTGTGTTTGGGGGATGGGGTTGTGTTAGTTCCTGGTAACTCCCTGGACAACTCCTTGCTATATGTTGGCAACATTTTCAAAAGGGTTTACATTGTCTTCTTTCTAGAGGTAAGTCCCACAGCTAGCTTCATGCAGATACAACCTTAGATAAGGCACAACTAGTTCTCATGGTGTCCAGGTTTCTGGTCTGGTGCTTTAACCACTATACTCACCTGCTTTTTTTTCAGTTACCAGTTATAACTTAAGGCCATCTTAAAAGAAACTAGCACCTGGAGAACAAAACATTTTTATATTGAGTACTTACATTCAGAGGGGAACATTTCTCCTACCCCGATAATACTCTGAGATCTACAAGCTATCATCATTATTTATAACTGTTAATCAACCAACTAAAATTTCAGCGTTGCTTCTTGAGTACTAATGATCTTTCACTCACCTGGAAATAAATGGTTTTAAATCAAATATGGAGGTGCATTATTATATACAACAGTCATTTTCTAAAGCTTTTCTAATTGACTACTAGTACTTCCCCTCTCTCCATTGCTCAGAATGTTTATTTTTTCTTTATAGCTTATATGCCACCAAGATCTTGAAGCATAGAAAAGCAAGTGATTGTGTTGATGACAATGGAACTTATCCTAAAGTTAGTATCATGCCCTGAAAATTGGCATGATTATCCTAAATAGTACAAAGGGTGTATCCCAGACATCTAGCCTGTGATTCCCAGTTCTAATTTCTCAAAGCTTTTGTGGTCTCCATCATGGTTCTCAAGGTTCTTCAGGTTCTAAATATAATTAATATTAGTATCACTATTAATACCAACTGTGATGACCCGGGGCATGGCACAAAGGAACACAGTCAGATAATCAGTAAGAGTCCCTTTATTATCTCCAACTTTGCCCCCAATGTCCAGGTTACCTTCTGGCTGGAGAAAAACTCTACAGGAACAGCCTTTGACTGTAGAAAATTAAGTCCAAAACATGATCAACACAAACTGTAACTTAAAGTCCAATCAAGCCAAACTGAAGTAATTAGTTTGGCAGGGCAAGAGCAAGAATTTCAGACTTGAAGGCATGGCAAAACTCACACAATTAGGAAGATGCCAGAACAGAGATAAGCAACGACAGCACAAGTTAAAATCACGTTTGCTCCCAGCAGCCTGCCGCACACAGCCTGCCTTTCTTATAAACTGTTTTCCCAGCTGTGGCTAATGAAGGGAATCGGCCATTTCCTTCCCAGTAAGTCACACAACCCACGTTGCTCTCTCCTCCGTTCCTCCCTGCGTGCCCTAGGATGAAGGGGGGATGGGCCCGGGGCTTCCTCTGAACTCCCTTGTTCTATCTCTCCCCTGCTCTGCTCAGCCAGACTTTGCCCTTCCCCAGCCTCCTCCACAGCCAAAGGAACCACACTCCCATTCCCTGTCAACTGTTCAGTTTCTTCCTTGGATTCAGACTCTGATCGGCACGACACCAATCTAGGAAGCTGGTGAAAATCACAGCACTATTACATGCAACACCCTCAAAATTTCAGAATAATATAATTATAAAATTATGATAAAGTTTTCAGATATGATCAACATCTTAAAGATGATAGAAGTAAAGCTCTAACATTCTAAGACTTCTTCAACAGAGTCTGTACCAGGCCCTTAGTGAGCATGATGGCTCATTTCTTTCTTTTCCTTGTTTCCCTCTGGATTTGTTTTCTTTGCCATCATTGTCTTTTTGTCTTGTGCAATTTGTCTTGTGCTTTTTGTCCTGTTCTCTGTTTTTAAATGTTTTTAACAACTGTAAACCTCTCAAGATTTGCTGTGTAAATGCCATGTTGGAAGGGCATTCAGAGACAGGGACAGCTGCACACTAGACAACTGGCACGTAAAAGATGTCTCAGTCCACAGAAGCGGGGATGAGGGTGGCAAACATTTCAGTAGGGACCCTCACTAGTTTTCCAGAGAGTAAAAGGAAAAGAGGTGAGAAATAGTTGTAGTCTTGCAAGATTCTGTCAGTGTAACATTATAATAAAGATGGTGTTTTGGTGATATATCTTGGACTATGTCCTAGGACTAATATGCTGGGAGTCAGGTGGCATAAAATGTAATACTGTAAATTATTATTGTTACAAAGCAGGATTCCCTGAAAATAGCCTTAACTTTGCTCCCTATCTTTATCCCCTCTGCATTGAAGCCTGTATTCTGTTTTACTCAGAAAACAGCAATATTAATAGCAAAATGCAAGATATAGGAGGAAGAATTAAAAACTACTTATTTTTTGATGGATTAATTAATTGAACCAAAATGCTATAGTGAAAAATTAGCTATTCTGATTGAACAAACAGTTCAATGTGAGGAGTTTAGGCTGTTAGAGATCCCAATGATTTCTCATATTATTTAAAATGTTTTACCACATTACAGCATCTGATATTTTTTTAATGAAACATATATTTCATTGGTTGTTAAAAAAAGGTAAAAAGTTGGATAATTTTATGCTCAGGGCAAATTCCCATATCTTATCAGCAGAAAGGATATTGTTAAAAGATCATGGTAACCCAATTTCATTTATTTCACAGGTGTTATTAAATCAGCTCAACAAAATAAAATCAAGAATTGTACAGCTTGACATTTGAACACTTTTTAAAACGACTTTGCTTTTCACATATCAAGGTCTTCCCCTTTCTCATATCAAAATTCAATAAAATGTTTGCAGCACAACACTTAACGAGGTCTTCATGAAGTACCAGAACTCTTTCCTTTTCAAAAACAGAGCAGGGGAGGCATTCTGCCTTAATGATTAATGTACTGAATCATGATTCTGGATAAAAGCTGTGAGAACAGAAAGGTTTGCAGTATTCACATTTTAGACCTTTAAAAAGCCCTTTAAAAAATCAACACATGGGTGCTGTTTGCAGGTTACACCATCAGCCCTTGAAAAGCAAACCATGATTGCATAAACAATTTGCTGAAGAAAATACTGTTTTGCTGATTCCAAGAACAGATGAAAACATAAACCCACCTTCTATGACCCCTGGGTCAATAGTTCCTTTCACTTGACTGAAGCACCACAATATCTCTTGCATGAGGTTCTCCAGTCCTGCAATTAGGCAGATTCCCTCATTAAATACAAATGTACAGTATGTTAAATAAAGAGGTTGCTTCTAAATAGTTATTTTAAAAAACACAAACGTGATGGATCTAAATGGGCAATAAATGCTTGATTCTGAAGAGAATTCAAATTGTGTTTACTCACCTGGAATCATCCTGCAATGGAAAGCAATAACTTAGCTCCTTGGAAAAGTGGCAACATTATGCCTATGTTGTGAATTGCCTCTCTGTCTGTTTTGTGAGGCTGTTTCAAAAACGGTGCAATTGGAGTCAGCTACCAAGACTTCGCTGGCAATGAGGAGTCAGCAGTCACATTCTTTATCATAGCTTCTCTTCATTAGAATTCTAACACATACACAATCACATCTGTTTGGGTCTCTCAGCATTCTTAAAAGGGTGACAAAATATCATTATTCTGTTCTGAATTCATAACTGAATTCTTTTTATAACATTAAAATGCTTTAAAAGGACTATCTCCTCATTTTCTTCTTTGTCCCTGTTTTCTCTCATTCTCTTCTCCCACTATGTCACAAATGTGAGTGGAGTAGGGACTTTCCTTTAACTTATTTTCAGACATAATCTACAATACCTTCAGCTAATCGGGATCAAGCTGGATAGTGCTACCCTACAGAGCGTAATGTACAAATGCTGAAATATAAAAGGAGCAACAACTCAACTAGTAGCAGAAAAGTAGAGGCACTCTCATGCCTTGGCACCTCTTTAACACATCCAAATAATCAGGGATTTATCCAAACCCAAATACACTGAAGGCATTTTAGGCTCCACACTTATTAGTCTTATTTCTGCACATATATTTTTGAAGTGTTTTTTGCTTCATTTATTTCAAAAGATAGAAAGCAATCCTGGGGAAATTTGAAGAGAAGTGAGGAGTTGCATCCAAAACCCTGGGCAGATAGCATCACTCTGCTGTCCTAGCAATTACTGGATCCATAATGCAAAGGAACAAATGATTACAAAAGTTCTAATGACTGAGAAAGAAATGGAAAGCAATAGAAAAGGAATCTGACAAAAGGCTATCATGCTATCATCAATGACTCAAGCATTTACTGTAAAGCAATCATAGTGAAAAAATATCAAGTTATGAAGGAGTTGGAAGCAACTGAATGATCACACACAACAAAGCAATTACTATGGATCTTATGTGTTGTCCAAACTTGGATATATACCATTAGGAAAGGACCATGTAAAACCAAAAGTTGTGTCTATATATGGGGATATATGTTATTTATTTTATCATTACATGTTCCCTAGTCATGGCACAAACATGACCCAGTAATTGCTTTTATATGACATGGCCTCATGATGTTGCCCTAATCCCCAGCCAATAGCTAGAGACAACTTAGAATCATTGTTAGCTTGTCCTATTTTAAAGTAGTACACTTTCTCCTCTTACAAAACAGTTTTTTAGTGTGGATGTTGGATGTTTCACCAATAGTGTGCTTCATGATGAACTCAGTAGCTGAAATCTGCCCAGTTTCTATTGCAGAGTTTAGACTGTCCTTTTCTCTGGCTATGGCTTTGCAAGGTTCCTTATTCTGGGGTTTTGTTTTGTTTTTTGGTGGGGATAGGAGTGGGTAGGTCCAGCCTGGATCTCCCACTGTACCTATCTTGTATCTATCCAATCTCCAACTTGATCCCTGTTTTGGGGATCTGCATTTAATCCAAACAATAGCTGCTAGTCCTGGGGGAGGGACAGAGGGTCTTGCTTGATGAAGGAGAAAGCCAGTTCTCTCTATTGCTATAAAACACAATCCTTCCACTGTGTCTTTCAGCTATTAATATTAAATTGTTAAAGATAACAGGAGAAACTGGAAATGCAGTGTTTTACCAGCCAAGTTACATATATTTCTGGGGACATAGCCCTCACAATCAAAATGATTTGCTCCTTCTTGGCTTCCCTTATATATATATGTAAGCAGTGAGCCTTTCTTGCTCGCCCCACTACCAGTCCCATGAATTATCTCCCTTTGATCCAAAGGTGCTTTTTCAGGAGGCAACTGGACTTTATTTTTCATTGAAGACGTTTCACTTCTCATCTAAGAAGCTTCTTCAGCTCTGACTAGATGGTGGGGAATGGAAGCAGTGGTAGGATTCAATTTTGTTTACTACCGGTTCTGTGGACATAGCAGGGGAAAGATAAAATCTCCAGTCAGAGGTGGTATTTGCCGGTTCTCTGAACTACTCAAAATTTCCGCTACCAGTTCTCCAGAACTGGTCAGAACCTGCTGAATACCACCTCTGAATGGAAGGATATATAGTCCTTGTAGAAATCCTTCCATTTCCCACCATCCGATCAGAGCTGAAGAAGCTTCTTGGATGAGAAGCAAAACATCTTCAAAAAAAATAAGAAAGTTCAGTTGCTTCCTGAAAAAGCCCCTTTGGGACAACCATACCTGGATGACTGAGAATCTCCATAGACATCTCCCTTTGAGCCAGTTTTTGACAGATGGCTAAACCCGTTACCTGAACAGCAGCTCGGGAAAGTCAGCCAAGATGTATTAAAAGCCCAATTTGACTGGGCTTTAATCCTGTAGCCCTTCAATAAATGAATAATATTTTATTGATTTATATATTATATTTATTTTCTACCCATTTCATTTTGAAGTGACTCATATATGATACTGAAATACCTTAAAGCTTTTTGTTGCAAAATAGTTACCTATGTTAGTTGTTGTAGCTAAAATAAAGTGTCTTGTCAACGATCTGGTAGACACCATGATTTGCATGTTCAGTTTACCCATGTAAACTGAACATGCAAATCTGCCTGGACACAAGACACTTCTACTGGGTTTGCTGCCAAAAGTTTGGAGCAGAGTATTGGATAGTAGTTTTGTTTTACTTCCCTAATTATGCATCTAAATGGTGTTCATCTCTATAAAATGCTTATGTCACTCCCAGCAATAGTTTTGTTGATGTCTGTTATAAGCAATGTATGAACTATCTGTAAGCACATTTTATTTCTCTCTGACCTCTCTTTTATTATTCTTTGTCCTAATATAAATATCTACATGCTCTTTCAGAACAACTTAAGGTGTCTTGAAACTCAATTTTGCTGTGATATATGTGTTATTACTATGAGCTTCATAGAAATTATGTTTTTCACTATCTTGCAAATAAATGAATAAATAAAAGAATAATAGAGCCAACTTGAACAAAATAAATGACATTAGGCATTGTCCAGAGCTTTCATTTTGGATATTAAAAAATAGAATAGAAGGATTTTTACTATGGTTAACATTACCAAACAGCAAACAGAAACACACTAAAAATAAAGTAAAAACAGAACAAGATAAAATGGATATATATCTATTCAATATAATCTTTGGACGGTATCCCAAAATTAGTTTTTAAAATGCGTGCACTTCTAAATTGTCAAGCAAATCAATATATATGCAGTAAGAGTTTATTTAACATGATAAAAAGAGAGGAAGAAAAGAAAGAATAAAATCTTGCTGTAACAAGAAATGTCAACTAGTATTCATCCTCCCCGCCCTAATGATTGTTGCAATTTCTCAATTATTGATCGAAGTTAGTGTAATTTATCTTATCTAATTTATCTGCTTTTATCTTCTCAAATTTGAGAAATTTAATGTCAGCTAGATTTTTTTGGTGATGTTTTGTATATTTTCTTCCTTTCTGAATTATCTATTTATATAGAGCTGATATTTTCTGTTGGACAGCTTCTGCCTTGTACCTCACAGTTGAGTGATTCATACTGAGGGATGAGATCATCTGTGTTGTTTTGAAGATTTTCTTCCAGAAATGATAAAGACTGCATTCTATCAATAAAGCCACAAGTCAATCGGAAATCAAATTTACTAATTTTTGCAATCTGGGTCGATACCAGGCCCAGGCAGAGTTTTTCCAGGCAGAAAATTTACAAATTTTAAACCAATAATAGATTTAACTGAAAGCATATCAAATCTAGGATCTAGGGGGAAACAACACAACATTAGAAAGGTGCTTCCCTTTATCATTTTAAGAACATCTGTAGGAAATAGGTTGGTGTTTAAACATGAGCTTGATTTATTGTGCTGTTTGGTGTGTCTGTTTGTGTATCTTTCCTGTTTTACTTGAAAAAAAGTTATGGGTTAACAGCATTAATAATTGGAAGGGCAAACTCTTACTTGAATGGATGCTCTAAATATAATGTTACTATTAAATTTTCTAGTGAGCATATCTAATTATTTTGTGCTTTATAACTTTCATACTTCTTGCAAATGAGTGCAATGATTACTTATTTAATACACTTACAATTGATGACTAAGTAAAGATTGTAGATAGTACAGCTATGCAAGTTTTGGAATTAAATTCCAAAAAGTACTTTGGAGTGTGCAGGATTCAAGCATAGCACCAATCTACAACTTTTAAAAGCAGCTATGTCTTTAACTGGAGAGACAGTTTGGCGTACTGATTAAGGCATTGGGCTAGAAATCATGAGTTCTAGTCCCACCTGAGCTACAAAGTCATCTGGGTGACCTGGGGCCAGGTTTCTCTCAGATTTCTCTCAGTCTGGGGAAGCAGGCAATGGCAAACCACTTCTAAAAAGCCTTGCCAAGAAAACTGCAAGGACTTGTCCAGGCTGTCTCTAAGAACCACACTCAGTTGAAAACAGGGAGAAAAAGTCTTTATCTAGAATCATGCAGTAGATAGCAATAGGACTTAGACTTATATATCACTTCATAGTGTTTTACAGCCCTCTCTAAGCAGTTCATATTATCTCCAACAATTTGGGTTCTTATTTTACTGACCTTGGAAAGATGGAAGGCTGAGTCATCTTGCAGTAGTTAGAATCGAACTCCTGGCACTGAGCAGTGAGTTAGCCTGCAATACTACATTCTAACCACTGCGTCACCATGGTTAGATGAAGTGGGTAGCCATGTAATTATAGCAACAGGACTTAGACTTATACATCGCTTCACAATGCTTTACAGCTCTCTCAAAGTGCTTTACAGAATCAGAATATTGCCCCACAACAATCTTGGTCCTCATTTACTGACCTTAGAAGGATGGAAGGCTGAGTCAACCTTGAGCCGATAAGATTCAAACTGCCGAACCTGTCAGCAGAATTAGCCTGCAATACTGCATTCTAACCACTGGGCCACCACAGGTCTTATTTATGAAAAGATGCAGCAGTTGTTTCAAATATTTGCAGAGTGTTGTTATATTGATGTACCCTTTAGCTCCGAACCATTTTTTTGGCATCAAATACAAAGAATTACACACATTAGCTAGTTTATGTTTTCTGGGCTTAGGGTAATGATAGACAGTTTACTGGAGAAGTGAAGAAGGGAGGAAGATAATTTTGCTCCATTTTATGACCTTTCTTGTTACAGTTGTTAAGTGAATAACTACAGCTGTTAAGTTAGTAACATGGTTGTTAAATGAATCTGGCTTCCCCATTGTCTTTGCATGTCAGAAAGGCACAAAAGGTGATCAAGGAATCCAGGATATTGCAGCAGCCTGTTTCCCAGCACCCAAAGTTTGATGATACAGGGATGCTGCAACAGTCGTAAATATGAAAAATGGTCATAAATTACTTTTTTCAGTGCCATTGTAATTTCAAATGGTCACTTAATGTGGAGGACTACCTTGAGGACTATCTGCAATAGAATAATAACTTTTCTTGTCTAATGTCCCCTATGTACAGTATTTGGAATGTTGTCTGGCACAATGAACCAGCAAGCATCAACACACTATCCATTCCCAGGAAAGTCAGAAATCTCCATAATTTTATTATTATATACAGTCACTTAACTTTCACTTGGTTTTACTTAATAAAACACAGTGACTGAACCTGATAATGTCATATCAAAAATGCAACAAACGCCTTTATAGTAAATATAGGAAACGTAGGAAGGTATCATTTCACATCATTTTGTATTGAAGTGAAGCCTCCACCTTGAGAATTATGTCCAGGTTTAGGCATCAAAATAAAAAAAACATTCCAAACAACTGGAACAGGTTCAAAGAAAGACAACAGAAATGACTAAATAAATGACTACAATGGAAATGACTGTCAAGCCCCTGG
The DNA here is from genome assembly GCA_009733165.1 of Naja naja. Lineage (NCBI taxonomy): Eukaryota > Metazoa > Chordata > Lepidosauria > Squamata > Elapidae > Naja > Naja naja. The sequence goes on from CM019149.1 coordinate 107,574,945, forward strand.
TGGAGACTGACTCTGAGGGAGAGGAGGAACAGCCATCAGGGAGTGGAAATGTGGCTCTGGAGGTTGTGGAGGAGGCTGGGGAAGGGCAGAGGCCGGCTGGGCAGTCAGAAGAGCACCCAGGCCCATCCCCTCTCCATCCTAGGGCATGCAGGGAGCAGAGGATAAGGGAGAGAGATGGTCTACTGGGGAGGAGAGGGCCTTGATCCTCTTCTTGAGCTGCAGCTGTGACAACTGGATAAGAGGACGGACATGCGTACGGGTGAGTGCTGGAAACAAAGCGTGGAAATATCTCTAGTTTATTGTTCCTCTCTGAGATTGGCGTCCTTCCCAGTGTGTGTTCTGATATCTGTGGATATCTTCAAGCCCTTATCTTGCCTGGTTTGTGTTGTGTTATACTCTTTCTAATTTAAACGGCATTTCCTCCTTCTTGTAACTGCTTGTGTAGAAGTTTTTTGTCTCCAGTCAAGGATATTTGGAGCTTGGAAGCAAAGTGAAGGAATAAAAGGGGCTTCATCTGGTTTTTGTGACTGTGTTTATTTTGTATCCCACCCTGGGTCATCACAATGACTAAATGAAAACAATAGTAGAAAAAGATGAGCAGATAAAATTACGGGAGGATGAGTGTGATAGCATTTTTTCAAATACTTGAAAGAACTTCACAGGAAGACCAAGTCCTATTCTCCATCATCCCTGAGTTCAGGACACAGAATAATGGATTCATGTTGTGAGAAGGCAGATTCTGTTTAAATGTTAGAAAAAAACTTCCAAATATTAAGATCAGTTGGATAGTAGAATCCGAAACATAATATTCTCCCATTCACCTAGGTACATTCAAACCCAATAGTTACCTTCATAGATGCTTTTATTTATATTTGGATTTTACATAAAATAGGAGGTTGGATGCAGTGGCTAAATGGTAACTCCTAACTCTGTTTCTACAAACCTGAATTTCAGTATTTGAATTTTCTTCTTTTTTTTTTTGGCCTTTGTTCTATTCCTTTTTGTTTGTTTCATGCCCTTTATGAATTGTAAGATTGTAAGTCATAATTATATAATATAAACTGCCTTGCATATTTGGTATAACAGTTGTATATAAACGTAGAAAATAATTATATATTCTATAGAATACTCCATGAAAAAAAATAGAATCAAGGTTATTAATCTATTAAATTGCCTGGAAAGTAAAGGCAGATGTTTCTGACAATTTGCATAAAAATAACAGATTGCTGTATTACACGAAGGATTGATATCAGCATTAATTACGCTGCACTATGAAAATGTCAGTCTTAAAAAACAAAATGTGCAGAGATCCTTGGTTTGTTATGATCAGAATACTTTTTTCTTTTCAAGAGAAAAGCAAATGCCTAGTTATTATTATGGTTCAGTCTTTGTTCATTATTGTTAATATATTTTCCATAAAGCTAATTGATTTTATTGTTAGCAATTTGAAAGCAAAGTGTGGGCTAATAAAAATATTAACTTCACATTGAAACTAAACTACACATAATTAGGCAATTGTGAATGGAACAATTAGGTTTCCCAATCATACTAATATTAGAATTTTTAAAATGAGCTGGTGGGGCTACATTGTTGATTGCAACTATTTAATACTCAGTTTTGTGGTTTCTGCAAACTTTATTTTAACTTAATTTGTAAAAAAAGAAGCTAGCTAACATAACTTTTATTACAAGTAAAGAAACAAAAAATCAGAACATATTTAGTCTTTATTATTAGTATTCCAAGGCAACAGCAAGAAAAACAGGTCAAGACCATATTGTGGAAATTATTTATCTATTTTACTAGAACTTGGAAAGTCTCTGTGTTTCCCCTGCTGAGGAAACAGAGCAAAACAGAGACCTCTATATTTTCAGATGTGATAGGCAGCACATTTTAATCAGCAATCATAAGGCTATTTCACTAAATTAAAATCTAATACAACGATTCTAAACAACGGGCAGGGTGTGTGTATGGAAGGTACATCTGAAAAGGAAAATAATAGGAATGCGGGCACGGTGTTTGACATACGTCCCAAAGGTGTTTTTTAAGGAGGCAACTGGACGTTCTGTTTTTTCTTTCAAGACGTGTCGCTTCTCATCCAAGAAGCTTCTTCAACTCTGACTGGATAGTGGCTAGTGGAAGGATTTATACCCCTTGCGTTCCCCACCATCCAGTCAGAGCTGAAGTTTCTTGGATCAGAAGCAACATGCCTTCAAAGAAAAACCAGAAAGTCCAGTTGCCTCTTGAAAAAAGCCCCTTTGGGACAACCATGACCTGGACGACAGAGAATCTCCGAAGATATTTGACATACGTCTTCTTTATTGAAGCATCGAGAATGCTGACAATTTGATCATTCATGAACAGCCTATAAGGGCATTTTGCTCCTTATAGACCGGAAGGGACGGGAGCTTTTTCAAGCAGAGAATAATAAGCATCAGATGAGGATTTTTGGAAGACCTTCGTGAGGTCAACGCGATGGCAGGGTGGGTCGGTTATTGCAAAAGAAAACGGGACAAGCAGCAAGCTCCCACGCGCAACACCCCACTTTTGCAGAAATGTCGGGCACGCGCAGATTCCCCCCTCCAGTCTCGGCTAACTCGCGAGAGGCTGTCAGCTGAGCGCTCGCGCCGATGCGGTTGTCGGGTCAGAAAGGCCGGGCGAAGCTTCGGGCTTTCGCTGAGGAAACGGTGGGATGAGGGCTTTGTTGGCCTTGATTGGGTTGTGGCAAATGCAGTGGGTTGAAACTTGGGAAGATGAAGGTAAAAACAGCCTGAAAGTGTAACTCGTGTTCTGTGGATGTCTATATAAGGAGCAACCGGTAGGGTCTGTGTCCCTTTCCCAAAAGGAAACCTTGCTCGAGAGAGTAACACCTACCTCTGAGAAAACAGGAGTAATTAATATTTGAAGGATTAAGTTGACTGGAATCCCAGTAACACTCCCCCCTCCAAAACAACCTATAAATGTCTACATGGCAATATTCAGTACAATTTTACTTTGCGGGAAATAGGTCATTAAAAAAATATCTTTAAAATAGCTTCAAAATTTAAATTAATGAAAATAATAGGTGCTTATTTTTTGTGAGTAGATTATTGCTCAGTTATGTGTCATTATGGTCATTTATGTCTCCTATTTATGTGTCCACATAAATTTTCTCCATGATGTTCAAATATGCTTTTAAAAAACTAAAAAAAATAGAAAAAATAATAAAATATATACATCATTATAGCAATTAACAGTTACAATTCTATTTATATATTTACTTAATGTAAATTACATCCAAGCGTGTATATTACAATTTCTAATCCATTTATATAACTCAACTACCATTTTAAGCACTTTTTATATGTAGTTTGTTTTGAAAATGAATTTTCATTATAATTAATGTAAACAGAAAACTTTGCATTTTGTTTCTTTTTTGGTTATTTTTAAAGAATAAATAAATAAAAGTTTTTTTCTATGCTGATCTACCCCTAACTTGGTCTTTCAAGTCTCTCAAAAGTGCACTCATTGCCACTGAAACTGAGTTGTGAGTAGAAATAAGATATTTTTTAAAAATGCAACCCACAGATATTTGAAAATGGATGTACTGTAAGGACTGTAGTGACCAGTTTTCAGTAACAATGGTAAAAGGGGCATTTAAAAATAGAAGAAAAGGAATTGAGCAGCCATAAGGCATTTCTAGAGAGCAGATTGCCCTCTGCTTTTGTCCAGGTACAATAAATGGTCTCTCATTATCATTCTCATTCTATAACTTAACATTTTAAAATACTACAATGTATTGTGATGATATTCACGTGTGTATATTTGAAAAACTCAAGAGAAATTCTGACTATTCAAGTACATCAGTACAATCAGTGTCTATGAATACAGGATTGGATATGTAAGTCTTCTGACTTCTCAGTGGTAAATGTGCTACAATGTTAATGAGGAAGAAAATATTTACCTAAGCATTCTCAAACAATTTTCCAGACAAAATCAAAGGAACAAGATAAATAGAGTTATGTATAGAAAAGGAATACAGGCATCTTGTCTCTGCCTATTCTGCACACATATACCTAGATCCAGCATAAAGGGAACGATGGGAACTCCATGGTCGTTATTTTCAAACTTGCAATTTTCATCAAAATGAATCAAGATACCTCTGGTATTAAATATTGAGGAATATTAGGTTCAAGGAACCTAATTATACTTATTCCTCACTGAGCTATGCATAAAAAATAGCTATGGCTAAATTAAATTGCATGGGTTTTAGATGCAATTTTATTTATCATTTGAATTTCCAGGGCTAGCTATCTCATCACTTATTCTGGCTAGCATGAAAAAACAATGATGTAATATGTTTAAAAACAACAAAAGATAGTTATAATGGGGAATAAACAAACATAAGTTTACAAAAACTATTCCACTAGATATATACCCTGCCCTAGGTCAAAATATTTGGAAAAAGGCAGGTTTCAAGTTTGCATGAAGAAAAGTTCAATAATATTTAAAACTCTGGAGGAATGCTGTTCCAGTGGGCAGTTGCTGCAACAGACATCCCATGTGATGGTATTTTTGTGACAGCTGCCATTCAGACCATGCCAATTGTCAAGAGCTTATAAATTAGGCAGAGACAATGGAATAAAGAAAGTAACTAGGATTTATATCATATACTGTAAGCTTAGTAGGAGATTATCAGCACATTGTATTGCACTGGAAACCTAATGATAATAAATTGACTCATGAAGCAGCTGTGTTAAATTGACATTCAAGTAATTAACATATATGACTGAATGGAGCCTACCCATTACGATTAAATGTCGTAATAGTCATAAAACACACCAGTCACAAATGCAACTCGATTTTACAATGTTTTTTTTTGTGGCAGTCATTAAGCAAATATCACAATTGTTAAGTGAACAAATGGTTCACTATGGGCACTGTTTTGCTAAAAAAGTGGAAGTTTTCACTTTTTCAGCAGAACCATTATGTAAAATGTATTCACACGCCCATGGGATACTGCAAGTAGCCATAAATGCAGCCATATTGCCAAGCATCTGAAGTTCAGTCACAGGACCATGGAGGGAATCCAACCGCTGAAACTTCAAGTCCAGGTTGTAAGTTCTTTTTCAGGTTATCATAACTTTTAACAATTGCTAAGTGACCAGTTGTAAGTAGAGGACTCTTGTGAAATGCTCTTACTGCTGCATTATAGACCATCTAGCTTTTAAAAGTCTTCAAGGGCAGCCCCATATGCAACTTATTGCAATACATAGTTCACATACAAGGTGATCAGGGCATGAGTGACATGGGAAATGCTGCTCCGTTGCACAGTCCAGGAAAGGGCACAATTGCGATATAAAATGAAATGTGATACAATTATTCCATTGCTGTTATTTACAAGTAGGGAGCTGTCTCCTGTCTATTGAGTCAGTGTTGACTCCTGGCAATGTCTTCATTAGTCCCTGCAGTTTTCTCGGCAGGGTTTGAGAAATGGTTTGCTATTGCTATTGCTTCTGGGTCTAAGAGAGAATGAAGGATCCACAGTCTCTCAGCTGGCTTTGTGGCTAAGGTGGGATTACAAATTTTGGTCTCCCAGTTTCTAGTTTGATGCTTTAACCATTACACAAACTGGCTCTCTTTAAAACCATTTAGGAACAAGAAAACCAAATGCAAAGTCTTCTAGCCTTGTTGAATTTTAAAGAAAGCTAGTTTTCCTCCATTTCTGCACTACTTTTTAAAGATATATTTCTATGTTTAGTTGTTGTAAGTCACAATTATGTTTTGCCAAAAAGGTATGCAAATTCAGAAGCAAACAACAATTACAAAGTGTTAAACACAATATTTTTAACTAATTTTCTTCTTGTCTGAATTGTTAACTAAAAATCTGGTTAGAGGAGTTAAAATTTGGTGTTTCAGGGGAATAAAGATTGTAGAAATGCAAGAGATTTTCAGTTGAGATAAAATATAATAATTATACAAGTTCCTGTATCTTTATTTTCTTACTTAAAGCCAGATTTAGACTGACTTGTCCAGATGCTTCATGCTGGCACTATTGGAATGGGACTTGTTATTGTCTAGAAGAAAATCAGGAGGGGAGTTGGACTAAAGCATTGAAGTTTTGCAAGAGATATACATCTACAGAGTTAGTAACACTTAACAGTGTTCAGGAAAAAGTAAGTTGAAAAAATATTATTTGTATGCCATTCTGTAGTAATGTTTTATTTATTTATTTAAATATTTATAAAATTTGTTTGCCACCCATCTAGCTTTTGGCTTGGGCTTTAACAGAACTTACATGTCTGGCTTTGTCAGAGTAGACTGGGTGGTTTCATCTTTTACTTATCAGTTGATCTTCCTAGTACTTTGCTTTCTTTACCTTTTCTGGGCTGTTGCTAGACATTGCTGTCCTTGAAATCAAGTGTGGTGTATCCATCTGGTACATCTGATCCTCAGGGTATTGCAGGCAAGCAGGCTGGCTAGATATACTGTGCTTGAATTCCTTGGCAGCCATAAGGAAAGTAAGCAGAGCATGGTGCAATGAGGGGAGAGGAAATGGGGTGATTGCTTATACATTCTTGAATTCAAGGATGGTGTTAAGTTTGCATGAAGAGTCAGACGTGAGGAGTTCCAGCAAAGAAGTTTATTAGTGACTACAGCTCGAATGAACCCGTCCTGGCTTGGCTACGGCTGCTTCTTATAGCCTGCAGCCGTAGCTGCCAGCCAATGGGAGTGCAGGGTTTCTTCCTGCACTATTTAAACCAATACCATTTGACATTTTACAAGAACAGTTCAAATAAACCAATAACATTCAAACCTACATACATAACACCCCTCCCCACTAGGTTCAGTCCATACCAAACCCCAACCTATCTAATGTATTCCTTTAAATAGGTGGGGCTCTTACGTGTATGTTGAGACCTTCGTGGTTCAGAAGTTTTAACGTTCTCACCCAGTGAGAGGGGAATGTGTCTGCTGACATTTCCCTGTTGGGACTTCCTGTGAAAGGAGACCCTGTTAGACTGTTAGAATCTGGTCTCTCCTCCCAACCCATCTCCATTCCAATGTCAGCACCCAAGTCAGGTAGTGATGTGCAATCTTCCACTTCTAAGGATGGATCTTGGCTTTGTGACAGGGTTCGGATGGTTCCTGTCGCAATGGCTCGTTACACATGGGGTTGATTCCTGTTTGCTGATTTTCCTCCTGTTCCCTCCTTCCCCTAGAAGGAACATCAGGTGAGGGACACAGAGAGGGACAGGGTCGATGTTCCTGAGGGAACCTGGATCTAAGTTGGTCAATGTGCCTGCTCCAGAGGAGTCCATCCTCTGTTTGTACCCTGTAAGAACGAGGGCCCGTGATGTGAGTTATTTCAGCAGGAATCCACAAAGGTTCACCTATAAGGTTCCTAGCATAGACAGAATCACCCACACTAAAAGAACGAACTTTGGAAGTGGAATCCAGTGGTGCGTTGGGTGCGTAAGTGGGATGAAGGCGGTCAAGGGAGACCTAAGTTTCCTGCCCATCAACAACTCTGCTGGGGACAAGTTATTTGATGGGCTAGGAGTGATGTGTTGAACACTAAGAAGTTTTTCAAGCTTCTCAGTGATGTCCCCAGGACCCAGCTGCTGAAGCTTCTCTTTGGTGAAGCGTACCATGCGTTCAGCCCGCCATTGGCGAAGGGTGCCCAGGGGCAGTGAGGGCATGTCTGATGCCCTGTTGAGCTAGAAAGGATTCAAAATGTTAGATGTGAATTGAGGGCCATTGTCAGAAACAAGGACATCTGGTAGCCCATGGGTGACAAACAATTTTCTGAGCTGCTTGATGACAGCCTCAGTTGTAGTGGATGTCATGGGAATTACCTCTAGCCATTTAGAGTATGCATCTACTAGCACTAGAAAAGTGTGCCCTCTTGTAGGGCCTGCAAAATCAATGTGGATTCTAGACCATGGGCCCCTAGGACATTCCCATTCCTGTGTGGGGGCGTGAGGTGGGGCAGGCCTGACTACCTGGCAATTGGGACAAGATGCTACCCAGTTTTCAACCATTTTGTCAATACCTGGCCACCATACATAACTCCTGGCCAAACCTTTCATCCTTACAATCCCAGGATGACCCTCATGTAACATTTCCAAAACCTCCCTTTGCAGTTTTGCAGGAATAACCACCCTGTTACCCCACAAAATACATCCTCTTAATACAGATAATTCAGTTTGCCTGGACTTAAAAGGTTGGGCAAGGTGAGGTAGATCTTGAAGAGGCCAACCTTTCTTAATCCAGCCCATAACAGGTGCTAATACAGCATCTTTGGTAGTTTCTCTGGCAATCTCAGCAGCATGGACTGGAAGCTTAGCTACGGTCTCCAGGAAAAAGGTGTGAGTTTCAAGTTCAAAGTCCTCCTTGTGGCAAGGTAGTGGGCAACGACTCAGTGCATCAGCATGTCCAATGTCCTTGCCAGGCCTGTGAATCAGTTTGTATGAATAGGCTGCAAGAAATTCAGTCCATCTCAGCATTCTTGGTGACAGGATATTAGGTGTAGGTTTGTCTCCTGCCACAATGCCTAATAAAGGTTTGTGATCTGTAACAATGGTGAATGACCTGCCATACAGATATTCATGAAATTTCTTAACAGCTGCAACAACTGCTAAAGCCTCCTTGTCCAATTGGCTATAATTCCTCTCTGCTTTGGACAGAGTGCGAGAGTAAAATGCAATTGGGGCTTCCCTTCCATTGGGAAGCCTGTGACTCAAAACCCCCCACTCCAAAAGGGGATGCATCACAAGTCAGAACAACAGGCAAATTCTCAGAGAATTGTATCAACACAGCATCAGACGTGATTAGTCTCTTAATACTGTTAAATGCTGACTGTTCCTTCCGCCCCAGATCCAAACAGCTTTCTTATCAAGAAGGCGATGTAAGGGCTCAGCAATAGATGCTTTGTGAGGTAGAAACATGTGGTAAAGTTAATAAGTCCAAGGAAGGCTTGCAAATCTGCCTTGCATCGAGGTTTAGGGGCTTCCTTGATGGCTTTAACCTTGGCATCAGTAGGATGGATGCCATGCTTGTCAATCATATACCCCAGGAACTCAACTCTGTCTGTTTTGAGTGTACATTTGTCTTCCTTGACTTTTAAACCCGCTTTTCTGAATCTGGTAAGGACTTCTCTGAGTCTTTCTTGAAGCTGAGTGTCATTTTCAGCAGAGATTAATACATCATCAAAATAAGGTACTACCCCTGGCAGTCCTTGCAACATTCTTTCCATAAGGCTCTGAAAAATGCCAGGTGCCACGCTTACTCCAAATTGTAGTCTTTTACATTTGAAGGCACCTCTATGAGTCACAATTGTTTGTGCCTCTGCAGTGGCATCATCAACTGTTAATTGTTGATATGCCTGAGCTAAGTCCAGTTTAGCAAATACTGTACCCCTGCCAAGGGAATGGAGCAGATGATGCACAACTGGTACAGGATATGCGCTGTTGCAGCGCATGGTTAAGTGTCCCCTTGTAGTCACCACAGATTCTCACTGACCCATCAGCCTTGACTGGTGTGACTATGGGTGTTTCCCATCTGGAGTGGTCAGTAGGCTCTAAAACCCCTTGAGCAATGAGCTTATCTAATTGTGCATCAATTTTTTCCTTTAAAGCAAATGGGACCCTCCTGGGCTTTAAACGAATTGGGGGCACCTTGGGGTCTAGGCTGAAAGCAATAGGGGTCCCCATATACTTGCCCAGTCCTTCGCTGAAGACCTCTGGAAACTCAGACTTCAAGGACTCTTCCCAGTCAGAACTGCTCACGTGATGGATGCCAGTCACCTCGATGCCAAGTGGCTTGAACCACTCAAGTCCCAGCAAACTTGGGCGATCCTTGTCCACGATGGTCAGGGGCAAATGTTTGGTGTGGCCTTTAAACTGCACGTTGAAATCTCTCGCTCCAACTACTGGAATCTTGTTCCCTTGGTAGTCTTTGAGAGTCAGTGCTTGCTTCTGGAAATGCTTTTTCTGAATTTTGGGAAAGAGTCTGTGGATAGTGTCCCATGACACCATAGATAAATAAGAGCCTGAGTCCACTTCCATTTGGCAAGGCCTTCCTTCAATAAACACCTTCACGTGTACTTTTCTGCTATTTAAGGGTGAAGAGTGACCAATAGTGATTGTTTGGTGAGTTTCATTCTTGCCATTTGCTTCTAAATTTCGCCCCATTTTTTCAAGGAAATTGTTGGGCTTAAAGTCTCTATCAGGAAATTTCTTCCTAACTGGTGGAGTTCTGGATGATTTGCAGACTCTGGCTATGTGACCCGTTTCTCACAACGTAGGCAAATGGAGTCAAAGAACTTGCATTCAGTGCGGGGTGGCCCCCACAGCCTCTGCAATAGAACCCTTGCCTGTTTTTCCCAGAGTCTTTTCTTTTCTTCTCCATTCTGAGTTTAAAAATCCCCTCCTCTGTCTCACTGCCATCAGAATCAGAGTCTATTTGTTCGCAATGAGCTGTTGTGGATTTTTCCCCATCAGAATGGCTTGAGGCCTGGCTTGAGGCCTTGTTAATCTTTTCATGGCCGCAGCTGAGGACTTGGTGGCTTCCGCTGAAACAGCTTCTTCAATGGCCTCTTTAAACGTGATCTTAGGTCTCATTAAAAGTTTGCTTTGTAAAACCTTATCTTTTAGGCCTAAACAAACCGATCACGCATGGCCTCTTCTAAGTTGGTAAAGTCACAAGCACCCCAATGTCCCTTAAACTTGCCACGAAGTCATTAACATTCTCGCTATCCCCTTGATCCCGACGGTAAAATTCGTGTCTCTTAATGAGGCACGATACTTGGGGGCGTAATGGGCTCTTAAAAGTTTCTCTAAATCGGGCCATTCCATTACCTTCAGCTCTGCTGCTCCCGCCAACGCCTTCGCCATTTTGAAGACTGCCGGACCGCAGTGCGTGAGAAAGACCGCCCTCTTCCGTCTCTCGGGGATGCCGGCGAGATCGTTCCCCTCCAGGAACATGTGGAAACGATCCGCATACGATTCCCAGTCTTCCGTCGCCGGATCGAACGGTGCTGGGGGGGTGTTCAGCGCAGCCATCTCGCTCAGTTGCTTGTTCGTCGCGTCGTCTTCTCTTCAGGGAAATCCCACCTTCGTCGCCAGTGTTAAGTTTGCATGAAGAGTCAGACACGAGGAGTTCCAGCAAAGAAGTTTATTAGTGACTACAGCTCGAATGAACCCGTCCTGGCTTGGCTACGGCTGCTTCTTATAGCCTGCAGCCGTAGCTGCCAGCCAATGGGAGTGCAGGGTTTCTTCCCGCACTATTTAAACCAATACCATTTGACATTTTACAAGAACAGTTCAAATAAACCAATAACATTCAAACCTACATACATAACAGATGGCATGAGAATGTAACGGCTGTAGCGAATCTACTGAGTTCTCACTTTCTGATGTTGCCAATATCTCCCTTTCCATACCTCAGCCCAAATGTGCAAGGCACTTTTTCTGATAGCTTGATTCCTCCCCCCCTGCATTTCTGTTTCTAATACATTTCTATCTAGAACTTAAGTGTTTTGGGTCTGGGAGCAGACAAAACATATGTATTTTGGTCCAAATATAAGCTATACCAAAGTAGCCATTCTGGTTCAAGCATGGGATATTTTGGACTTCTATAGCAAAAATATTTATTTAGTCTTTATTTCTTTAACAGTGTCTTTTATATGCATGCAAAATGATAATGGTTTGTTTTTGGAGGGATTTTTCTGAGGCTTTGATACATCTTAGTCACTATTTGAAATAGGTTGGTGACAGTAGCCTGGATCAGAATGCTCCTAAAAGTGCTGTACCTCTACTCTGATCCTGGGGGTCCTTGTTTTACAATATAACTCTGGGAAATAAAACAGGAAAAGAAACCCCTAGCCTAGATTGTGACTGGAGAAAGAGGACTATATTATGATGATATGTATGATAAAATATAGTTATTTTTTCATTTTTTTGCATTTATGGAGGGACATAAATCAACAGAGAAACATCCCAATGACTGATGAAAAGATTATACTAGGCAGTTGTCTGATAAAATTACTCAGATCTGCTCCTAGTTGGACTCCAGCTGGATAAATCGTATTGAACCAAGGTCTTGGCTTATTATCTGGAAGGGTTTTCATGTTATGCATCTCCAATATATGGATATGGTTCTCAGAATTGTTAGTACAGGTATTGACAGCTTAGCTCCTTATCCCTTGGCTGAGCTGGAAGTGTGGCTGTATCCCTATAGTGATAAGTTCACCTTTGAGTAGGAGTAGTTCTCCCTGTCTTGAAAGACATCTCTATAAAGTCACTGGTTTTTGATAGTTATGAGGTACCATTATGGATCTTCAGAATGAGGAGAAAGATGAAATACTTCCAGGCCTCATGTTTGCATATTCTGAACTTTATTCTGAACCATCAATGTATAGCAACAGAGGGTCTGATTGCCATTATCAGAGAGAGGGGGAACTATAAACTGTTATTTTCCCTGGCTCTCCAAAATTGCAGATCAGGTTTAATATTGACAATTTATGCCTTACAAAATTTCTGTCCTATGAAATCATAACTGGACTTGGCTTTGATGGTTATATAACACAGGAACTGGTAAGGCCATGATAGCCTGGCTTTAATAGTATAGCTAATATTGCAATCTTAAAATACAGGTTGGAATTATATATCAGTAAATTAAAATACAGTTGGCTAGTTTATGGAACACTGTGTTGGTAAACCTAACGAATATGCTTAATTTATCATTTCAGCTTAATGAAATAGGAAATTCCAGGTACCATTTTTCATCAGACCTCTCATGAGCTCAGAAATAATTTAGATTCTCTGAGCAATAATATTATTTCATTGGAATACTGGAAGTATTCCAGTTAGCAACCTCAAATATATTCAGATTATATGCAAGTACAAATTAATATGCAAGCTTCATATTAATGTTGCAAACCACCCAGAGTTACTTTGTGGTGAGAGGGTGGTCAATACATTTAATAAAATAAGGTAAACAAATAAAAGAAAGAGAGAGGTGATGTAAAGGAAAAGTAGTTAGTTGTGATGTTTCAAAAATACTTTATTTAATATTTATTTATTTTGTAGAACTGGATTTTAGATTTACCTTTGGACAACTTTTGGATTGGATTGAATAATTTGGAAGAAACTCAAAGCTTTTCATGGTCAGAAGGCACACGGGCAAATACAAGTTCTTGGTAAAGATTAACTCTGAAAAGCAGTCATATTTGATTTTACTGAAACATTTTTTATATGAATATAACATCTTTTATGTATTCTAGTCTTTTGATTATTGTCTTGATATAACTTAAACAAAGAAAACTAAAAATATACAGAAATACCTCATATATTTGTATTGGCAAGCAATTTCAAAATATTGTAATTATTTATTAAAAATAAAAATAGCCACATAATAAAGATTTCCTTATCAAGAACATTTTGTTTGTTTCTGAGTTACATGGCTTTGAAAGAGCCAAAATAAATTAGGCTGCTCAAATGGCTGGATTTTGAACCAGTGTTACAGGTACCTTAAAGAAAAAAGTTGGTTACATTCTCTGTATGACTAATTTCTAAGAGAGAGCAATTTGGTTTCTCTTTTGTTTAATTTCTGTTTAATTGGAAAGGTTTCAACCATCAAACCCAGTTCAGCCAAATACTTGTGTGAAAGTTTCCAAACACAGCTTGGTTGCTGTCAAGTGTGATATGAAAGCCCATTGGATCTGTCAACGATCTGCACGTAAGTTTTTGTCTAATCTCTAGGATGTTAAATTATTGGTGGAAAAGAATAGTTTTGAACTTCAGCTCTGTTAAATTTGATCTGATGAACTAATAGTATAACTGGAGAAGAAATAAAGGAAATAAAGCAGACTAAATACTAAAACAATGAGAATGTGCAGATTCTGCAGTGAGAAATGACAGCAGTAGATAAGAACAGTAGTTTGTAATGGCACATGTAAAACAAACTTTGAACACCAAAATAATTGAAAATTTAGTAAATATGTAAGCTACACAAAGTGGCTATAGCAGCCATTTAATTAAGAATTATGTATGGCATCAAATATCAAGTATACAGTATTGTAGAGTATTCTCTGTAACCTTCTAAAACTTCTATATATGCCTACTTCATGCTGTTTTCCCCCCAGGGTCAACAAAATTAAAATAAAGAAGAAGTAAGAAATAGCAGGCCATAGAAATTAAGGCATGAGAAAGGAAAGAAAATATAGCTAAATTTATTTTACATCTACATCATTTACTATTTAACTGTCTATCTTCCTACCTTTGCAAACCATATTTGCTTCTATCTTGTTCACAGAGTATATGATTTATATATTGTCTTTTGGTTTAAATGTATTACTGTTTACTTCTCATCAAATCCACCCAGCCATTTCTTTTTCAGTCTCCCCTTTCATCTCAGTCTGTTCACCCATCTTTCGTAGATGTATTTTGTAGGAGCAAAGTCATGTTAGTCTGTGATAGCAAAGTGGGGACTGGAAGCACCTTTTTTGACTATTATATGTTTTATAATTTAGTTTTAGTCTTCTATATAAACAAACATCTTTCATACATTACTCACTTTTGCATTCAGTCCAACTCATGCAGCAACTATTTATTCTTTACCCTATAAGATGGGCTTCCTAGTTTAAAGCCCTGCTATTATTTTCTTAAGAAAAATTATGATTCACTTTTAATCTTTTGTAAGACAGGAAAGAAACAACAATACAAGACCGTATCCAAAAACAGTATATTACAAAAATTTAGTAACAGTTCCCAAAAATCACCCATTTTATCAAAATTAGCTGTTATTGTTAATTTTAACATACAGTATTTCAGTAAAAATGGACTCTGTAAATTTAATATATGGATTTTATTAGTGAAATTTTCAAGAAGAGCAAGGAAGTATGCCAACCGCCCAGTGATAAATTATTTATACATTCCTATTTTTGAGTAATTGCTGAATTAGCAGCTAGGAATATAAATATAATAACTTTCCTTTTGATTAATTTAAAGTTATCTCCCACATGTGCATAAGGCCATTGCTGGGCTACAAAAATATTTTTTTGTTTAATTATCATTCTGAATTCTTCAAACATTTTCTTCCAAAAAGGTGCAACTTTTTTTCAACTCTGGACACATATGAAAAAGTCCCTTCTAATTGCAGGTTTTCCAATTTTTGATAAGTAATTATGCAATATTTGTATTTTAATTGAACATCAACATGCCAACTTCCACTGCAACGTTGCATGAAATCTGATCATGTAGAAACCAGATTTATATGCTCTTTGACACTTCATCTCTAATCATTTTCCTAATTCTGTCTCTACTCCCCCCCCTTTTAAATTTGTATTTCAAAATCTAGATGGGTCCAATAAATCCAATTTGAATAATAGTCTATTAATTTTGAGATTGTTCCTGTAATTAGTTTGATTATTGATTTTTCAAAATCTATTAGACAACAAAATGCAGACTCATTTGCATATATCTTATTCTAAACGGATTTAAATTGAAGCCATGGTACCCAACAAATGGCAATCTATTTATAATTAAACTATATCTTTTTTACGTAGTGGAATGATCTTTGGACGGATCTCTTTTTATCCCCAACATGCCATTGTTCCCAACCCTGCAAGCTTTTAGAATGGTGGTCAAAACCTGGCTCTTGACCCAACATACTGCTTTATAATATAATTTTAGAAAGATATGCCTCATCTATTCTGTTTCTGGAAAGTTTTACTTTTTTATTATGGAAAAAAGAAATTTCCCATTATCTTTGCCTTAGCATTAATATTTTATCTGGTACTTATTCTAGAAGAGTTTGGCTCATCCATTAAACCTTACTTGGTCTACCTTTTGGGAAGTTATTACTAAATTTATGAATTTAATACATACTTAGATGAACTTAGAACACATTCTAGTAAATATAGTGATATAGCAGTGCACCTCGGGCTATCTGCATGTTCAGAAGATGCAGTGGTTAGAGTGCAGTACTGCAAGCTACTTCTGCTTCAGCCAGCTGTCTGCAATTTGGCAGATTGAATCTCACTAGGCTCAAGATTGATTAGCCTTCCATCCTTCTGAGGTGGGTAAAATGAGGACCAGATTGTTGGGGGTGATATGCTGACTCTGTAAACTGCTTAGAGAAGGCTGTAGAGCACTTTAAAGCGGTATATAAGTCTAAGTGCTATTGCTATATTGTCATTTTAAATTTTTAGTTTAAGTTTTTCCTGTAATAGCATAATTAGCTGAAAATCTTTATTTACAATAATTAAATTATTTAAAATTAATGTGATTAGTAACTCATGGCTTCCCTGTTCTTTCAAATTTTCAAGCTGTGATTATCCCATAATATACTGTAATTTTATTGTGTAAACACAGCTGAAAATATACTAGAGATCCAACTTTTCCCAAAGATATTAATAGCTTTTAATTCAGGAAATAAAATACAATACTGCATCATTTCATTGGTTCTATTTAACTGATAATGCAGTTATAATTATATAAAAGTAGACTATTTACCTTCTTTTATTTTTGACTTATTTATTCTCCTGGGAAAAACTCAGTATTCCATTTTTTAAAGTTCTGAAGAAGAATGATATAATACCCCTAAGCTAGAACTTGTCTGCCATGCAGTATAGAAATAGAATTTCATTTATGATTGCTTTTTATGTATTGAGAATTAGACTTGGTGCAAAGGTGGAGACTTCAAGAATAATATTTTCTGTTGGTATTAATAAATGGATTCCTTTTTCTATTGTAGTTGCTGAGCGATATCAAGAACATAAAGGAAAGGTGCTTTTATCACCAAAAGGTTCTATGTCTCAAGTCCACAAAGATTTGATTTCTGCAAAAATAGCATGCTTGGAGCTTAGAGAACAGTGTACAGGAATAACAACCTGGAATAATGCCTATGCACTTGCCAGAGGAACAGTATTGATAAAAAGCAAAGAAAAACAGTCTGTAGCATATGTCAAATCAGGTATGCTAAGTAATCCAGATATTTCCTAGGTCTGTTTGCAATCATATTTCATATTAAAAAGAAAAAAAACAGCCCGAAATCATTTGGGGTTAATAGAAGTTAGACTGAATATTTTAAAATGTAATTAAAGTTAGAGTTTTTTATATTCAAAAGGAAAGCACAGGGAGATTTTCTGCTGAAATAAATACAAAAGGTAAACTAAAATGTGTCCTTTTAGTAAATAGTAGTAAAAATGTGTTTGGATAATTTGCATTGTTTATTCTGTTTTAAAGGTCTTAAGTTTTATGAGCTCTAATGTATAAAAAGAAAAGAATTTAGTAGAGATAGAGAAAGCAAGTATTTTATTGGCTTGCTGTGGACCAGATTTCTATAGGATAAACAGAAGTTGCTACTTAACTGTTCGAGTTGATAATGAAAAGTTCATTGACTTCATGTGTTAGTGTGGACTTTTAAACTTTGTATATTCTGGAATATGTGAACTAAATAGTTATTCTTCAGTATTTATATCTCTGAGTTTTGTTATGTAATTTTCCAGTTAGAATGTTTATATTATGCATTATATATAAACATGTGGATAGTATGAAAATAATATAAAAACGTGGAAGGGGCATTGTAACATTGAGAAAAATTGGCATAGAAAATGTATATAAAATTATATATAACAGATGGTATACTTATTAAAATATGTCAGTGATATTGTTTGTACACTAAATAAATATGGACACATTTCTTCATAGAAAAATAATAAAATGCCTTAATTCATAGAAAAATAATAAAATGCATTAGTTTCCATATATTATTCTAATTCTTCTGTACTTATTTTTACTGCTGGTAGGCAAAGTCCCTCAGTATATCCTTAAAATAACAGAAGAACATAAGCAGTGCCCTCCTGAATCATCCCCTGGCCAGTGTAATTCAGCAGTTTAAATACTGAATGAAGCCCACTAGGCTCCCATCAGATGGTCATGGTGCCATCAAGGCTAGTAGACATTTATCCCTATCATAAAGATATTGAATGCTGCTGGTGGAAGTTATTAGTAGTGAATATTCATACTCTTATTACAATTGTTACTTTCACAGATTGTTCCTTGGGTTACTTTGGAATAAACTGTTCCTCTGTTTGCAATAGATGCTATGATGATGAATTATGCAATCCCTATACAGGAGATTGTGATATTTTCCATTCTTGTAGATCTCAAGATTCTCCTGCTGTTTGTGCACAAGGTACCTTAATAAAAGTGAAAGTGAAAGATCAAAAATGGTAGATGGGAAGCAAAAAGGAAGGGATTTTTTGTATAAAAAATTATATTATTTAATTAATTAATTTTGATGACACTGAACAATAGATTAGTGTTATTATCCCCATATTATGGGTTGCTGTCAGCCCCAGTAGGTAGTCCACCACATGAAATCAACTCCAGAAGGTGGCTAAAAGCATTTTTTGTTGAAACTGGCTGTAATAATAGCCAGTACAATCATGCTATACTTCCTCCTTCTTATAATCTAGTGAATTAAAGAAGCATCTGCCTGAGCTTCTTGCAAACATTGTCTTGGAAAGTTATCCTGACTTTCAACCCTTTTTGCCTAGTTAATCTTGCATATTTCCGTCAAAGTCATCTTCCTCAATCTCTATGGTTTCTGAATTGATTTTAAATGTAGCCACTTATTTGTGCATCTACATTGTTGCATATGGTCCCATACAATTAAAGTTTTCATTATTTTTCACCTATTCTTCACTCTGTAATATCTTTCTATTAAATAGCAGAAACAGACTAGTACTTCCTGCAACAAGTATAGTAGAAGTAGTCCTTGCTTACCAATCAATTGTTCAGTGACTTTTTGAACTGGTGACAGTGAGAGTATTTTTTACCAATCCACAAATTTCATGGCACTTCATGGTCATGTGATTGCAATTCAGGCAATTGGTAACCATTTTGCCCTTACAAGAATTTCAGCGTTCTGCAGTCATATGATTGCTGTTTTTTTTTGAAAAAAGTTTTATTACTTTAGACAGACATACACAGAAAAAACATATGATATGCCGGTAGGTTAAAGCTCCTTGTACATCTTTTCCATTCTCATCTATTAATTATTTTTATATATTCTCACATACAAAATATTCCATATTTTTAGATTAATTTATCTTATAACACTTCATATTATCATCCCAGAACCATTCCCGGCAAACAAATGCATACAGACAAATATAAAAACAAAAATTCTTTTTTTGAGAACAGTGTGTTACCGGACCCTCCCTTCTCCATGCAACTATAATTTCAATTATACACTCATTTTATATATTCTATTCCATTTATCATAGCAAATTCCACTATTTTCTATAATTTCCCCTTTCTCTAGCTTCTATAGTCTTGCTTCAGTTATTTCATCATTCCATCATTTCATTAATTACATTTCTTTTTCCAATTTTCAATATATTGCCAATCAATATTATTACACTTTTGTCTATCTTGTTTAGAATTTTATATTATCTTATAAAACATATTTTACCCTGTAATTACTACCCTAAAGGATAACACCTCTATCTCTTCTAACCAATTATTGTTTAACTTTTATATTTCACCTTTACCATTATTACCTCTGTTACCCTCTATTTTATATCATCTAACCATTATTAATCAGATTCTGCTTGGTACATTCCTACAGATATCCATTAAATTCTTTACAAGAGAAAAAGAAAAAGAAGATTATGCCTACATATAACAATAATAATTAATTATTTCTTTTCAAGTTCAATTCAGCCATTGTTAATATTTATCTCCTTCATTCATTTCTATTTAAGATATTTCCATTTTATTACCATTTAACATCCATATCACTATATTTCATCATCAAAAAGAAAAACAGTGTTAAAACGTTCCATACTTCTTATAATTTCCATAGTTTCTCTTTACATTGTTAGAGGCTTTATTCTCTTTCCTTCTTTACCTCCTTTACTTATTGACAGAAAAGAAAAAAAACTATACTAACTTCTTTCTAACTTAACCATATTTATCTCAGGTACCCTTGCAGAATCCTCTCAGTAACTTAAATTAACCATTGTCTAACTGTTGGATTAAATATATAAGATTTTTAATTTTATATATATTTTTCTTGCTGTTGCTCATCTTGATTCGATTTTTTACCACTTTCTCTTCTTATCAACTTCCCCCTCTTCTCCCTTCCCATTTTTTCCCCTTTTATGTCCAATTTCCCCTTCTGAAATCCTACCTTATGGCTCCTTGCAGTATTATAACTATTTCCCATTTTATACTTTTTTTTTTATTGTTGCCTCCAATCTTGGATTTTTAACTCTTTCCTCTTTTCCCCTTTTTCTTCCCCTTTTTCTTAACCTGTTTTGGAGTCATTTGATCATTAAAGATGGCTTCTTCTTCTTTGTCCCGCCCTTCTTGTTCATCTGATACTTCCTGTAATTTTCTATATTTCAGGATCTCCATTTCTATTGTTTTTACCTCTTCTTTAATGTCTTTAAATAGTATTTTTAATTCTTCAAAAAGTGATGACATTCTGAAAGAGATTTTTTCCCTTTTAAAGCAACCCCCAGATGACTTTAATCCTTCACTAAGATCTCTACCCAGGAGTTCTCCGATAATCCACAGCCGTTTCTTATTTTCTTTTTCACTTTCAGTTTTCTGGGGCTTGGCTTGCACAGAGCTTCAATTACTATGTATTCTTTTCACCTCTTATTGTGAATCCACTCTCAATGCAATTTAACTCCAGGTGGTATCCTTTGTTTCCAGACTCCACCCTATTTAAGCTCTTTTTTCCCCCTCTGCTTTCTATCTTTGACTCTTTTTAAAAAGAATTCTTTAAAGTTATTCAAAAGTCTTTATCACTTGATACTTTATTTTCAGCTGAAAGCAGCCTATTAATATCCAAGTGCATCGATATCCAATTCTTGTGAATCCTTTCTTAATATTCCAAGCCAGTTGAAATGATCAGTATTTGAGGGAAAAAAAAGAGACCAATTTTCCCCTCTTAACCCTTTCATTCGCAGCTGTAAAGGTCTTTTAGAGATAACATTGTTTTTGGCTGTTTAAATTCCAGGTACCTTTAATAGTTGTTTTCAATTGCAAGCCCGGTATGTCACACTTTCTCCTTCAAGCTTCCTCCTGCACATTCTTTTCCGTTCGAGTTCTTCTTTGAGGTGGCCATTTCTGGCCAGCTGCTTCTGCCGCCTTCGGGAAAGGGAAAAAAAAACCAGCTGGGGAGAAGAAATGCGGCTCTCCTCAACCCTGCTGGCAGCTCCCCAACCTTGACCACCTCTACGGGGTGGTTTCAACCCCAAAGCCAGCTGGCTTGGGGTCTCCAGCAGTGAGCACGGATCAAAACTGCGCACAGTTGCAGATTTTGGTCCGTTCACGAAGAGGCTCAAACAGGAAGACCTCTATTTGTGACCTTTCTTGTTAGCTTCCCACAAACAAAGTTGATGGGGAACCTGGCAGCCAAAGTTGGAAATTGCTGTGGCAAGTCAACTCCCAAAATTCCTTCCGTGTCCTGCTCCCTCCTTTGCATTTGCGCTGACCTGTGTCCTCCTCCTTCAGCCTTCCTGTGTTCATGCCAACTCATATCCTGCACTCTCTCCAATTTGCATGCAGACTGTGCCAGATCACCTAGAGCCTCCCCCACCCCTCTATAGCATCCTCAACACTCATTACCTGTGAATCCCACTGTTTCCAGCTTAACAACCCACATGCATTGGGATTACAGAAGAAATTGCGACTGCTGTCACTAAGAAATGTAGTCACATGATACCGGGCTTTAAGATCACATCACTTAGCAGGAGCAATACAAGTCCCATTTGATGCTGGAACCCGAGCCCTACCTGTATGTAAAGTATAGATGGTATAACTATGTATTGAATCAAATTATGCCCATCTGCCTTTGGAATGGATACTGCTGGTACTAATGCAACAGTTCTCCTCTCTTCATGCCCAACTCCTTTGTGCTCCTTTACCAAATTTGCTGTGGATGGTTGGGTGATCCATTGTACAACAATAAAGGGTATACATATTTTCAGTAAACAAGTATGTGATGTAAAGAATTAAGCAATCCTAAATATTGGCTCTTGTGTCATTTACTTTCTTAGTAAGCTCTTTTCCTTATTCACAATTATTATAAATGGATAGTGTCCCAAGTTACATTTGTTGTTAGTTGGATAGCTTGATTTTAAATTTATTTAAAAATTAGGTCCATGTGCTGTTTGCTACAACCATCTGTATTATTATTATTATTATTATTATTATTATTATTTATTCGACTTGTATGCCACCCTACTCCCTAAGGACTCAGGGCAGCGAACATTAAAACAGAGAAAAATTTACAATAAAACAGAATTAAACAACTAAACAAGCCGAATGGAGTTAAAATAAAACCCAACCCCCCCCGGGTCATTCCAGGCCGGCCCATTGAAACAACCAAGTCTTCAGGTCCCGGAAGGAGCGGAGGTCAGGGGCCAAATGGAGATCCACGGGAGCTGATTCCAAGGGCAGGTGCTCCCACAGAGAAGGCCCTAGCCCTGGGGACTGCCAGCCGACAATGTCTGACTGACGGCACCCCAAGGAGGCCCCTCCTATGAGAGCGAACAGGGCGATCGGAAAGTGATGCTGGCAGGAGGCGTTCCCGCAAGTACCCTGGACCCAAGCCATTAAGGGCTTTATAAGTTGTAACTAATACCTTGAAGGCGACCCGGGAGGCAACCGGCAACCAATGCAAGCCGCGCAGGAGGGGTGTAACATGGGAGTATCGGGATACCCCATCACAGCCCGCTGCATTCTGCACCAGCTGAAGCCTCCGGACCATCCGCAAGGGAAGCCCCATGTATTGAATAATAACTTCTCAGTTTCTGCGTTCCCTGTCTTTAGAAGGTCCATCATGGGTTTGGCAATCCTTGCAGAGGAGGGGATGAATTGCCAGTAGAAGTTTGCAAACCCCAGAAAGCTTTGTAGCTGTCTGTGGGTGCAAGGGGCTTGCCAACCGAGGACAGCTTGTACTTTGGCTGGGTCTATCTCTATGCCTTTATTTGACACTCAGTATCCCAGGTAGTCCAACTGTATGTGGTGAAATTTGCATTTTGACAGCTTGATGTACAGATTTGCTGCTAGAAGTTTTTCCAGTACTTGGTGCACTAGGATATGTGGTCGTCCACCGCCTGTAATGGTGTAGCAGGGGCACCTTGTAGTCCGAAAAGCATGACTTTGAATTGAAAGCTTCCTAGGGGGCAGTTGAACGTTTTCCATTTGTCTCCCTCTCTGATGCGAACTCGATAGTATGCTTCTCTGAGGTCTAATTTGGTGAAGACCTTCCCTTTGGCCAGGTGGGATAGCACGTCCTTCATGAGTGGGAGGGGATATAGGTTGTGTACACACAGTCCATTGATCGCTCTAAAGTCAATGCATAATTTCATGGTCCCATCTTTTTTTTTCTTTGAACAGGACTGGGGCTGCGACCCGTGGCTTGGTTGGTTCGATGAAACCCCTTTTTAAGTTTTTGTCTATATATTTGCCCCCCTGTGCCATTTCTGACAAATGGCAGTCCAATCTCTTTTTGAAAGTCTCAAGTGATGATGCTCCCACAACTTCCAAGGGCAAGCTGTTCCACTGGTTGATTGTTCTCACTGTCAGAAAGTTTCTCCTTATTTCCAAGTTAAATCTCTCCTTGTTCAGTTTCCATCCATTATTCCTGTCTGGCCTCCAGATGCCTCCAGGTGATTTAGCTTGAATCCTTCCTCTCTCTGGCAGCCCCTCAAATATTGGAAGACTGCTATCATGTCTCCCCTGGTCCTTCTCTTCACTAGACTAGCCATGCCCAGTTCCTGTAACTGTTCTTCATATGTTACAGTTCCTGTAACCATTCTTCATATTTTGCTAGACATTAAACAGTGATTTGACATCTTTTTCTATGTGGTCCTCCAGCTTTGGTTCTTTATCCTTATCCTTTGTTCTGGTTTTTTTTTGTTCTGCTCTTTTTTATATTGTTTTCAGTGGTAATCAGTGTTTCTGTAGGCTTTTTTCTTATTCTTTTTTCTAATAATTATCTACTTCACATATCTCAAGTGTCTTTCCTCCTCCCTCCCTCCCTCCCTCCCTTCTGCTTATCTCTATTGTGTATATGTATGTATGTGCATGTCTGTATATGTATATACACACACATATACACACTATTAAACTTTCTTTCGGGTCAAGGTCCCAGATTTTTTTCTCCATGCAAACACGTACACATACACTAACTATTTACTTTCTTCTATGTCAAGGTCTCAAATTTTTTCTTCTGCCTTTTCTTATACCATGACTCTTTTAGTATGGCTTTTAAAGCTAATTCATCAAACATGAGAAGGGTGAGACCTTCTAAAGCAAGGGTCTCCAACCTTAGCAACTTTAAGACTTGTGGACTTCAACTCCCAGAATTCCTCAGCCAGCAAAGCTGCTAAAGTTGTTAAGGTTGGAGACTCCTGTTCTAAAGTTACATATGTGAGAGGAATTTTTAA
Organism: Naja naja; assembly: GCA_009733165.1. NCBI lineage: Eukaryota > Metazoa > Chordata > Lepidosauria > Squamata > Elapidae > Naja > Naja naja. The sequence goes on from CM019149.1 coordinate 107,599,405, forward strand.
AATAATGTATTTTTAAAGGGTATTTTTACAACTGTGGTAGCCTTGCATTCTTCCTCATTATTTCAAATGCAGAAATTTCCGTAGTTCTGCTTTTATACACAGAAAAAAGATAAAGTTCCTCCACATACACAAGAGACAAGAAACTGAAGGTTTTGCATTTAAGTAAAAGAGATAGTTATCTTTCTCCAAAATGCTCAAACAAACTCAAGTCTTGGAAGCTAAAGTATTTTTTCTCATACCTTTTCTGCAATTAAGAAAGTACCTATTGCTTTTAACACCTTTTCATAGTCTATTCAAAATATAATTTGCAAAAATTTGCAAGAAGTTCATGACAACTTTATGATGAGAAATTAAGTAAAGACACAAAGACTACTTTTTGAAAAGATTGTTACTCTACTATGGCATCATATAAATTTTTGCAGTGTTTTAATCTTAGTATAAAGGCACTGACTAGAAAACCTATAATACAGTGGTTGTTCAGTGTAGCTTGAACAAAATATAGATACTTTTTATAAGAAGTTGCAGATGATATTTCAATATACAATTAAATATACAATTAAACAAAATAAATTTGGGAAGAAATTGTAGAATTTTTCAAGCATTCCATTATTGGGATGAACCAATTTTAGGAGGTGTTTTTGGTGGAATGTTTCATGTTGCCTGCTTGCAATAAATTTATTTATTGTATTTGTATATTATCTTTCAAGGTATTCTGAAAGCTATTGTTAAAGAAATACCTACATAATAAACTTTGGAAACTACTTAATAGAAGAGAATATTTGTAGCTCAGGGTTAATCTGTGTGACCCTTGGAGCTATCCAAGTTTGGTGATTGCAGATATTACCTCGTTTGGTAATGAAATGACTGCAAGAAAACCACCAAGGTCAGAGAACACCAAGAACTCCCAAAATATTTAAGCTTAAAAGGGATGCAAAATGATTAAACTATTAACTTCAGCACATATATTTTAAAATTAACTCTTTACTTTCATTTGTGGTAGCTTTAAACAGTGTATGGTGCCCTCAGTTTTCTGGCTGGAGATACTGGGAGAAGAACTGCTATTATTTTAGTGCCGAGAATGCATCCAATTGGGAACTTGCTCGTAAAGAGTGTAGAAGATTCAGAAGTACAGACTTGATATGGATCAACAAGAAAAGTGAAATGGTATTGATGTATTTTGTGAAAAATTGGAAATCAGGTCAAAGCTGGCATATACTTTTTGAAGTTTGTATGTATGTGAATATGTGTGTGTGATTCATTAGATTTTATTGCAAATTATAATAAGTTTGGGTATAAATGATTTTCATCATATGTGGGACAAATTAAAGAGCAGCCATGTACCTTCTAAAAAGAATAAATTCAGTAACTAAAAAAAGGAATGACTGATCGACCTATAGTATTTTGAGGTTTAAGCTCTCTTAAGAGCATCTCATATTATCACAAATATAAAGCATTTTATTTGGAGATTCAGTCTCCAGAAGTATTTGCTCTTCTGATTTTCTACTGTATTATATAGATATATAGAGGCTAGGTAATTAACAAGTGTTTGCATTCTTCAAAAGTGATTGTGAAGTACTTTTTGAGCAGTACAGATTTCAGTTTTCAGGCTTCTGCACAAGCCTGAAAAAAAGATATGGCTACTTTAAAAATCTTTTTAATTTTTCATAATTTTCTGAAAAAAATCAGCTACATTAATGAATGGCAGGGACATGTTGTATGTTATCCGATATAGTATTGAGTCATTTTTGAAATGTATATGGTCCTGTAAATTAACTAGGAGTAATCTGGACTAGTGTAACATATATTTGGGGTTTATGAGCTTCATTTAACTATTTTGCTTAGAGATAAATTGAGAAATATTGGGTGATTATGAATGGTAGTAAATTCAATTCACAAAGTGAATACAAATCACCTTTCTGAGTATTTCAGTAAATTTAATTTTCATTTAAGAATATATGTTATTCAAAAAGTCCTCAATTTGTGTTGAGCTAGAAAAAAAAGGATCTATTTTTCCTCTGCATGGTATATGCTGCCCTCTTGTGTTGGAGATAAATATCTATAATCACTAACAGAAAAAAATTTTGAATTATAAAAAGATCTGTATAGTATTTATACAGACCTTTAATATATTTTACAAATAACACAAAGTGGAAAACCTGGCCTAAATTGTAGGATATGAATTATCATAAGCATGTTTTTAATTTATTAAAGTATTTATTAGATGTATACGATCAATTAAAGAACATGTATTTAAAAATAGGAAAAATACAGTGTACTATAAATATTTGGAATAGAAAAAAGAACAATAGGATAAAGGAGTGACAGAAATAACAATAAGAACAGAATTTACTTAAACATATCTTAGTAAAATAAGTTCCATTTAAATGTGAAGACAGTGACACTGCAGCCTCCACATACAATGCAAGAAAGAATATTCTTGATCTTGTCTAGAAATGCTTAAGCCTTGTGAGGAAAACATTTTAAAACAATAAAAACAGCAAACCATTAATAAACTATAAAAACATTCAAGTCAGCACACACAAGAGCAAGATTTTGGCCAGTTAACAATATAGCCAAGAAATGGGGCCCTTAACACGTTCACCATCCCAGACTCAGGAATGCAGCCAAGATTGGGGCCATTCTGAATTCCATTGGGAAGATGTTCCATAGAGCAGAGACTACTGCAGATAAACATCTGGTCCCCACAAGCTGATGCTCTTTGGCTGACAGAATCTGTAGCATGCTTATGCTGCTCATCCTGGGTATTTATATTTTTATTACAAAGATATTTATTACAAAGATATCCACTAGGACAAGCCCATCCTACTCATGCCAACAGAGAGAGCCTACTTCAGATCCTATCCAACTATTGGGTTCCAGAAGAGCCTTCTCTGCTACAGCATCCGCTCTTTGGAAGATCTTCTCTTATATCTTACCTGCCCCAACCCTCCTATCTTTCTGCAAGAGCCTGAAGATCTGCCATTGGCCTGGGAACCAAATGGGGGAGTTCCACACTGAGATGAATGCTGGATTGGTAGCAGACTCCACACCCCCCCTTTTCTCTCTGCTCTCCACCTGTCCATCTTTTTGGTTATCATAGTGATGTACTAAAGTTGTGCTCCTTTTTCATTGTTTATATTATTCTTCTATTATTTTCCTTCTCATCTGCTTAGACTCCTTTCATTTTCCTCCTTTTTATTATTGTGAGCCATCTAGAATAGCTCCATTGCAAGATAGGTGGCAAAATAATTAATTTGCATGCCATGGGATGAACTCCCATCCTCACTCCAGCTCCTGCCAACCTAGCAGTTGAAAAGAATGCAAATGCAAGTCGATAAATAGGTATGACTTTGGTGGGAAGGTAACAGTCCTTGGTGATGTCATGCTGGCCACAAGACGGCAGAAATGTTTTCAGACAATGCTGGCTCAATGGCCTTGAAATGGAGATGAACACCTCCCCCTAAAGTTGGCATTGACTACTGGAATAAAATCTGCAGGAACTCCTCTACATATACATATATACAAACACACACACACACACACGTGTGTGTGTGTGTGTGTGTGTGTGTATAAACACAGAAAGATAGAGAGATAGAGATAGAAATACGTAGATGTAGATATAGATATATAAATGCATACATATACAGGATATGAACAATTGTTTCTAGAAGTGATACTGTTTCAGTTGACTCTAAGGAATTATTTAAATGAATTTGTTTTAAATCAGATCAGTTCTATTTCAAAGGGCATTTAATTAGCCTTTCTTTTTCATACAATATAGAATTCACATTTGCCATATAAAGTTATTGCAAAGTAAGATTTAAATTAAGGTCACATGTAGATTTGTTTTGAGTATTTCCCAACCCTAATTTATTTTATATATTAACAATTTTATATTTCATTTAAAATAGAAATGTAGGCAAGTATTTCTTAATCTATACTTTTGGTATTTTCCATTTTTGGAAACATCACAATAATGTGGCAAAAGAAAAAATTCCAAATTTTCATTCTCTATTGGAGATTATTTTAACACAAGAATAAAGTCTTCTTTCTATAAAATTTGGCAGGATTGGATATCATCTGCAGTCTCAGGTGAGGTTTTGTGGATTGGATTAAATAGTAGGAAGAAAACAGCTACATGGGTTTGGTCAGATGCAAGATCGGCTGCTAAAGAATTACGGTGGTAAAGTTAATTGTTTATATTAATTTTAGCCTGTGATGGAGATATGTTTTTGTGAAAAAAACAAGGTGATTTAACATTTTCAGATGTATGTGTGTATGTGTGTATTCGTAGATTTTCACGCGTAAAGGTATGTAGGTCTTGGTGTATTTGGGTCTTGTCCCGTGTAAGATTGAGAGTATCTTGGCAACGTTTCGACGAAATCTCATCCGTCATCTTCAGGCTGGTGTCTTCAGCTTCGTTCTTCTGGGAGAAGTGTGTGATAGTGGCTGTTTTTCCCTTTTAAACTGCCAGAATTGATTGGTTGATGGAGTTGATATATGCAGATTGGTTGGCTTTTTCATAAGACCCTGTGTGGCTGAGGTACTGGCTGTGTGTCTCTCAGCCTTTTGTGTTGTAACGACCTGGGTAATGGGCTGTGTGATGACCTTCTGAGTTCTATTGTTGTGACATCCTGGGTCTTGTGCTGTAATCTCCTGGGTCGTTGTCTGTGTTGCAACCTCCTGATGTTTTGTATTGTAATCTCCTGAGTTTTGTGATGTAGTATCCTGCATGGAAGGCTGTGATGTGACATTCTGGGCCTTGGTTTGGCTCCGAGTTTGAGGTCTGGCTATGTGTTTATAGCATGTGTCAGTTTGCTTAGTTTGGGAGTCGGAGGGGGGTGTAGCAGCTGGTGTTGCAGCCATGGTCTGGTTTCTGGATGGTGGTTGCCTTTCGTCTGTGGGGTGGGCTTGGGTTTGAGTCTGGTGAAGGAGATTGGTGGTGGCATCATGTGTTATTTTGGGTGTTATTTTGGGTCCGGTGTTGGTTTTTGTGGCTGGGACTCGTTTGTTGATTGGGGCTAGTTTCCAGATGTCTGGTAGGTGGGAAGTATCATCCCGTTTATTCATGTTATGGGGGTGTTTCTCTATTTCGATGGCTTCCCTAATTATTCTCTTGTTGAAGTGTTCAGTATTGGAGATAAGTTTGGATCCCTCAAAATCAGTTTCATGTCCTGTGGCTTTAAGGTGCTGGAAAAGGGAGGAAGTTTTTTCTTCTTTTCTGACTGTGTTCTTGTGTTCTCAGAAGGTCATCACACAGCCCATTACCCAGGTCGTTACAATACAAAAGGCTGAAAGACACACAGCCAGTACCTCAGCCACACAGGGTCGTATGAAAAAGCCAACCAATCTGCATACATCAACTCCATCAACCAATCAAAAAGTAACAACACAGCCAACTCTGGCAGTTTAAAAGGGAAAAACAGCCACTATCACACACTTCTCCCAGAAGAACGAAGCTGAAGACACCAGCCTGAAGATGACGGATGAGGTTTCGTCGAAACGTTGCCAAGATACTCTCAATCTTACATGGGACAAGACCCGAATACACCAAGACACATACATACATACATACATACATACATTTTCGTAGATTTTCACGGGTAAAGGTATGTAGGTCTTGGTGTATTCGGGTCTTGTCCCGTGTAAGATTGAGAGTACCTTGGCGACGTTTCGACGAGATCCCACTCGCCACCTTCAGGCTGGTGTCTTCGGCTTTGTGCTTTGTGCTTGTATCTCATCGAAACGTTCCTATTCCTATTCCTATTCCTATTCTTATTTTTTTCCCTATTTCTATCTTGGATACTTTTAAATCCCCTGTTAATGATATAAACATGAATATTGATAGAGAAATGTTCTTCTCTATCATTTGTGTGGATGTTTCTGCATGCACATTCCAACTGCGTTTTCTTTTGGTGGAAAGATGTTTTTAATCTCCATTTTGCTGTAATGTTGAATAGCATGCTTTCCACTTTTAGCTCAGTTCATTTTCTATCACTGGAAAAATAGTACTGACAGAATAATATGACTTTAAAAAAATGCTTTCTTCTCCTAACTCATCAGCTGTTTTATTTCTTTTTACTCGAATCAATAACCCCACAGACTGAAACTCTTCTGAATGCCTTTCAAAGAGTACTACATAGGGGTGTTACTTGTTTTGGATTCTTAAGACATTAAAATAACCATTTTGGATATGTGTATATCATGGGAGCAAATGCATTCTCTGATGGACATATCCTCATATATTATAAAAACTCATTGCCAGGCTTTTACAAAACAAACCCATGCTTTCTACTTCCTAGACTTCCACTGCATTTATGTGTGTGTGTATGTGGGAAATCTCTTCATGGAATATTTCCAGCTAAGCAATTTTTGTAGTTTCAGCAGAACTTCATACAACATCTGTTAGTTGGAATGGGATTCCGATTTTAGGAATCTTGGAACTAATCACTCATGAAAAATGACGAATTTTATACTCCCCCCTTGCTCACCAGCCATTTTTTTCATAATTTTGTCAAAGTTTACTCTAATTGAAACATCTCATCTTATTCTGTTCCTTATATATCAAAAGTTCACCGATATTGAAGTTGTTGTAGAACTTCAGCTCAAACTATCTGCTCATGTGCAGAGGAACTATTTATGCTATTGCCAGTCCCTAACTCCATTTCAAAATAGTCAGCACATGAAGAATAAGTTTATCTCTGTGCATGTTTCATTCATGTCATAATTGTAAATGTACATCATAAAGATCAGCAGTGATTGGAATGCAGTATTGCAAGCTAATTGTGCTGACTACCAGAAATTTGATTTTCAGTTACTCAATTTTTATTTGCACAAACACATCTGTTTTGGAGCCAAAGATTTACAAAATTTACATGAAGGTTGGTTTTATAATATTAGAGCTTTACACTAATGTTTTTATTTGCTGTATTCTGGTGGTTTCCATTTTTCATTCTCTTGTTGATATTTCTTTTTAAATTTATTATCTTGTTATCTCTATGTTCCTCAGAAGCCAATAATCCAAAATAAAAATACACAATGAACTATTTCATTGGTTTTTCTTTTTCAACCAGGTTAAAATTGGAAGGAATCCTTCCGGAAGATGTGTAGGTTTTTATCCTGATAATAACACAGCCCTAAAGATACATTGTTCTGAAGACCATAGGTGGATTTGTAAGAGAAAGGAAAGTAAGTAGAGTATTGGAGCTCTGAATATGACAAAGATAAATTCAGGTTATAATTTTTCATTTATATTATGCATGATTTTAGTTATAAATAGATTACTGTATCTTTCTTTCTCTCTTCCAGTTATGTTCTTTATGCATTATGTGATACAATAATATTTGTGCATCCTTCCTTGTGTTTGTAAAGCAATGTGTGTGTGTGTGTGTGTGCACGCACAATATCACTGATGCATGTTTTGGAGCTTTTTCTTGTCAAAAATATAATAATATTATAGAATTAAAGCTTTGTCCAAAGCATTAACCAATACATTTGTATTATTTCTTTTAGTTTCAATTTTGTGACCGTTTACTATTTCTGCTATCAGACATGAGGTTTTAATCCCTCACTGGATAGGGTTCTTTACCCATACTGAATTATATTTCAGTTCTCAAATGGTGACATATATAAGAGGCATGGAAGGTATCAAAGATATTTTCAAGTCTTTCCCAATTTTTCTGATGTTTTGGTGAAAATATCTCATCTAAGAAAGATGGCTTCTTCTCATTTAAAAAAATAGAAAAGGTCATGCAATTCAAAATGCTAACCATAGTGTAAAAAGCTTGCAGAACTTAAACAAAACTATCTATGTACTCTTTACCTTCACTTCTAGAGCATTGACAGGATACCTTTAGCAGGTACCCTTGAGAATTTGTTAAACAATTATTTATGTATTTATTTAAATAAAACCTGTGTTTTAGAGCAAACTGTTGAAATAGTTTGTCCTTATTACAGCTCATAAGGAATTAAAATATATATTTTTAGAATTTAATGTCTTAGAGTTTTTCTGTCTCTTTTGGCTATGTTAATTTAGAAAGCAACCTAGGACTGTTGTGGTAAAACAGCAATACGGGGATAGGATATAAATTAATGAAACATATTACCAAGCAACTTACATAAGATGTTTAAATTTAAATTACAACAAATGTATGGTTACAAATTAATTATCTCAAAATGCTTTGAAAACATGATTTGTATTCCTAATGTAGGTTTTTCTATTTAAAATTATACATAGACAAAAACTTTAAGAGCAAACAAAAATTAATGAGAAAAATAATCTAGCTATTATAAATAATAAATGCAAGACATTTGAAAACCATTCAAACATTTTTTTTTTTTCCCATTAGGGTAGATCTTTTGATCTCTACACTGATAATTTTCTGTCAGGACCATTAGACCCAAAGATTTATACAACTCTTTCCATTGCTGTAGTAGACTGCTTAAGTGATTCCACCTGCACAGGGATAGTGCAAGATAGTCGTTTCTTTAGAAGAACAAGAGGTATAGATGAAATTACTGCATCTGATGAAAATGTATTTACATATAAAAAACGAGGTATGTTTATTTGTCTGAAATCAAAAACAGAAATATGCATATAAATTTATTACCATTCTAAAAGTATTTGCAAATGTGAATCTTAAGGAATCCTTTATTTTCTTTTGGTATGCAAGAAAAATGGGAGCTAATTTAAAATGACTGCTCCATTCTTATTTATTTTATTTTTATAAAGTCAAATTCTAAAATTTAATTTAGATTATTCTCTAGATTATTCTTTATAATTTGATAACATTTGTTATTTAAGAGGTAAGCTTTTCATTCTCAGCAGATGGCAGCATCAAGCCAAGTTGGCTAATAATTATATAATTAAGTAGGCCTGGATCTTATTAATACCTGGAAGGAAGACCACCAGAAAATCTAAGCATTGAAGCTTAAACTAGAAAATTGGGATGGGGTGTGGGACGCAATGGCAAGCCATTTCTCTATGGAAACAAAGAAAATTTCTGGATTGGGCATTTTAGCTGTCAGGCTAGGGCTTTTTGCTATAAAGCTGCAGAGAATTGGGGGAAATTTATTTATTATTTATTGATTTGATTTGATTTGATTTGTCAATCGCTTACAAGATAATAGGTATAAGTATAAACATGAGTAAGAATACAGAAATAGGTACAAATAAATGGGGACAATAGTACAGGGACGGGTGGCACGATGGTGCACTTATGCACGCCCCTTACAGGCCTCTTAGGAATGGGGTGAGGTCAATAGTGGATAGTTTGAGGTTAAATAATAATAATAATAATAATAATAATAATAATAATAATAATAATTATTAGACTTGTATACTGCCCTCTCTCCTAAGGACTCAGGGCGCTCACAGTATAAAACACAATACAATAATTTACTTAAAAAATAATTAAACAGTACAAGCCTAATAATACTAAAAACAATTAAAATTACTTAAAAAAAAGACCCCCCCCCTTTGGTTCAGTCCAGACCGGCCTGCTGAAATAGCCAGGTCTTCAGGTCCCACCAGAAGGAGCGGAGATCAGGGGGCAAATGAAGGCCCAAGGGGAGCTGATTCCACAGGGTGGGTGTCCCACAGAGAAGGCCCTACCCCTGGGCACTGCCAGCCAACAATATCTGGCTGACAGTACCCCAAGGAGGGCCCTGCCTGTGGGAGCGTACAGGGCGATTGGAAGTGGGGGTTTGAGGATGTAACAACAGAGTCAGGTAGTGCATTTCAGGCTTTGACCACTCTGTTGCTGAAGTCGTACTTTCTGCAATCAAGTTTGGAGCGGTTATCACTGAGTTTGTATCTCTTATGTGCTCTTGTATTGTTGTGGTTGAAGCTGAAGTAGTCATTGACTGCTAGGACATTGTAGCAGATAATTTTGTGTACTACGCTTAAGTCCAACCGTAGGCTATGAGTTCAAGATTGTCCAAGCCTAAAATTTCAAGCCTGGTGTTATAGGGTATTCTATTGTGAGCAGAGGAGTGTAGTACTCTTCTCATGAAATATTTCTGGACTCGCTCAGTTGTATTAATGTCCGATATACAGTGATTCCAAACAGATGAGCTGTATTCGAGTATTGGTCTAGCAAAGGTTTTGAATGCCCTAGTTAGCAATTCAATATTTCCAGAGGAGAAGCTTCAGAAGATTAGATTTACAACTCTTAATGCCTTTTTGGCAATGCTGTTACAGTGAGCTCTAGCTTAGATCATTAGATATGAGTACTCCGAGGTCCTTGACAGAGTGAGGGTCATCAATGAGGTCATATCCACCTAGCTTGTATTTGGTGAACTGTATTTCTCCTCACATAGATGAGGTAGAAGGACAAGCAGGTCATCAAGAAAGCGTGTTCAAAGCCTGGAATTACTATATATAGAGTGCATTGGAAGAGCTGAAGTTCAGGATGAGTCAAGATTGGTGAATAGAATGGTTAAAAAAAGTTGTTTGCATGCACATATACACACATATATATATATATATATATTCACAATAAAAGTTAAGGAAGAGAAAAAACATATAGCAGATGTTCAGCAAGGGTTCTAAAATGATAACAAAAGGTACTTCTATAACAAACCATTTCTATTTCCTAATCCCAGAGATATTTGAAGCCAACATGGTATTGTTCTTGTGTATGTCAGCCTCCAGATGAGAGCACATAGGGGACAATCCTGTGCTTATCCTTCAGCTGACCAGTAGAAAAATACAAAAACATTAACTCATTGCTGTGGCAATAAGAACTCTTTTATTCTCATTCCACACAAAAATAAATTACAAGTATTCTCCTCCTCTCATGTTTTCAATTCATCAAATGTGTGCTTGTTTATTTTTGTTTATGTAGAAATTCTCTTATGTGTTTAAATGTTTAAAGCTACTTTTGAACTATTGTAAAGCTGCCAGTAGGCTCAGCCTTTTCTAGGCAATAAATGTGTGTTATCTGGGTGCAATGGATGAAAAGGAAGATTTTAATTTGAGATTTATTGACAGGTGATACTTAAGTATCTTGAATAAATTCAGTTATTCAAAGCTAGGCAAATTGTGTTCTAGTTTTCTGAAGGAACACGATAATGATCTGTCTGGACCCTTGTGTGTTGTTTTTAAGAAACTCTGAACAATAGGTGAAAAGGATTTGTTCCTTTCTTTTGAAAAAAGGAAAACAAGGATCTGGAAACTATAGAACTGTTAGTCTGATACTGATTGAATGCATTGATCACTAGAAAATGTAGATATGAAAGGATCAAGTCTTACTGCACTACCCTTCAGGTTTGGGAGGTAATTTCATTTACAGATTGTGCAAAGGCTGTGTATATAATATAACTTGAATTCAGCACAGCATTTGACAAAGTACAGTATGATATTCTGGTCAGAGTCTAGTTTATCATCCAGATGGCATATTATTTAGGTGGATCTAATTTACAGCCACTCAGTAAGTACCCATCAACAGTTCTTCATCAAGCTAAGGAAAAGTGTCACGTAGAATGATATAAGTCACAGACCTATGTCTAGTATTCTTCAGCATTCATGATTTAGATCAAAAGTGTATATTTATTAAACTTGCAGATTATACAAGAGAGTGATAACTAAGGATATAACATCACAACTCAAAATGATTGTGGCAGGATAAGAAGCAGCTGTAAATTATAGAATAATATGTAACAAACAGATGCAAAAATTATTCATGTAGACAAAATATTGATTGTAAAGATGTAGACTGCAAGTATCTAGCTTGATAATAGTACAAATAGTCCTCGGTTAACAACTAATTGGGACTTTGAACTCCATTGCTAAGCAAAAAATCATGCGACCATGCCGGATTTATGACATCAGTTCTGCTGTGATTGTTAAATGAATCACCCATGGTTACTAAGCATAGCATCATGGTGACTGCAACTTGCAACTTTTTGCCATAAGCACTGTCGTAAGTTTCAATATTTGCTAAACAGAGCAGTGGACTGAAAAAGTTTGGGAATCACTGATATAGAGACTGATAGCTGGGTAGTTACTGGGGGATGCTTTGATTTAGATTTCTGCAATGAATAGAGATTAAATTCAACAACATGTCCACTTTCAATGATCCTAGGGTGATTCCTTTTACATAATGATAGTATATGAATAAGATGAATCCTTATAGAACCTTATCACATATTGGTTGCTTCATACCTAACTTTCTTTGGAGAATTGTTGAATGTTTTTTAAGTATTATTATGTTGACATAATATGATTTGTGATTCTTTTCTTAGAATGTTCCCTTGGTTACTATGGCAATAACTGTGGCTCACCTTGTAAGAAATGCTATGGAGGATTCAGATGTAATTCAATAACCGAAATTGCCCAGAAAGATTGTATTGCCATGGTCAATTCAAAGGTGAACTCTGTGAATTAGGTACAGTAATAATATGGTGTTCTTTATTTAAATTATTTCTTATTCTTTTCTGAATATAGTATAGATTCAAATGGCATATACTGTAAAGCATTTGCTTGTAAAGAAGAAAACAATATGTTGGTAACTTTAAACCTTTGTAAAATCACAGAAAGTAAACAGTCTAATTTTTCTATAAATGAACATCATAAAGCTGATTTTAGTTGAGTTTTATGTATCAAAGTTTACAATGCATTACAGAATCCAAGATAATATCTTAAATAGTTATATATGTCTGTTGTTTTCTATGTTAGTTGTGCCCTGTTACCCCACTCCCATGTTTTAAAGCAGAGGTGTCAAACTTGATTTCATTGAGGGTCAGCATCAGGGTTGTATTTGATGTAGGAGGGCCGGGGAGCTGAGGCTGTGGTGGCCGTGGTGGGTGTGGCCATGGTGGGTGTGACATGGGACTCATGTTGGCGGGCATCTGTAGTGGCCAAGTGCTAAGGCAGGGCTTCCTGAGACCCTCCCCACTCTCATTATAATGCTTCCTTCCTTCCTTTTCTTCTTTTTCCTTCCTCTTCATTCTATTTTTCTTCCTTTTCTTCTTTTCCTATGTTTCCTTCCTTGCTCTCTTCCCATCTTTTCTTCTTTTACTTTGTCTTTTCCTCTTTCCTTTCTCCTTTCCTGCCCTTCTTGTGCTGAAATGCAAAAGGGAAAACATTTCTCCTTTTGTTTTGTTTTAATTTTGATAGCCCTCTGTCAGGCAAAATGGGGAATGGGGTGGCCATGCACGACTCCCTTATATTCTGTTTTCAGTCTAGACAGCCTTCTGCACGCTCTGACAGCCAAAATGAGGTGGTGGGGTACACACAGCCCCATACCCCATTTTCTAGCAGAGGCACTGTGGACTGGTCCTTTGCTATTTCTAGGCCAGTCACGTGGGCCAGATCTAAGCACCCTGCAAGCCAGATTCAGCCTGGGCCTTGACTTTGACACCCTGTTTTAAAGGAACATGAGTATGTTTTGCTGAAACAATGTGGCTGATGAGTAGATTAATTGAGCCTTTATAATATCTATGACTGTAATCTATGTAAAATATACAAGGTGCACATTTCAAAAGAAATCAGAATATAATTATTAGACGAACTCATTCACATACAGGGTTGGCTTTCCAAAGCAAAGTTTTTGCATGGAATTAGCAAGCAGACAAAAAGCCATGGGACTAAATTGCAACTCAGTCTCAGTTAGAGCAAAATGCCACTGTGAGAACAAGTTTAAAATATATCAGAGAATAATAGGATTATATGAGGTTGCAGATTTGAAAGGAAAAAAGAGCATGAGGAGCAAACATAGATCCTACCTGTAACTTTTTAAATAGCTATGTCTTTTCCCAAAATGTTGTGGCTACCTTAAGATATTGTTTTATAAAAGAATACCTAGGAAAATGAAGAGAACAATTTTGGATATTTAGTTTAGTATTAAATTCTTTAAAGTCTACTTCAATTTGCAGGCATTGTATGGATTCTCCTTTTGCCTACTGTTACAGCCCTATTCAGGAACAATTACTAAGTCATAAATATATTCACAAATAAAATGAAAACACTATGACTTATTTCCACTATTCAGCTTCTGTTAATCATTTAATATTCCTCTGAGTGGCCTGTTCATCTAACTAACTCTGTTGCACAGAGATTAAAGAATAAAGTTGTGTGGCAAATTAACTTCTCTTTCTGGAAAATTTTCATGCCTGCTTCTGAGCACCATTTCTTGCTCCAGTACTCTTAGAAATAGCTTCAATGAAACAAGTTAAACAAAATATTTATTTATTTATTTATTTATTTATTTATTTATTTGTATGCTGCCCCTCTCCAGAAGGACTTGGGGCTCACAGATAAAAGACAATACAATAAGTTAAGTTAACTAAAATAGAATTAAATTGCAGCAAGTCGTAATTAAACTAAAAATCCCATAATACATATCAAACCCTTCCCCGAGGACTCAGCACAGCCCAGCCTGTTCAAACAGCCAAGTTTTTAGGTTGTGACAGAAGGTGCGGAGATCAGGGGCCAGGCGGAGCTCCAGAGGTAGTTGGTTCCAGAGAGTGAGCTGCTACAGAGTAGGCCCTTCCCCGGGACGCTGCCAGCTGACACTGAGTCGCAGATGGCACCCCGAGAAGTCCCTGCCTGTGCTGCGTCAGACAGGGCGGTTGGTATTCGATGCCGGCAGACGCCCCGTGAATAACCCGACCCATGTCTGTAGGACTTTGAATGTTAATATTAAGACCTTGAATCTCATTCGAGGGCAACCAGCCAATGCAGCTCGCGCGAGAGAGGGGTGTAACATGGGAGTACCGGGACGCCCCATCACAACCCGCGCAGCCGCATTCTGCACCAGCTGAAGCCTCTGGATGGTATGCAAGGGCAGTCCTAAATAGAGCGCATTGCAGTAGTCGAGCCGGAGGTAACAAGTGCCTGAGTGACAGTGCGCAGGCCATCTTGGTCCAGATAAGGGCACAGCTGGTGAACCAGCTGAACCTGGCAAATGCCCCCTGGCACGCCCCCACCTGCTCCTCCATCCTGAGCTGTGAATCCAGGAGGACACCCAGTTCCATGCCCTGTCCACAGGGGCAACACCTCTCTCCCATGAGATGGAATCTGCTGACTGGACCGAGATGTCAGTATGCACAGCCACTCTGTCTTGGCGGATTGAGCCAAGCATGTTCCTGTCCATCCAGATCCGCACGCATCATCTAGACAACGAGATATCATGGAGAGGGCATCACTGATGTGGCCTGGGGTGGAGATGTACAACCGCGTATCATCAGCGCACTGATGATACTTCACCCCAAACCCACGAATGATCTCGCCCAGCTGCTTCATATAGATGTTGAACAGAAGGGCAGAGAACTGACCCCTGAAGGATCCCACAAGTGAGAGCCCTCGGTGCCAACCTCTGACCCCTGCCAACACCGATTGGCAGCGCCCCGAGAGGAAGGAGGAGAACCACTGCAATACAGTACCTCCACTCCCAACCCCCAAGATGCAGCAACAGGATACCATGGTCGATGGTATTGAAAGCCGCTGAGAGATCTGACAGGACCAGGACAGAGGAAAACCCCGTCCCAGCCCTGGGAGATCATCCACCAGTGCCACCAATGCCGCCTGCTATACCTGGGCGGAAGCCCGATTGGTATGGATCTAGGTAGTCTGCTTCCTCCAGGAAAGCGGAAACTGCTGAGCCACCACACTCTCAACAACCTTCACTAAAAAGCCAAGGTTGGAGACTGGACGGAAGTTGTTCACCGGCTGGGTCCAGGGCAGGCTTCTTCAGGAGGGGCCACACCACCGCCTCTTTCAGGGTGGCAGGGAAGGCACCTCCCTTAATGAAGCATTGACCACTGCCCGAGCCAGCAGCCGTGATCTCCCTGGAGGCATAAACCAACCAGGAAGGACACGGGTCCAACAAACATGTGGTGGAACTCAGTCGTCGCATGATCCTGTCCACTTCATCCTCAGAAACAGGATCAAATTCAGTCCAGATTACATTGGCCAGACCATCTGCACCCCCAGGGTCAGGCCCCTGCACATTAGAGTCCAGCCCTTCCCGGATCCGGAGCATCTTATCCTGCAGGTATAGTCCAAATTCCTCAGCTCTGCCCTGCAAGGGATCCACCACAGCCCCCAGATGTAATAGGGAGCAGGTGACCCCGAACAGGCGGCTGGGTGGTTATTTCATGGATGCTATGGAGCGAGAAGTAAGCCCTCCTCACCACTCTCACAGCTACCAGGTAAGTCCTAATATGGGCTCTTAGCTCTC